>OZ020165.1:4109044-4228007 GCA_963971145.1 Sussaba pulchella | reverse complement strand
TATTTCAAAAGTGGGGGCTCAAAATAAAAAACGCCGAAATACGTGTCTCTTTATTTTATAAACATATTAATGAAAAAATTGGGGGGCAAAAATTTCGACCCAACTGTCCGAAGTTGCCGAAATTCCCAGGAATACCCCATATATAATATATATTATATTATATATATATTATTATATATATATATTATATATATTATATAATTAATATATATAATTATATATTATATAATATAATTTATTATTATATAATTATATAATACTATATTATGTTATATAAATAAAATATATATTCTAAAAAGAATATATATACATTTTTTTCGAAATATACAGCATATGATATAATATCATATAATATTATAATGTTAATAATATAATTTATTATTATATAATTATATAATATTATATTATGTTATATGAATAAATATGTATTCTAAAAACAATATATATATATATATATATATATATTTTTACAAAATATATATCATATGATATAATATCATATAATATAATAATGTATATAATACAATTCATTATTATATAATTATATAATATATATAATATTATATTATGTTATATAAATAAATATATATTGTAAAAAGAATATATTGTATATATTTTTTTCAAAATATATATCATATGATATAATATCATATAATATTATAATGTATATAATATAATTTATTATTATATAATTATATGATATATATAATATTATATTATATTATGTAAATAAATATATATTCTAAAAAGAATATATAGATATATAATTTTTTTTTCAAATATATATCATATGATATAATATCATATAATATTATAATGCATATAATATAATTTATTATTATATAATTATATATTATATAATATAATTCTATAAGACGATTGAAAATTCAGCTGATTGTGATTGTAATTATTATTGAATCGATGAAAATGTATTCGAAATCCCCTTAAGATCGAACGATCGTGGATTAGAATTTTCGTGTAATATCAGAATCAATTCCAAAACGAAAATAATCCATCAAAATTGATCGTAATTGTTGCAGACATGTTTAAATTCAAATATTCGCGTGATAATCAATCATAGCTTCGTTCGAAAAATCGTTTTCAATGCATTTTTATCGAATCAACGATCAACTAATTTTCAATCCTGAAAACTTTCGATCGAGCCCGCAAAACGTAATTTTTTTTCTTTCATCACCAGAAATCTCATTGTTCAACGGTGCTAAAAAATCTCGGTTTCGGTTTAAACAAATGTCAATCTTGCCACTTAAAGATATCTCGAAATCTGTTTTTTTTTCTTTATTTTCTTTGGCAAATTTAAAGTTCCTGCTTAGGTGCTAACTCGATACGAATACGAAAAATATTGTTTCTCTTCAATGTTCGGTCGAAGTTGCAGCGATTGTTTCTTTTTTTTTTTTTTTTTTTTTGGTTCATTTCTGCTTTTTCGTGAGATTTTTATTTTGCTTCGCGAGAGAGATTTATTTTGATGCAACGAATGGAAAGTTTTGCGGTTACGCGAGATTATCCTTGAAAACGTTTACCTAGCGAGAGTTCGCGATTGGCAGTCGAGATGCAACGCGAATTTGGCAACGGTCAAACGAAACACGCGATGATTAATCGTACGTCCGTCCGTTTCGTCGTTACAACGAGGGAATGTAAATTTTTTTTCGTTTTAATCGCTTTTGAAACGCTCGGCGGTGAGGCCGGCGATAACCCGGTTGCGATGATAATTTGCTCAACGAGAGCTTGATTATTGCCGTATCACGCGGGATTCGAGGTCGTTTGTTTCACTCGAATGATCGATGTGTCAATGTTTTTTTTAATTTATCAGTAATCTTACTTTATTATTTTTTTTATTTTATTTTTTTATTTTTAAATTTTTTTAACTAATTTTTTTTGATTTATAGAATGTGACTATATCGTAATCATACGTAGAATTGACCTTTGAATCACGCACCTATTTTTTTTCTATCAAAGACCACACGCAAGAGTCAATTTGAACCGTGAACGAACTTTGACTGACCGCCATTTTTTATTGACCCGTGCGATGGGGTTGAAAAAATTCTCGAAAATACTTCGAACGTTGTTGGATCGATTGATATTTATCAGAAGGGTGATTGAAATTATTTAGAGGCAGAGAAAAAAATTTATGAGACGAACGTATTTTTTTTTTTAATAAAAGTTTGCTTGGGAAAAAATTTACGGGGTCAAAACGACCCCGTGGATGGTGTGAGGGAGAATGGATGCCTGAGGGATTATTGCGATGTGACGAAGCTCAGAATTGATGATAGAGTGGTCCCTTAAGGGCTCACACACGCCTGCGCGCGTTGAAAAACGAGTGAATTTGAAAAATTATTATAAAGGTGGAAAAATAATTTAAATTGTTGGTTTTACTTTTTTTTATTAACTTTTCAATTATAAGAAAAAATAGACATTATTTTTCTATGTTTCTAAAACTATGTTTTTAGACGGAATCGGCGGAATAACTCAATCAATTTTAAATCCTCTTTGAATTTTTATTTTAATCTTGATAATAATATTCTCTATAGTCTGACAAGAGATTTTATAAATTTTTGGGTTGGACAATTTTGTAATAAATTATTAAACACAAATTTTTTTTTTCTGCATATTGCAGTGAAAAATACTGTAATTACTTTATTTTTGCAGATTGGATGATTTTTGGTGAAGTTATGATGCCGACTTTGGTTATTTCTATTAATCAATAATCCATAAAATATACCCGTAAAAATAATGTTAACATTAAAAAAAAATAATTATTGCTTTTTATCATAGCTGGAAAGTTAATAAAAAATGTGAAATTAACAATTTAATTTTCTCTTACTATATTATAATATTCATGATAATTTTTCAAATTCACTCGGTTTCATGACGAATACAAAAAAAAAACCTAATTGAAACGTATTATAATACCTCGGATAATACATCGGAATATTCCGATGTAAATAAACCCACCGAAATTCATTGCGCACTGAAAAAAGACTTTTCCAATCAAAAAAGCGTCTTATCGAATTAAGCAATATCTCATTGAGTCAACCAAATGTTAGAAATTGTCGACGTTTTTCAGTGCAGCGTTGAAAAAATTGTAATGCTGTGTAACCTTTTTTATTCTTGCAAGAAAAACAAAAAAAAAACGTAGTAATGTTTGCCGTTTGCTTTTGATTCTGCAATTTTATATCCGAACGAGTACAAATCGTATGGCAAGTTCCTATGGGAATAATAAGACTTCGCTGATTGAATTAAAAAATCGATTTTTTTCGGTAATGCGTAATTGTACGGTAAATTATGAAATAATTAGCATCGAACGAGGGTGACATTTTGTATATATCGATGAAAAAAAAGGCCATTAGGGGATTTTCCTCGTTGTTGTTAAAATTTCTGATTTGTTATAATTTTTCAATGAAGATTAATTATCGATCATCTTCGGTGGGAAAAATGCAATGCGATTTTTTTGAAAATAATTCATGTTTAATCTTTGTTGTGCTCAATTCTAAAAAAATTACTTATTGTATAGGGAGGAAAAAAATACTGAATTTTCTTTGAACCATTTCAAATAAAGCCCGATATGTGTCATTATCTCCTTCGACTATTAACAAATCGAAAAAAAATCATTTTCAAGAGAAAATGTTACGAAAAAATCGCCCTCGAAAATGGGCTGAATAATTAAATAATGGCAGCTAAATAATAAAATAATTGGCACACAATAATTGGCAATAATTGAAAATGGGTTGTAAGAATGAAATATTTCGTATTCCTGATGTACAACAAAGATTAATCGTGATAACGTCGTCGGTCTAAAGCCAGTGCCTTGTATAATAGATAAAAAAAAGAAAAAAAACCTCCCCAACGATGGCAACACAAGCAAACGCAATTATTATTTATTTCACGTCTACTACAATCGATTTGTGAAAATCTTACCGATTGCCGACGATTGCTCGTGAAGCGATGAGTAATTATCGTAATTACTAATTTCGCGACGAAAAAGTTCCATGACTACGAACATAAAAATCCTCCGGTAATATTTCCGTTACGGTCATAAGCAAAATGTAAAAGAGTTGGTCGACAAAAGCGCAGATTTTAGAAAAAAACACACCCAAAAATTAATCGAAACGATACGAGACCTTTTTTTTTTACAGATCATTTATGCACATGGTTGAGTAGATGTAAAAAAAAATCAGAAATATTAATTAAATATTTTTTTGAACCTTGTGAAATTTCTAACTTTTGAACGAAGGTTCAAATCGCTTTGAAATTTTTACAACATGTTTCAAGTACCTTCATCCATCGTGTGAACCACAGAAACAAAAATTTCGATGACACAAAAAAAATATAAAAAATAAAATACCGACAGAAAATTGAGTTAAAAAATTTCAAGTTACGAATTTTCATTATAATAATTATAAAATACCGACGGAAAATTCTTTTACTCAATTTTCTGTGACAAAATATTCCCAAGCGATCGGATGACAGTTGTCAAAAAAACAACAACGACAAAAACATAAGAGCATCTATGAAATAATTACTGTGAAAAATCTGCGATTTTGTTGAATCGTCCTTCAAACGGTCCTCGATTTCCGTAAATTATCCTTCACTTGTTTCTCCGCCTCAATTGTCAATTAGATTTATTATAAATTTTGCACAACGCGAGACAGACGAAAACTTGACGATGAAACAATTCTCTTCAGAGAGTCCTAAGACTGATAAACCTACGCTTTGTGGCGAATATATTTCCGCTCTCGAATAAACGAAACGTTCTTGTACTTCATTTTCTCGACAATTCGTTGATTCTTATGGACATTAAATCGTTGTACGATAAATATTTCAAACGGATACGATATTCTCGAAATCCTTTCCTATTGTAACAATCTTATCGATATTGTTTTATTATTATCATTTAAATTATAGTATGCGTTGTATTTATGATTATTTTTGTTATACGGTATGGAAACTAATAACCCTAAAGTCTTCCAGTGAATACGAAGAATCTTGATTGGAATTAAGGTCTTACGGGATGGATATTAAAAAATTGCCAAAGTTCTTGAAAATTTGATAAATTTTCTTGATGGAACAATAATGAATTATTTCAGAATTTTCTACTACGTAATTTATAAGTTATAAATTTATGGATTTAAAACGGTCGTTTTAAAACAACTTACGCAGACGTTAATGGTTGCAAAACTGATGGAACTAAATAGCTGTAAATTCTGAAAAAATTATATCATCAAGATTTAATATCGACGGATCGATTAAGCTTGGTTTGAAATGAATCGACCGAGTAATTGTCGAGAAATTAATTAAAGTAATGAGGTTGAAACAGTTGTACAGTAATTGGCAAAATGTCAGTCAATTACACGTCAATATCGTCAAATTTGACTTGAATTATTATCTATTGTAGTAAATTAACATTTTCAAGTGTTAATTTATCATTAGGTTAATTATTATTAAGTTATTAAAACTTGTAAATCCACGATTCGCCTATTTTTCATTAACTTTCTGCCGGACGATCCATCCAGTAAGACCTTAAGGCGTGTATGGTATAATTTCATAACCGTAATATCGTCCTATGTGCCTTAATCGGTGTATTATTCCTCTGTTTAGCTTCGATTTATATCGAAAGGCATGGAATTATGGGGACTGTAGTGTATTAAATCGAGGTAGAAGTTGTGGGGCGAACGTCGAGTCAAGGAAAAATTGTAATAAGCGAGCGACGTATCTCTATAAGTTATTCGACAGCGGTACAGATTTTTTTAATTTTTATTGTACTCATTACGGTTTTATATGTTAACGTTATTATATATATAAATATATATATTTATATGTAGGGAATGCCTATAGTGGAGTATATATTGACACGCAATAATACGAAAAAAAATACGGAAATGGATTGACAGGTCTTCGTACGGTCGACCAAAAATTTTTTTATCGTGTTTTTCTGTATATTATGTAACGGAGTAAAATTGACGGTAAAATTGTTACTAATAAAGTGCGTTCGATGAATTATACACATTGTTGATTTGAGACTTTTATTTCGTTCTATTTTTAATACCAATCCTTATTATGTGAATTAAATTCCGGCGTTATTATGATTGTTAATTTTTTAGTTAGCTGGAATTTTGATATTTATTTATTTATTTATTTATTTATTTATTTATTTATTTATTTATTTATTTATTTATTTATTTATTTATTTATTTATTTATTTATTTATTTATTTATTTATTTATTTATTTATTTATTTATTTATTTTTCTTTAACCATGCATGTAAATCGCCCAATGACGAATGGGAGACTGGGATAAAAAAATTTATTAAGGGCTCATAAAAGTGATAGTGAAAAAAAAATTAAATTCTTGATTTCACATTTTTTATTAACTTTTTACCTGTAAGAATTTTTTTTCAAATATTAACATTATTGTTTTTACGGGTATAAATGGACTACTGATGAAAACTATGGTCGACATCATGTTTTTACCGAAAATGATCCAATCTGCAAAAATAAAAACGAATCTAGTAAAATAATGTGGTACTTATTATTTGATGGAGGGCATCTTTTTTCCAAAATAAAGCAATCACAGTATTTAAAATTTTGAAATACAATAATTTATATAAACTTGTTCAACCGAAAAAATAAAAAATCTCTCGTCACATTATAGAGAAAATAATTATCAAAGTTAAAAAAAAAAGTTTTACAACATTAAAAATTGACTGATTGTGAATTATCGTACGGACATTGTCTAAAAATATAGTTTTAAAGACATAGAAAAAAATGTTAAATAAAAAAAAAAATTATTTCTTATAGTTAATAAAAATTGAAAAGTTAATAAAAAAAATAGAATCAACAATTTAATTTTTTTTTACCACCATAAAATCTTTCCAATAATATATTGAAATTCAATTTTAAAAAAATTATTTCTTATTGTTAATAAAAATTGAAAAGTTAATAAAAAATATAGAATCAACAATTTAATTTTTTTTTACCACCATAAAATCTTTCCGATAATACATTGAAATTCAATTTAAAAAAATCACTCGGTTTTCAGTGTACGCAGGGCGACGTGAGCCCTTAATATTGTCGAAAATTGTACGATAAGGAGTCATAATAAATTGTCGCCGTACCTCTCAGATCCAAATATTTCACGGCCAAACTACGCTCTCGATCCAATCGAGATAAGAGCTAACTCTGGTGTAAATAGCCGGTGAATTCTTGAATGCGCAAAATTTACCGAAACTCGTTACACCGACGACGCTGTAGGTGCAGTAAGGTTCTTTGAGGACTTGCTGAAGAGGACCTCCGCTGTCGCCCTTTCGAAAAAAAATTGGTGACAAAAATTTCAGCGACGGTGAGCGCATGATCGATGTACTTGAAAGCGAACGAAGATATTTTTATTTTTGTCCTACCCCCGTTGAAAACACGAGCGTCTCGCGCATGTGCTACGGGCGGAAAGTGGCCGTTTCCATCGCATTCCCCCAGCGGGCGCAAACGTTTTTTTTCCGCCCGCTCCCACCGGGCAGAAAAGATCCGAGTGCATAATTGTAATTTAAATTAACGTCACCGGTGTCAAAAATTCTTTCATTTTATTTCAAAAGAGAATACTAAATAAATTTTCCGAGAAAATAAAAAATTCTATGTTTGCTTTTGATTCTTCTTCGTACAAAATCAAAAGTTGCATTTGGTCCAGTCAAGGGGGCTTCGACCCCCCTGAAACCCTTTGTTTTCAACGAGGGTAGGACAAAAATTACGATGTGCACCACGGGCGGAAAGCGATTTCCCCTCGTGTGGCAACTTTACGCCCGGCGGAATCCCCTACTTTCCGCCCTTGATGCAAAATGTACTATTTCGTACCTGACACGTGTCTTTGCCACCTTCGAGTACACCAGCGCACAGCATATTCCCTATCAAACCCTGTGGCATTTGTTTTCCCGTGAGTTGCTCGCCGTGTATCTTTTTGCAATCGTCCAACGATATGTAATTCAGTGAAACTTTCATGAGGTCGTCACTGCCTCCGGCAGCCTCTGTTCGACGAAATATATAATACAGCTGGCGTTTGTTATTATTATTAACTTCTACGATTCGTCAAAATTGTTTAATTGAAATTCATTCTATATCTATACAGAATTAACTTTGATATTTATTTGTTCTTTGTTATTGTAATTGTTTTGTATTTGTGTTTATTATTGCGTTTGTTGTAATTATTTATCGAATTTATTTAGATACCAGAGTGGTTCGTATATCAGATTCGGACGAATTTTAATCCATCTACAGAGAAGTAATTTAAAATTCGTCAAAATCATTCAATAAAAATTTATTCTTTATCTATACAAAATTGACTTCAAATAGTTAGTTATTTTTTATTTGATTATTCATTGGAATTCTGTAGATACTAGAAAGGTCCGTATATGGAGCTCGAATCAATTTTACACCCCCCCCCCCCTCCCTACCGCAGATTGACTTCAAATAATTTTTAAAAAAGTTCCCTCAATTGCCAGCCCACCATCTTTGAAATAAGCCATCACCAGGAGGGTTTATTTCTATTTTCCCCATTTAAAACAATATGGGCCATTCCGACTCAATTCATTATTTTCTTCCTTTTTTGCTTTAATCTGTAATTTTCGAATTATTTTTGTGAAAAAAAAATTGCGTCAGAAGAAAAATTGAGATCAATATTTCAAAAATAGTTGACTGGCAATTTAGGGACCGTTTTTTTATGATTTATTTGGAACCAATCAGAGGGGGGGGGGTCGTAAATTCGTCCAAGGCCCAGATAAGGACTACTCTAATAAATACGTATAGTATTATTATAGTAAATACGTATAGTATATTATCTAATACTATTTGTATATTATCCAATTAAGCTGTTAATTATGTTATTTTCATTTCAAATATTTTCCTGAATTTAATTCGAATCGACGCTGGTCCAATTTTTCGACTAAATTAAAGGTGAAAGTCCGAACAACAAGAAAACAATATTGATTAAGCGGTTTGACCACGTTGACAAAACGAAAGAACATGCTAAAATTACCTATTGACAAAATCCGCAATGACTCAGTTGCCAAACCAATAAATCGTGAAACAAATAATTAAGCAAGTGATGTAAGTACCGTAAGAAGTTCTGCCGAAGCCACTGGCGATCGCACTAATTTCCGGTGGATTCTCGTCGACTTGCAGACAAGCCGGTCTCACTTCCGGACCCAATTTCAAATCTTCGTCGAGCTTGAGCAAAGCTATGTCATGATATTTCAACGGAACTTTGTATTCCGGATGCTTTATCCATTCTACCACGTTTCTCTCTTGCATTCCAGAATCCGGATTTTGCAAATTAATCAAACCCACCCTAACCTTCGTCGCTGGGCCCCTGAAATTTTATGCAGGATCAAAATGGAAAATCGGGTCGAGCTTTTATTTTTGCAATTTTACGTTTATTCGCGATAATAAATAGGGAGTAAACGAACTTGTCTTTGGAATCGAGACAGTGAGCCGCGGTGAGAATGTAATTTTCCGATATAACGGTTCCTCCGCACTGCCAAAAAATCGGAGTACCATAACCGATAACTGCCTGCAGGAAATAGAAGCCAATGTAGAAATAATATATCTTATTGGATCGAATTTGAATATTATATCGAAATCGAATAATGTATCGTGGAAATAATCTTTATGATACCTAAAATAAAGACGGTCAAGTGCGAGTTCGACGCACACGTGGAAAGCACTATATTTTTCACTTTTTAACTTAAAAAACCATATTTTTAACTTTTTTCAACAATATTTAAATTTCAATTTTTACGTACCGTATTTTTAATAATCAATTTCTAGAAATCTTTTAAGACCTAGGACTTTTGGTTCGATTGTGGTGTGAACTTCGGGTGTGGCGTTATGTTTCCGTAATTTTGTAACAATTTTAGATTCGGTAGTTTCGAAAGGAGGGAGGAGGGGGGATGCTGTGTTTTAGCATATTTTTCGGGATAACTTTTAAAGTATGCTATTTAAAATTACGGAGAAAATATTTTTGTATTCCACGTAACAAGGGCTTCAAAATGATATCCCACATGATGGGTAAAATTTGAAAAAAAAATTTAGAGTACCCAATTTGCCTCTCTCTTAATTATCGTATCAATATTTTTGAGTATTAATTGGTGCAAAAGATAGGGATTGATGAAATGTAAGTCAATTTCAAAGTTTTGCACAAATTGAGCTTGTTTGAGCTTGATAAAATTATTCTATCAAAGCGTCACCAAACTTATTGTCGAAAGTTTCAAAATCAAAGTTTCTAAACATCTTGTTTTAACATATATAAAATATATAAAAGATTAACATGTATTAAATATATCAACAAAGGCCCTATACAAAATAAACTTTAATAACAATTAATTCCTCATGTAATTTATATAGTACGTATAGCATCATATCATATTATTGAATTAGTATTGAATATAGTACGTATAATATTATATGTTATTGAATTAAATTATTAGTAATTGTTGTTGATGTTAATTTTTTATTGAATTGAATTCAAACAAAGTCCTGACGTTATTTCCCATTCAATTCAATAAAAAATGAACGATAAAAAACAATAATCTAATAATCTATAAGTCTAAATAATAAATAAAAATAAATAATATCTAAATAATAAGTCTAATAATCAACGATTTACTTAGACAATACAATATATGATATCATAAGTGTCAATATAAACATAATATTATACTGGGTGTCCCATTTTAATATATCATTTACGTTTCCAAGAAAAATGAGGCTCGAATTGACAAATAATTCAAATACAATTACTTAAAATCTTGGTTTTCCATATCAATGGACGAACCATCAACCTTCATGGTTTTCCAGCTTCGGCGATGGACGACCATCGTCAATCCTCGCTGGACGATCGTCCAACGCCATAGTTAAAACCCATAAAAAATCAACAAGTCCGAAGCAAAAAATTCACGACTTAAGTTCATTCTTCAGTCAGTTTTTTAAGTTTCATTTTAGTTGCACAACTAAACAAGGACGTATAAAGGTTGAAGCTCGACCGGACGAGTCTAGAATAATTTTAAATCACGAATTGACGCACACTTTCGCGAAGTTGGCTGACGAGAACGCAAAATCATACGTCGGAGTCGTCGAAGAAGAGGAGAGAATGGCGTACGAATAAGGAAAAAGTGAAAAAAAGTGGAAACTACGGCTTTCGATTATACCATATGGGGAAATTCCAGCCGTTTGGCTTTGGTTCCACCGATAATGAGAGGCGTGTCGACGATTCCGCATTTGGAAACTGTGTTCGTACCCGCACCCATTCTCAGCACCGGAGCAGCCTCGTCCTCGTACACGAGTTTTCCGTACATTTTACATTCTGGAAAAAACAATTCCGTCGTGGTGAATTTAAACGCGCGTGATTAAAGGGTTCGTGTTATGGAAACGAGCTAAAATGTGAAGATATTTGTGGGATATTTTTTTCGTTTTAAGAGAGTCATCGTATTTTTCTGGGATATTAATAATATTAACGATAATTCCTTCGTCATAGTGAATTTAAACGCGTGTGATTTAAGCATTTAAGGGATCAAGTCATGGAAACGAGTTAAAAAGTGAAGGTATTTCCGTTATTTTTCTCTTTAAAGAAGCCATAATCGTATTTTCCTGAAATATTAATGATATGAATAAGAAATGTGGCCATTGTGAATTTTAACACGTACAATTAAGGGGCGAGTCAGTGTAACGAGAAACCGTTACACACACACACACGTGCGGGCGCGTATTTTCTGTAAATATGATTTCTGAATGTTTTAGGATATTTTGATCGCATCGACATCAAAACCCCGATGAAAATTGTTTATGTAATGAGGAAGTAAAAATGAGGATGATTTGAAATCTTTATCGGTGGTTACGACACCGAGTCGGGGATAATTTTAGCTGAAAAAATAACACAATTGTTCAAAATTCAAGGCTCAAAATTCAAAGTTCAAGGCTGTTTAATTTTTTTTCCTAATTTAAAATTTTCAAAAGCCTCAAAGCAGTAGAAAAAAACCGGGGGGACGTTGTAAAAAATATTGTTTTCAAAGTTTTCTGTGAACAAAATGAGATCTCGATCATATTAATCCGATGAATAGCGTCTTCGATTCACTGTCACCCCAATTAAAAATTGTTATTTGAATCAACAAAAAACGCGTTTAAACTTTTAATTGTACATCATTTATAAGATTATTAAATGACGAGCCTAATAAAATAATGATACATTTCCGGTAAATGTTTGAAATGATAAATAATAAATGACAGATAATAAATTATAAATTATAAATTATAAATTATAAATTATAAATGGTAAATTATTGTTGGGAAATGATAAATGCTAAATGATTGTTGGAAAATAACAAAAGATAAATGATTCATTCAAATTTTATACTGTCTTGCCTCAAATTACAAGAATAAAAAATTCTTTGATATATTTATTTCACATCAAATATATTCATTAATCTACTTATTTTTTTGATTAAACAATAAAATTCGTGTCTCACTTTCTTCACTCTTTCGTTCAGCGTTGATTTCAATGTCGAACAATACCAAAAGTATTGCGACTAGCATTGATTCGTCAGTAAAACCCCGTAATTTCATATCGCCCGGACAAAAACGTTTCTCGTGATGCAACGATCGAAACGATTCGCGAGCAACTCACGGCCGATGGCTAAACCAACGAGATCTTTATTACTCTCAGATCTTGCTAACGGTCGATAATTGCGAATTACGATTGTTCGTTGCAACGCCCCATAAAAAAACGCGATGTAACGTTTCTCGATTAACTGCTTCTACATAGTGGGGATGACTTGGAAATGGCGGACGCCGAGTCGCACTCCAGAGTGCGAATCGAAACCGTTGAGATTTAATTTATCTCGTATGTCAAATTTAACAATCGGAACAATTGAATTCGACAGTGGACGAAAATGTTACACGTTGATTTTATCAATTTTCTTGGGCTGTTAGTTATTGCTTGGGAAGTCGGAGCTCAGCGAGAAGAAAGTGAGTTTGTTTATACGCTTTGCAGCATTTTTCGAAGAAAAACCGATTTATTTGTTCAATATTCGATATTTATTTATTTATTCGGTTACAATTAAAAAAGGAAAATGTAACAATGAATTAAAATATTACACGTTGATTCTATCGATCTAATTTAGTTTGATTTAGTTAGATTTTAATCGAAAGCAAATCATTTATTCAATATTTAATATTCATACGGCATTGTTTTAATTTTATTTTTATAAATATTAATATTCAATATGTTGTTAATATTTATTTTATCCATTTTATTTGGTGCAATTTGAAAAAGATACATTTAACGATGAATGAAAATACTACACGTTGATTTTATTAATATTCTTGGGCTGTTAGTTATTGCTCGGGGAGTTGGAGCTCAGCAAGAAGAAGGTAAGTTTATTAAGAAGCTTTTTCGAAATTTTGAAAATTCAACAATTTTCAAAGAAGAACCAACTTATTTGTTCAATATTTAATATTTATTTATTTATTTGGTTGCAATTGAAAAAGGAAAATTCAACGATGAATTAAAATGTTACACGTTGATTTTATCGATTAATCTAGTTTAATTTAGTTAGATTTAATTGAAAGCAAATAATTTATTTAATATTTGATATTTATATGGCATTGGTTTCATTTTATTTTTTATATTCTAATATTTATTTATCCATTTGATTTGTTGCAATTTAAAAAAGATAAATTTAACAGTGAATAAAAATATTACGAGTTGATTTCATTAATATTCTTAGGCTGTTAGTTATTGCTTGTGGAGTCGGAGCTCAACGAGAAGAGGGCGAGTTTATTGATACGCTTTGCAACCATTTTTGAAAAAAAAAAACCAATTAATGTGTTCAATATTCAATTTTTATATGTTGTTATTTTCATTTTTTATATTATAATATTGATTTATTCATTCCATTGGTTGCGATTGAAAAAAGACAAATTCAACAACGAATAAAAACATTACGAGTCGATTTTATCAATATTCTCGGGCTGTTGATAATTAATTATGGAGTCAAAGCAAGAGGAAGGTGAATTTATCATTACCCTCTGCAACAATTACCGGAAAAATTATTGTAGTCAATTATTTAGAATAATTAAAAATTTATTCAATTAATTTATTCCACTTAATATTAATTTCATTATTTTTATTAAATTTTTTATATTCCAATATTTATTTATTTATTTAATTAGCTGCAATTCAAAAAGGTAATTAACCTTTTTTTTTACCGTTTAAGATCAGAACATTGACTCGAGATTGCTTCGTATTATAAAAAAAAAAAAAAATTGAGCTTCGACGATTACATTCCAGTACGGTAAATAACGTAGACTCTTCATTCTCCTATTAATGGCCATTAATCATTGAAATTTAACGATCCGTCGTTCCGCCATTGAAGCTTGGATTGCTTCCGCGGCCTTGTTGCAACAGTAATGATATCGTTAATTGCCCTCAACGGTGATTCATCGCCCGAGCCGCTGTGCGACGAATCAATCAACGGCAAACGCAATGGCTCCAATGTAAATTACCCGAGCTCATTGCTATTGCCGGTGAGCGATAAAATCCACGTGTGACAACCGGAATCAATGAGCTCGTATCGAACTAAATTGATATCAATCCGCAAGTACCTTCACTCCTAAAAAAATTGAACGACGCCTTAAAAAGACCCTAACATTTGTCGAAATTTTGAGCATGTATATCTCAGCGAAAAATAGTTGGATTCTGATGATCTACAGCTCGTTTTAAAGCTTCATTTTCCTACATTTTGAATCGAAGTTTCAACAATTTTTATCATGTCCTGCCGTTTTGTGTTCAGGACGGAAACAAACAAGAGAATGATCCCTCAATTTTTATGAAAATTCGGAGGAGGGGAGGGTAAAAAATATTTGTTAAAAATTTCTTTGACGTCGTTCGAAAGTTTGTTCATTTTTTCTTTAAATACTTCTTTAATCATTGTTGTGGCATTTTTTTTTTGACCGAGTTATTTACTGTCAAAGCAAAAAATGCATTTATTATTTTAAGCTCCTGCGCCTCCTGAAATAATGACCGTACAATAATTGCTCGGATATCATTTAAAAGCTCGAATCATTCTCTTCAAAATGCTCACAAGATATTATCTGAATCTTCTGAATCTAACTATTTTTCATAGAGATATAAATTCCTGAAATTTTGACAAATTTTGGCTATTTTCAAGTAGTCCTTTATTTATTTTTCGAGGAGTACAGATAAAATCTTGATTTTGTATCATAACGGTTTTTGAATCATGATCCTTATCGCGACAATACATAGAAGAAAATAAATTATTCGTACACATTAGATAGAACTAAAATAAATGAACTGATTGCCACTTTTTTCTTATGCCTGAAATTGTTGAAGAGTTCAGTCGGCGGACGTCCACAACGGAAACTCCTTCCACGAACCGGAAGCCACGTGATTGGGCCAGACAAAGTAAGCCCGATGCAACGTAAAGAAGTAAGAAGCGAGAAGAGCACACGATGAAGTGTGCCAAAATAGAATAATAATACACGAATTATATCAAAATTTCCCACTACAAAATTCAGTACTTATAAATTTAAGAATTCAACCCGGTTGATTATGAAAAAAAAAACAGATTCTGCAGACGTTAATGGTTGCAAAACGAATGGAAATAAATTGCCGTAGATTCTTAAAAAATGATATTATCAAGATTCAGTAGCAACAAATTTTTATTATTAGGTAATTGTCGAGAAATTAATTGAAGTAATGAGGAGTAACGCCTGAAACAGATGAAACAGTTGTACGGTCACTGACGAAATGTCAGTCGACCACACGTCAATTTCGTCGAATTCGACCATAAATTATGATTAAAAGTGGTAAATTAACATTTCTAAGTGTTAGTTCATCATTAGTTCAAGCTATTTGTCAGGCCTAAACATGTACGACACGATCTAGACTCGTGAATCTACGATTCCCCCATTTTTTATCAACTTTTTGCCCGACGATCCGACCAGTAAGACCTTAAGATAATGGACTACATCGCCCAGTGCGAAGGTGACAGCGCTACCGGCACTCGCTGCGGTGCGAGAGAGAAGTAGAGAGCGTTTGTGGTCCATCGTTTTAATCCGCGCTCTCGTTTAATCAATCCTTATGTCCCGACTTTATTATAACAATTGTTTCGCCTTGCAATTTTTATGCAGAATGTTCGGAGTACGCCAGTTACGTCTTCGTACACGAAGATCAACCGACGTTGACGACGCATCGGAAACCCGTTAACAAATCATTGTGCGTCGTCACGTCGCAGAAACTCATAGTGGGCGGTACGAAAGCCGAATCCAAGGAATTTCCGCACATGGCAGTCGTGGGATTTGATTCAACGGATCGAAAAATCGTTTGGGGCTGCGGTGGCACCCTCGTTTCCGAAATATTCGTCCTGACCGCTGCGCACTGCACTCACTCGATCGAATAGTGAGTCAAAAAGTGCATTTTTTCTTCCTTGTACTGAAATCTACGCTACGGGCGGAAATTATTATATTTTGTTTATGTATATTTATTTATATATTGTATTATTTATATGTGTATGGGGCAAATCGCGGTGTTTCGCTTGACTGATACGCTTTTATCCCTCGATGTGGTCGATGATTTTTATTTCTTCATTTTTTCGACGTCTCCTTCACCTCCCGCCCACCCCCTTTGTTTTTTTTTCGTTGTTTCTTGTTTTTTTTCGTTTGTTCTGTTGTCTCGCCAATTTTTAATTGGATGACATTTTTTTCCGAGATACTTTATCGAAATTGAAGATTTTGTTTCACAAATTTAAAATGGCCCGAGTCTTCCTAATATTTTATTTTTTTGAAAATTTGAAAAAAATTCGAATTTTTTCGAAATTTTAATATATGATAATGATTTTCTATCTTTAAAAAAAAAAAAATAATCAAACCTACCTTGCAAAAAATCGACTTTTTAATTATTTTCGACCGCCAATCGATTTTTTTCTATTATTTTCTATCTTGAGTTTTAACTCACAGCCAAATTAAGAAAAATTCTTTGAAAAGTTTGATATTCTCCATTTTTTCAAATTGTACACTGCAATTTTTTTTTTTCAATCGGTGAAGAGCATCATTGGTGGACCGAATCCAGATTTTCGAAGTGATTCAGTCGTTGCGTTCTCCGCTATCGTGAATTTAAGGGGTCATTTAATACCTATAGAACTCCACGTTAAAAATACGAAGATAAAAGTGTCGATATATTTTTTCTCGCGTTCTGAAAAATCAAAAAAATTTTAATGAATCTTCTTCACATCAATATCTAGGGGCAGGTCAAGTTTCATAAAAATCTGAACGGTAATTTCTCTAAACAAGGATATTACCTTGAATAAAAAGAAAATTAATCAACCACAGTGACTTCGGCCTGCTTAACGTCGATAGGATTTGAATTGTTCCTCTGTTTTGTTTTTATCGTTACGTTATTCCAGTGGAAACGCGACTTGGGTGAGGTTGGGCGATTTGAATCTCGTTACCGACGACGACGATGCGAGGCCGCAGGAGCTTCGAATAGTCGAGAGAATACGTTATCCGAAATACAAAAAACCGTCGGCTTATCACGATATAGCTCTGTTGAAAATTAACGGATCTGTGATATTCGACGCTTACGCGAGACCTGCTTGTCTGCCGATTACGCGAGATCCGGAGGATTCGGATACGGTGGCGACGGGTTGGGGACGGGTCGATTCTAGTGAGTCCACGAAAAAAATACCTTCAACTCCAAAATAACAAATTTTTTTAAATATGTGATTTTTAAACAGAAATAAAAATTATTGTTGATCAAAACAATTATTGAAATAATTCTTGTTTCGTATATTTCAATTCAAGATATTTAATTCTTGATTTTAGAAAATGTTAATATTAGAAAAAAAAAAAAAAAAATTTTTTTTCAATTTTTACTATTCGAGGAAAAAATCCTTCAACTTTTTCTCTAGGTTATTTCTCTTACCACGAAATAATACCTTTAACTCTAAAATCACCGATCTTTTAAAAAATCTCGTTTTTAAATAAAAATCCAAATAATTATTAATCATTTTTTAATTAAAAATTTTTTATTTTTGATTTTTAAAATTTTTTACTACGTAAGAAACAAATTTTTAACTTTCTTTCCGTTTTCTTTTCGTCATAGCCGACGATGAGGGCTCGACCGTTCTGCTTAAAGTGAACCTCCCTTTGGTATCGATAAATCGTTGCAACGCCAGTTACGGTGGCGATAACGATTACAGACTAGACCGCGGAATCGTCGACGACTGGCAGATATGCGCGGGAGAACAAGGCAGAGACACGTGTCAGGTAATTTGTCAAAAATTTTGTTTACATTATTTAAAAAAAAAAATTTTCAATCACATTTTTATTGAATGAATCACTGTTCACGGGCTTATCTCGTAATTTGTATTTCACGACAAAAAAAAAATAGTTTACGCCATTTCTGCTGCTTTGTAGAATTTTTGTTAGATTTTATTAGTGAGGAATACAAACACATGCATCAAGATTGTTGTCATTGGATCATTTTCGCGAATTTATTTGGATGGCTTAGAAATCGATACAAGAAAAACAAAAATTCTAATCCTATTTTGAAACTTCTCAAATCCTAACCACCGCCCCTGAATAATTTATTCAAATGTTATTACTGCAGACTCTGATTAATCAACCCGGCAATATAATTACCGAACGGTAAAAACGGTAAATTTTCATGTATTTAAAATGCAAAAACTTCATCTTATTAGGAACAACAAATAGAATTGCATCGGAAGGCTCAAAATAGGCTCACAACTTGAATCCTTTTTTTTTTTCAGGATCAATTTTTAAGGCGTCCCAATAAATATTCGAACAAGACCCAAATAATAACCACTCGCTAAATATACATATAAAGTCGCCAAAAATTATTATTAAATAATATTAAAGACGTCTACAATTTTTCCCGTAAAATCCGAAACACATCAAAATTTCTCGTACAGTTATAAAAAATGCGATTGTTTCAACCTTGCCACAAAGTCCAAAGCCTTAAAAATTGTTTGATTTAATGACATTAAAATGAGTGATCGATTTAATATTCACTAAAGCAACTGCATAATAAATTTGTATACTTGCACTGCGATTTAGGGCGACAGCGGCGGACCACTCGTAGTGTTTACTCCTACAAAGTTCTGCATGTACGACGTCATTGGCGTAACGAGTCTCGGCAAAGTCTGCGGCAGCGTTATTCCCGGAGTCTACACAAGAGTCTACAATTACGTTCCATGGATCGAAAGCATCGTATGGCGTAATTAACCCCTTACACCGCCCACAGGGTCATTCTGATCCTTTTATTTTCTTAAAAACAAGCTTTTTTTAGAGATTTTTTTTGTTTCGTGAATTTTTTTATGCATGTAAATAATTTCAATCGCACTTTTTATTGGTATCAATCGATTTGGGAATGTTCGGAGTAGATTCGACAATTTTTTCAGCCCGATCGCACGGGTCGAGTTGATATTAAGGGCAGTCAAAGTTTGTGCGGGGTCAAATGGACCCTGGGGGGTTTGATCGATAGAGTAGGTGTGGGCGTGAGGGTTAAGGGGTTGTATGTAGTTGTTTACGGGGAGGTTGAGGGATTTTTGTGAATTTTTAAAGCCATGTTTAGATGATTTTATTAGAATTAACCATACAGTATCAATTAAAATATTTATTGAGGTACTAATATGAATTTTTTCATAGAAAAAATTTTAATTCTGGGAGAATTATTGCCGTTGTCCCAAAACACCTTTTTTAACGGTTTTAAAAAGATAAAGAGAAATATTATACCAACGATATCGTTTTGGTTTTTTTTTCTCTGCTTTCTCTCGCTTAGTAATCTTGAAAAGAAAACTTGTTTTAGGACAACCGCAATAGTTGCCCCAAAATTGAAATTTTTATCAGTTAAAAATTCGTACAAGTGCCTCAATAAATGTTGTAATTGTTACTGTATCGATTATTCTAATAAAATTATCTCAACATGGTTTCAAAAATAATAAAAATCCTTTTATTTTCCCACGAACAACCGGATATAACCCCTTAAAAAATAAATAATTTTGCAAGTATCGAAGCCACATCAAGGTGAAAGTTTTCGCCTCTGCTCAAAGCAATGTGCATCAAAATTTTATCATACATTCAAACATAACCAATCGCATAAAATGATATAAAATAAATTAAAACGTTATAAAATAAATCAATAAAATACAACAAATCTGAACAATTTTCTCAAATATATATAAAAAATATCTCAGAACCTGGCAGCTGGAAAACACACAAAAAAAAGCACTTGAAGCGATAATTTCCAAGTGCAACCTTTGCGAGTCAAGTACTAGAGATTAAATGATAAAAGTATAATTTTCAATTGTAACGAATAATAAACTTCAAGCCGACGATTTTAAGATCAGCTTTGCAGGCATCAGCTCGGCTTGTGTTTCATTGAGAATATTTTTTTCGTACATAACTACAATACGTATATTTTTTTCTCGGTGTTGTCCATCGCGTGTAAACGATTTAATCATTCGTCGTCGTTGTAAATACAGACTCGGTGGCAGACTTTCGAGAGATGTCTTCGATAAAAGATAACGAACTTCGTTATCATTGTCGACGTTGACTAACAGGCGCCGAACTAGCGTATTATTGTAATTTAACTCACCAAAATCAGCAATACGAAGAAAAATAAAGAAGAAAAATACGAATCACATATTTTATTTATTATTGAATACAAATATTTTGGAAATATGGCACTCGTAAAAATCTACTGGAACGATCCAGCTCGATGTACAGAGAAATATAATATAATATACTAGAAAGATAGTGAAACATATTTTACCTGATTATTTGAGGAGTTGTATCTAATTGTTTGCGACAAAATCAAAGAATTTGATGATTTTTTTAACCATGTTAACGTAATTTTATTGGAATGCACTATGCGGTATTAATTATAACATACATTGAAGTACTTGTATGAATTTTTTCATGTAAAAATTTTCCAAAATGTCGATTTTTTCGAAAAATTCGATTGAGATTTCAAAAATTAGGTTTTTGACCGAGAAATTATTTTAAAAATCAAAATTTTGCTCAACTTTTCGCTCACGATCTGTGTTAAAAATTATAGTAACGAAATCTTTTTGGATTTTTAATTTCGTATGAGCCGTTTCAGAGATATGCTCACCGCAAGAGATTGAAAAAAAATCGTTTTGGAAAACCGTCAATAGTTCCTCCAAAATCGAATTTTTGTACCTGAAAAAATTCAGGCGAGTACTTCAATATATGTTGCAATTGATACTGCATAGTGTATTCCGATAAAATCATGTCAACATGACTAAAAAAATCATGTAAATCCGTCAATTCTTCCGCAAACAACTAGATATAACCCCTTAAATCAGTAATGAGCATATCAGTCGTCCGTGGCTTCCTTAAAATTAAGATCCGTAATTAAGGCTATATAACGAGTGATGACTCGATACTAGCAGTCGATTATTCTTATCGTATTATCCCGACTATTGAAAATACTCGCTAATGACTAAAATATAATTTTTCAAAAATTATTTCTCCACGAAAAAAATTCTCTCAATCTTTTCAATTGATTTCTCAGAATCTGATAGTAACTGCAGTAGGGTTTGACGGTCGATTGACCGCTGGAAGACGTAGTATCACGTTTTAATAATATTACAATAATAATACTTTTCTTATTCCGAACAATGATATTGGGTTTAGGCTAGAGTGTTCCGTATAAAGTTCATTTCTCGAATTTTAATGTGTACATTGGTCTGATTAGGTTTCAAATCATTTTAAAAAAATGTTTCCACAGTCTCTCCGACCGATCTCAATATTAACACGCGCTACCGGAATTTTAATCTCCAGCATTTAAATAATCATGAGATTTTTATAATTTTACTTAGCTAATTATAGCTAAAAAAGAAGAAAAAAAATTGATTAAAATGTTTTCTTCATCAGAAATATATGCGTATTATGTAGATAATCTTTCTAATCCCTAGAAACAAAATGGCGGCACCTTTCTTTTCATCTCATTTCAAACATTTTTTTCAATCAATTCAGTTAATTTATTATTAACTAAAAAATAAGAAAACAATTGATTAAAATGTTTTTTTCATCAGAAATATACGCGATTCGTTCATACATTTCCCAATACCTAAAAATAAAATGGCGGAACCGATACGGCGGTTTGAGAATCGAAGATTTCCAATTGTTATCCAAATAAGTCCCAAAAACTTCGCGAAAACTTTATTCTCAATTATTTAAAAATTTTCCGCGCGAAAAGTATACACATGAAAATTCAAAAAAAAAAATGATTTTTATCAGGACCATTCTGACACAAACCCACTACACCTAATCGAATATCGAAAACGAGTTCCAAAATCAATATCTCAAATATTTTCATTCTCTAAAATATTCCATCCCTTCTCTCAAGCGCACTAAACTCGTTGACATCCGCATTAAACGCTTTTCTTCCGAAATTACATCGACATCGTCTACCAAATCTCCCTTCAAAGTAAAAAAAAAAAAAAAGAAAACAACGTCCATTATTTCGCCTCTCCTCGTCCTCGCGATAACAACAAAAAAATTGACTAAAACAACAACAAAAAAACTCCCTAGAACATTCAATATTCAATATTTCCTATACAAATATATTTAAGATCGACAAAATCATCGATCCCATGACTGGATCCTTCCCTGCCCAATCCGGATTCCTTCACGCCACCGAAAGCCGCTTCAGCGCACGAAATCATCCCCTCATTAACGCCAACCATTCCAACTTCCATCTTCCTCGCCACCCGAAATATCTGAGAAACATCTTGAGAAAAAAAATAACCGGCCAAACCAACCGGAGTGTCATTAGCCGCCTTCAGAGCATCATCTTCATCCTTAAATCTGTGAATAACCGCGACGGGTCCAAAAATTTCACGATTATAAATTTCCATGTCTCTCGTGACTTCGGTCATCAACGTTGGTTCGTAAAACAACGGTCCCAAATCGGGCCTTAATTTTCCACCGAAATGTATCTTAGCGCCTTTCGATTTCGCATCTCTCACGAGACCATCAACGATATCCAATTGGCTCTGTTTAATAAGCGGCCCATGCGTGACGTCATCACGACTTCCGTCGCCCAAACGAATTTCTTTCTCGATCATCATCAAAAATTTTTCCACAAATTCATCGCAAACGCCATTTTGAACGTAAAAACGATTGGCCGACACGCAAGTTTGTCCGCCATTACGAAATTTCGACGCCACAGCGCCTCTAACGGCCAAATCAACGTTCGCGCTGTCAAAAACGATGTACGGCGCGTTTCCGCCCAATTCCAAACTCAAACGTTTCATGGTCGTGGCGCATTGTTGATACAACATTTTTCCAACCTTCGTCGAACCCGTGAAAGAAAGAACTCTTATACGCGAATCCGAACATAATTCTTTTCCAACAATGGCGGAATTTTTCGTACTCGTCGTGACAACGTTGACGACACCTGGGGGAAATCCGGCTTTTTCGGCGAGGCTCATCAAAGCCAAAGCGGTCATCGGCGTGTCTTCCGATGGTTTTATCACGCAAGTACATCCTGCGGCGAGTGCAGCACCGGCTTTGCGGGTTATCATAGCGTGCGGAAAATTCCAAGGTGTTATCAAACCCGCGACTCCGACGGGTTGTTTCGTGAGCAACAATTGACGATCAGGAACGGGACTTTGCAAAATTTGTCCGTTTACACGACGAGTTTCTTCGGCGAACCATTCGACGAACGAATTCCCGTATTTTATTTCAGCTCTGGATTCTATCAATGATTTTCCATTTTCTTTGGTGAGAATGAGAGCCAAATCTTCGGAATTTTCGACCATGAGATCGTACCAATTTTTGAGCCAATCGCTACGTTGTTTGGCGGTTGTGTTTTGAAAACTCGAGAAAGCTTTGGATGCTGCGGTTATGGCGAGACGAACGTCCGCGGAATCCATGTCCGGGACTTCGGCGATAACGCTTTGGTCCACGGGATTGAGAACTTGGAAGGTTTTTCCGCTGATTGCGGACACCCATTTGCCGTTTATGTAGCCGCGATCTCGAGCCAGGCTCAGGGATCGAGTGATCATTGGAGTTATCGATCGACGTGGCAGGGATGTTCCGAGATGAAACATTTTTTTTTTTTTTTTTTTTTTTGAGGCTGCGGGGATGCTGCAACACCAATTTGCATTACTTTGATGGTGTTGCGTTATGAAGGGTTTGGATGGGGGGGGGTTTGGTTTTGTAATTCTCAGGGAAACTGAAATGCACATTCTTATAGGATTATTTCTAATATACGTTTTCAAACGAACTCAAATTGAGGAGAAATGAAAAGTTCAAGAACATTAAATGAAATTCGGGGACATTCCAGGACTTTTCAAGGGCAAGCAAAATTCACGGACACTTCCAGGACCTCAAGGACTTTAAGAACACCATGGTTTTACTGTAATTCGATTTTGCCTCCAAACCACAGACATAACTTCATCAACCAATCACATAATTACCTCGAAAAAGTGACGACACTTATTTGTTGTTGTTGTAATAAAATAATCAATGAGAGTCGCTTCTTAACCGACGTCCGAACTTAAATCTTCGAGAGCGCAAGTTCGACTGACGTCAAACGACGTTTACGTTTCGTTTCGCTTTCAATCGGTTCAATTACGAATAAAAATAAACGTTACAGCTCGTTATCTACTGGTGCAGTCGTTATCTTCCCCTTCTCCTTCGTGGTAGATGTGGGTAAAAGAATAAAATGAATCAATCGAAGCTGCGAATCTCATGGAAATCATTGGCGAGATTGTTTGGGGGGGAATTCTGAGCTTGCGGCCCCGACCACGAGAACTGGTGGCGCTGCTTGTCATGGGATCGCGATTTTGTATACAAGTTAATTACGTGTACGTCGATGATTTCGAGCAATTGGCTTCAACTGGGAAGATAGAGGTTCAGAACCACCCTTATTGCATATCTCTCTATTGCGATCTTACTTTTTTCGCGGTATTAACCGTCTATATCTTACGTTACATACATAAACATACGTTTATGGTTATTGATTACTAAACGGCCTTACATAAAGGTGATTAAACTTGCTTGAGAAATATAAATACGTTCTTACCTTGTCCGCTAGAGGCGCTTCAGGTAGAGTAGGGTTGCTTGCGGAACAGAATGAATCTGTTATCGCTTTCGGTATTCCAAACCTTATTATTTATGTAAATCATAATAATAACCTTATAATTTATGTAATTGGGAATGACACACGAGAGTTTCGGCACTTCTGACATCAAATGCTTGTTCAACCCAGTCCTTTTGAAAATAACCTTACCCTTGAATCATAACAGGTCGCTAAGACTGTCAATCAAGATGCACCAAGATTAACTTGAAAATTTTCTTTTGCTAATGAATGAAAAAAACTTCCCTGCTAGTGGATACTCGATGTATATATTTCTCTTTAATATATTCAGAGCAAACAACGTGTGAAGCAGTTTCACGTTCCCAGGAATCCCTTCTTCTCAATGTTTCAGTCTTTTGGCACACGAAAAAACGGACCATTTTATTTCTTCAGTTTTATAACCGGACAGACTCTCCGGCACAACATACGACTTTGTCATTGTGACACATTCACGATTTACACGCGATTTTTTAAATATCACAATGATAATTTTGATAAACGGTATGAATAACGGTTTTATCTCATTCTAATTTTCTGATAGATTGCGGTTGTGTTCTTAACTTGACATATTCAAACTTTCGCGGTGTTCGTCGCCATATTGAATTTCAGTTCTATACAAATCTTTCATATCCACGAGGGCGCTTGAAAACTGGCCCGGATCGCTTGTTTGAATTTCCCACCACTTGGCAGCACCATCTGCCAACGGCTCTCCTAACCCCCGCGATTTCACGCAATTCCTCGTTTTTTCGGTTCCTTATTCCTTTGTGGCTGTGATTGTTATATTACATGTCTTTGAAATTATAAAAACTCGTTGGAGGCAAAATCCTAACTGCCATGTGTGTTTGTTAGTTGTTAATTAAAAACAAAAAACTTCGAATTATCGACGACGTTGTTGGATAATGTTTTTGTCGACGATTGAGAGATAAACAAACAATTTTTTTACGAATCGTACGAGTAAACAAACGTTTAGGGATTTTAGAGGATCGAATGGTTGCTCTTGATCGATGGAATATTTTGATTTTCTCACTTTTACACGGATGACAACATTGCACGACAGTTCGGCATTATGTCAAGTGCAAGTACGCCGAATCGGGGAACAATAAAATCTTCATTTCACGATGACTCTGTTGGGTTAGCATTTTTTTTACCTAACAATGTTTTTTTATGCTCTGCAAAGTTTTTATAATTTTAGGATTTATTCGGAATTGCGGTCACGACGAAATTCTATTTTTAATTTTGTTTTCTTGGGAGGATTACGATAAATTTGCCCCTTAATCTGATGATCTTTTCTTGTAGAACACCCTGAACCAACCATAAAAACAAGATTGGAAAATTTACGTAGCTTGCTTAGTTTTGAAGATATCAAATTTTTTTTTAGAGAAATAAGAAAATTTCTAACTGTAAATAATTAAGAAGTGAAAGAATGAAGATAAATAATGTGAGAACTTTATGACCTAACCTAGGTTTTAAGGTTAAGCTTAGGTTATTTAGGTTATTCGGTTTTCAAGTTATTTCTTGTTTGGATTTAAAAAAATGAATTTTTATGAAAAAAAAATCGATATCGGAAATTGATAGAGATATTAAAATTTTTTTTACCTTGTTTTTAGGCTTATTTTGAGGTGATCTATAAGAAAATTTTATCGGATTGGGAGTCTCAAAATATTGTAATTGTGCCCTTTTGTTTGTTTTTTTATTTATTTTATTGACAATACTTTTTTTCATTTTTTTAAACGCCAGATCCAGTCAGGACACATCATTGGAAAATATCACGGACGATCTTGGCTCGTTTGATTTGATCGGAGATTCGAACAATGGAATTCCATTGTCCAAACGAAATTTGTCAAGGTTTTCAATCGCCAAAGAAAATTCGATCATATCGATTGTAAAGATTTTTTTCCAATTTTTTCAACGCTACTTTTATAAATTTGGTTTGAGGGGTTATATCTTATTGCTTGCGAGAATATTAAGAAATTTTTATGATTTTTTTCGGTCATGCCGACATAATTTAATTAGAATACTCTGTGCCGTATCAATTACGACATATATTAAGGTACTTATGCAAATTTTTTCATTAAAAAAGTTTTCATTCCAGGGAAATTATCGCCGTTGTCGCAAAACATTTTTTTTTTTTAAGATCGTTCCCAAATAAACCTTGAAATTTCTATTCCTTAGTTTTCCTAGAACGTAAACCGTATTTTATGGACTGTAAGACGCCCTTTTTTCTCAAAAGAATTACCTCCACAATTCAGGTGCGTCTTATACTTTAAATTAATATAAAAATGTTCAGTATTCGATTTAGAATTTGAAAAAAATTGCTTAAAAATTAAGCAGTGTCTCATAGTCCGTAAAATATGGTAAACAAAATATATTGACATAGCTCGTTATACCGCCTAACTATCTTTACGCCATCGAACGAGCTACGCCACTATATCTATACCTACGTTGCGGCAATGACATCTCTGGATCGGCTCAACTAAAATTTAAAAAAAAAAACAAAAAAATTCACTTCGTACAACATTTAACGCAGTTAGCGAACGAAGGGTTTAGCATAATTTCGATTCATTAAATAACATCGATATTTCCACACTGTTCGATCTTTGCGACCAACAAAAATACCTTTTTCGACCCAAAAACAATTTTTAAAAATCTAAATTCTTCTCAACCCTTCCTTCGCAGACTGCGTTCAATACCATTCGAACTAAATCTCTCTGGTTTTTTTATTTCAACTGAGCCATCCCAAAAATATACTCACCGCAATTGATCTTTAAAAAAAAAAAAAAAAAAAAAAAACCGTTTTAGAACAACCCCGATATTTCCCCCAAAATTGAAACTTGACCCACGAAAAAATTCATACAATTACCTCAATATATGTCGCAATTGATACCGCACAGTTAATTCCAATAAAATCACATCGTCATGGCTAAAAAAAAAAAAATCACGAAAATCCGTCAATCTTTCGACCAACGACTAAACACTGATCCCTTAACGTTGCCAACAGAACAGCTCGGAGGATTCTTTCTGCAATGGCACGGACGAAAGCCCTGCGAAGCTTAAACCCGTCACAGCCGTGCGCAACGGTTGCGAAAAAACGAAAGAAGCGAACGATCGAGGATTCGTCGATGAGAAACGTAAAATCGTTTCGCCGAAACGCAGAGTCGCGAAAAATTTCATCAGCGAATCCGAGAGCGACGACGAGACGAATTTTCGTAGCGAATCTCCGATGTTAGGTTTGCCTTCGAGCAATTTATCGCAGGAAACGCGAAAAATTGTCGCAGAACGAACGACGAAAATCGATGGAAAATCGGAAGAAAATTTGTCGCAAAGTTCGAGAGAAAAATTGAAAATGTTACCGATCAAACGAAAAACCGCGGTTTATCGTTACAACGATAATTCGGGGGATTCGGAGAGCGAGGATTCACCCGTGAAGAGTTCGAGAGCGAAAGGAACACCGACGAAAAAATGGGAGGGACCGGATTTTAAGCTTAATCTCAAACCGTTGGGCATCGATGGTCAATTGACGTCGTGGATTAAGTCGATCGAGTCGAAATCTTTGATGTCGTCGATGCCGGTAATTACGCAATGACCTGCGTAACTTTTTTTTTTTTTTTTTTTTTTTATTATTCGAGAGCAAACGGTTGTTTGCTGAAGAAGAAATTTTGGTAATTGTTTATAAACGATTATTAAAATTTCTTATAGTGGGGACAGCAATGAGGATTTTTTTTTTGGGGACTGGAATACGGTGCGGAGGATACTGGGGGGAGGGATTTTATGTATGGGGAGCGACGTCCCAAATCACAGGATTGAAAACCTGTCGTCTGATTTTTTTTTTTTTTTTTTTTTTTTTTATTTTTATAAATAATCTTTTGGGTCCTACAACCTCGCTATTTTTTTTTTAGATATTCCAGTAACCACTTCGTCTTGCCTTGCTTTTCCTCCTTTATTTTATCAAGGGATAATTGCTATTTTTGTCATTGTAAGATGGATGGCATTTAGGGAAAATGTGATGCATTTTAAATCATCTAATAAAAATCATATTCCTAATATATATATATGTAGATATTTTTTTTTTTTTTCAATCTTGAAGAGATTCCAGTTATTTCCATATTTCAATATTACTAATTTCAAAATTCAATTAAATTTAAGATTCAATTTAATCAAAATTAAATAAACTAAATAATTAAAATTTTTTAAAAATCGGTTCGGCAAAAAAACGATATTTCGATGATTTTTTTTTATAGATAATCGAATGTTTGTTTACTGTCTATTAATTTTTATAAAACAAAAATAATTAAAAAATAAATTTTCGATCGAAAATAATCGAAATATCGATTTTCTTTGCGACTTTGATTTCATTAACCTTGTTTTTTTTTCTTTTCAAATAAAAAATCCATTACGTATTAAAATTTCGGATAAATCTAGAATTTTTTCAAAATTGAGAAAAAAAACAATATTACGAACAAAAAAACACTCGAATAAAGAAAGATAAAAATGTACAAAAAACCAAAAACTATAATAAAAATGTAAATAACAAAAATTATGAAAGAATACTCTCGAGAGTGTTCTCAACAACATATTTCAGTCCAAAAAAAAAATTATAATTGCCGTCCACTTTGTCGATGATTACCAAAATATTTTGCCCTGAATAATAACATTAATATCCATGTACACATATATTTTTTTTTTCCAGACAAAGAAAGAGGAGCTGACCGAACACTGCGAAATTCTCAAGTACCTTCAAACGGAAATTCTCCTAAAATTCTTCAACGCTTTGGACAAAATACCAACCGCCATATTGGAAAAATTTCCCCGTTTCGACCCGAACGCTTACAATCAATTAAAAACATTGCACAAACACGTGCAGGCGCGAATTCGTCTGACGGAAAAAAAATTATCAATTTCGACAAAATTAAAATCTCAAAATTCAAACAATTCCGCAGAATCGGAATTTCCCGAAGACGTTGATCTCGAATTTCCCCCCAGCATCCCGGAAAACTCAGAAAAATCTCACAACCCAAAATCTCCCGAAATCGTTGATCATCGCATCGACGATTTTCCAAACGACGAAACGATTTATTCCGCGAGTTCGTCGAAACAAAAAATTTCTAACGTAAAAAAATCATCTTCGCAAAATTCCATCGTCATTGATCGTACGAAACTCACGAATTCCCGCGAAAACGATGAAAAATTGCGGGAAAACGGTCAAAAATCTCAACGAAACAGTCAAATTTCGCGAGAAAATCTCCAACTCGTTCGAGAAACTTCGAAAATCGTTAAATCGGATCAAAACAATGATTCCAGTGAAAATGAGAGTTCCTTGCAACCTAAACGTGGAACTTTTCAATTGAAACGACCCGTAAAAGCCACGATTTCCACGGAAATGACGAAAAAAATTGGTAAAATTTGGGAAAAGAATCAAACGCACAAAATTACGTCCGTTGATTTGAAATTGTCCAACGTCGACGTCGTCGACACGACGATTTCGTCTTCGATAAATTGTTTGGACACGACTGAAGAAAATTTTGACGATGATTTGGGAAACGTCGATTGTTCCTCGTTTTCACGATATTCGCCGAAATCAATGAAATCAGAAGTCGCGAAAACGAAAAATTTTTTGAATTCTTCGTTCGATTTTGACGAAAGTTTTGATTCCGTGGATTTGACGTCACCGTTGAAAATATCGGAAACAACGACGAGTCAAGATTTGGCGCGATTTCCGGAATTTGTGGATTTTAATTGCGACGACGTGGCGAAAAATAGCAGTCGGAAGGAAAATTCGAGAGAGAATGATTCGAAGGGAGAACGAAGCAAAATAATTGACGATAAGACGACGAATAGTTCGAAGAGAGAATCGCAGAATTTTGAGATTGGCAATTTTACGGGGAATTATAAGAACGACGGCGTGAGCGGGGAATTCGATGGAACGGATTACGAGCATTCTGGAAAGATGCTGAAGGTATCGTTGGTTGTTATTTAAGGCCTTATATGAGCACGGTTCGAGCGCGGGACGAGGATGGATTTTTTGTAATTTTTTTCAAGCAAACTATTGATTGAATTTTTTTTTATTAATTCTCGTGGCCGATATATACATTATAGGGCGGCTTGAAATGAAAACTTTTTTTTTTCATTCAATCAAAATACATTGACGCCAAAGTATCTTTCATCGAGAGAATCGTGTCCAAAGATGAGCCCGATCGGATCATTTTTAGGGGTCGCGCAAGATTTTTCTGGTTTTCCCATTTGATTAACATGGGAAGAACGAAAAGTTTCCATTAAAAAAATCGTAGCTCCGCCAATTTTATAGGTACATTGATCCGGTTAGTTCCATTTGAAAGCTCTTCAAAAACCGCTTAAAATTGCGTGCGGACCTTTGGGATCCCATTGCAACTTTCATCAATAATTTTGTTGTTTCGTACGAAATAATCGACGGAAGTTGCAATCGGATTTCAAAGGTCCGCACGTCATTTTAAGCGGTATGAAATGACCCATGTGTCATTTTTTTCCTGGAAGTAGGGTTTATTACCCGTGAATTCCATATAGTATTGGATTTTTTCAAGAATAATTAGTCCTCCCACCAATATAATTACCGGGATGGAGAATAATTGCGTGGATTTCAAACTTAAATTTTAAAGTAATCGAAACATTAATTAATTAAATAATAATAGAAGGATCGCCTAAAAATTCCATTCATTCGACCCAAATCATTACAAACATTTATTCAGTACATATATCAATATTATAATTATTTCCAGATTTTCCGAGCTACTTTCGGTCTCTACTCGTTCAGACCGAATCAGCTGCAAGCCATAAACGCTGCTCTCTTGGGTTTCGACTGTTTCGTACTGATGCCCACCGGAGGTGGAAAATCGCTCTGCTACCAACTTCCGGCACTTCTCAGCCGTGGAGTAACGATCGTAATCTCGCCCCTTAAGAGTCTTATTCTCGATCAAGTTCAGAAACTCACGTCCCTCGATGTAAGCCATTTAAAAAACAATTTATACACTTCAGAGCTTTAGGGACAAAAGTTGCAAGCTCACAATTTTTTCTCAATGCATTTTTCGCTTCAATTGATTCTTGAAGTGTAGGGATTTTTTTTTTTCACAAAATGGCGCTTGATTGAAATTGAAATTCACTTTTTAACCTCAATTAACGACCCTTTTTGGTTGATAAAAAAATAAATAAATTAGTTAAAAAAAAAAATCCTACGTGCCGAACTTCATTACCTATCCGTGCATATTGTGTCCAAATTTTGAAGGAATCGGTCAATCCGTTATCTAAAAAAAAAAATTCACCTACTTTTTCGGCAATCTACACAGATGTACCCCCTTAAACAAATACCGCAGTATTTTTCAAATGCGAACGTTTTTAAACCGTCCTGTAAAATTTAATTTACGTGGGATTAGCGCCTTTAGTTCCTAAACCCCTAATTTAAAATCCAAAAATAAAAAAAACTCAACATTTTAACCTAAATAATCCAAATTTTTTCAAAAACCGTTTTATAAAAATTGTAAAAAATTGATTATTTTCCAGATACCGGCGGCTCACATGTCGGGTTCGATAACCGACAAACAATCCGACGCGATTTATCGCGAATTATCGAAAGAAAGTCCGGGATTGAGACTTCTCTACGTCACCCCCGAAAAAATATCGGCATCGAAAAAATTCGTTGACGTAATGACGAGACTTTACGAGAGAGGATTGCTCGCTAAATTCGTGATCGACGAGGCGCATTGCGTCAGTCAGTGGGGACACGATTTTCGTCCGGATTACAAAAGATTGAAATCGTTGAGGGACAATTATCCGCGAGTGACGATAATCGCTCTAACGGCAACCGCGACGCCGCGGGTCAGAACCGATATTTTGCATCAGTTGAACATGACACAGCCCAAATGGTATATTTAGACATTTTTGATTGAACTATTGAGGGGTTAGATTCGGTTGTTTGCAGGAAAATGGATGAATTTTCATGATTTATTGCTGAAAGTTCGAAAGAAATTCACGAAAATTGCTCAATCTTCCCACAAGAAGCCAGATCCAACCCTTAAATAAGCCCAAATGGTCTATTCGTCCATTCCCGATTTAAAAATTAAGGGGTTATATCCAGTTCTTTGCGAGAAAAATTGAGGGATTTTCATAATTTTTTAAATGAAAGGTCGAGAGAAATTCACGAAAATTACTCAATTTCTCCGCAAGAAACTAGATCCAACCTCTCAAATAAGCCCAAATGTTATATTTATCCATTCATGATTAAAAAATTAAGGTTATCCACTTCTTCGCGAGAAAACTTGATGAATTTTCATAATTCTTTGCTGAAAGGGCCGAGAGAAAATCACGAAAATCACCCCTCAAGAAACTAGATCCAACCCCTTGAATAAGCCTAAATGGTATATTCATCCATTCCCAATTAAAAAATTAAGGATATCCACTTCTTCGCGAGAAAAATTAAGAGATTTTCATGATTTTTTGATGAAGGTCCAAAAGAAATTCACCCAAATTACTGAATCTCCCCGCAAGAAACTAGATCCAACCCCTTTAAAAAAATCCATTTTTGCACAACAAAAATCCACCGTTACCAAAAAAAAAATTTGTCTGAATTGAAACGAAATTTCTCAGGTTTATGAGCAGTTTCAACAGACCGAACTTGCGATACAGCGTTATTGCGAAAAAAGGAAAAAATTGTTCGGACGAGACGATTGCGATGATAAAATCAAAATGGAAAAACGATTGCGGAATCGTTTATTGCTTGTCGAGAAAAGATTGCGACGATTATGCCCATCAGATGCAATCGAACGGTTTGAAAGCGTTGGCTTATCACGCCGGTCTCACCGACAATCAACGAAGCGACGTGCAAGGAAGATGGATATCCGAAGAGGTGAATTTTCATTCCATTTACAAGATATTTCACGTCAACTCAACCCTTAGCTGGCACATTGGGGTCACAAAAGCCCCCACAAAGATTACAGAAAAATTAATTCACAAAAATTAACCGTAAATCCTTTGCGATTTGGAAAATAAATTAATTACTTTTCAATAGCCACTGTCGGGCTATTTTTATTCCGAAATTAGAGTATTTCGAGAGTATGAAGTTCAATTGTTTACATGAGAATAAGAAAGGAATTGAAAAAGTTAGATTTTTTGCCCGAAAATCGCCAATTTCGCGTCTTTTTATCCTTCAAAATTTTTTTATTTAAAGTAAATATTGAAATGAAATGAAATAACCCATGGCACCCCTTAAAGGGAGTAACGAAGAGCATATGATAATATTTCCAGGTTAAAAAAAATCGATTGCTTACTCGCAGCAAACCTCTCTGTGCTCGGAGTCGAAAAGGGCATTCTAGAGGCCGAAAAAATTGGCTTTTTGGGGATTTTTTTTAGCAAAACTACAAAATAAATCATGATTTAAAAAATGGGTGTTTATCATACATATCGGTGACTGTATAAAATAATTTTTTTGAAGCGATGGATTCGAAAATCCATCAATTATTAAGAATAATGGTGGCTGTGCAGCATTTTTGCGATAACATCTGCGTTTTTCCAGGGTCTACGGCAGGAGAAAGAGCTCCTGTAATTTTTTAATTATGATGAGCCGATGCATTTTTTTCGATTATATATAACAACAGCTATAGAAGTACGTAGGATTTTTTCGATATATTGATGTTTGTCCAAATGGCGGACTTCTAAAGTGAAAAGTGAAAAATTTGCCTAAAAAATCACCAAAAAAATGTTAATAACAAATAAACTATGCAATATAAAAAAAATCCTACGCACTTCGATAGACAATTTATTTTTAAACATGTTCAAAATTTCACGTGCATCGGTTGAAAATTGTCTGAGTTATGTTTCCGGCCGACTTGAAAAATGCAGTTTTGCGATAAACTCGTTCGAAATTTTGAGCTGCGGTCGCTGCGGACCATGCGGCCTCGTACCAAAATTCGAAAACTGTGTACTAAGATTTTCCCCGGCCATAATCCTTCGAAACATCATTTTTGAGGTCCTAAGAAACCATTTGAAAATAGAAAATCGATTTTTCCCAAATTCCACAGTGGCCTAACCCCTTAAACGCCGACGAGTGTGTCACACTCGCTAAATTCACAAAATTCCATTGATCGAAATAAAATATTCAACCGAATTTTCCCGCAAGCAACTAAATCCAACCCCTCAAATAAACTTCATTTTTGCACAATTAAAATCCACCGTTCCCAAAAAAAAAATGGTCTCACCTGAAACGAAATTTAAACCCCTTAAACTTCGACGAGTGCGCCAGCTAAATTAACAAAATTCCATTGATTGAAATAAAACATTCAACCGAATTTTCTCATCGCAGGTAAAAGTGGTTTGCGCGACGATAGCCTTCGGCATGGGCATAGACAAGCCAAACGTGCGTTTCGTCATCCACGCTTCCCTACCAAAATCCATCGAGGGTTACTATCAAGAAAGCGGTCGCGCTGGACGCGACGGCGAAATCGCCGAGTGCATTCTCTTCTACAATTACGCCGACGTATGGAGAATAAGAAAGATGATTGAGTTCGACAGAACTGCGAATCGTGACGTCATAAAAACTCATCTCGATAATTTGGTTAAAATGGTTAGCTTCGCTGAGAATCAAACCGACTGTCGTCGTGCTCAACAGCTCAATTATTTCGGTGAAATATTCAGCAGAGAGCAGTGCTTGGCTAACAGGCCTACGGCTTGCGACAATTGTCGTTGCAAGGTAAATTTGTTATCGTAATTGCGACTTTTTTGTTCGGATTTTACTCAATAGTTCGTTGGAAAATACAAAAAAAACCAAATGAAATTGAAGCGAACTGAACCGAAGGAAACCGAACCTAACCAACCGAACCAAACACTAACCACTAGCCAGTTTCACCAGAAAACAAATCATAACCAAACCAAATCATTTATTCCAACCAAACAAGGCCCAAAGCCAAATCAAGCCAGAACCGAGCTAACCACCAGAAACCAAACCAGCGAACTCAACCTAACCAAACACTAACCACTAGCCAATTTCACCAGAAACCAAATCCTAACCAAACCAAATCAATTGACCCAACTAAACAAGACCCAAAGCCAAATCAAGCCAGAACCAAGCCAAACACCAGAAACCAAACCAAATCAATTAACCCAACCAAATCAAGCCAGAACCGAGCTAACCACCAGAAACCAAACCAGAGAACCCAACCTAACCAAACACTAACCACTAGCCAATTTCACCAGAAACCAAATCCTAACCAAACCAAATCAATTGACCCAACCAAACAAGACCCAAAGCCAAATCAAGCCAGAACCAAGCCAAACACCAGAAACCAAACCAAATAAATTAACCCAACCAAACAAGGCCCAAAGCCAAATCAAGCCAGAACCAAGCTAACCACCAGAAACCAAACCAGAGAACCCAACCTAACCAAAGACTAACCACTAGCCAATTTCACCAGAAAAAAAATCCGAACGAAACCAAATGAATTAACCCAAAAAAACAAGACCCAAAGCCAAATCAAGCCAGAACCAAGCCAAACACCAGAAACCAAACCAAATCAATTAATCCAACCAAACAAGACCCAAAGCCAAATTAAGCCAGAACCAAGCTAAACACCAGAAACCAAACCAGAGAATCCAACCCAACCAAACACTAACCACTAGCCAATTTCACCAGAAACCAAATCCGAACCAAACCAAATCAATTAACCCAACCAAACGAGGCCCAAAGCCAAATCAAGCCAGAACCAAGCTAAACACCAGAAACCAAACCAAATCGATTAACCCAACCAAACAAGGCCCAAAGCCAAATCAAGCCAGAACCAAGCTAACCACCAGAAACGAAACCAGCAAACTCAACCTAACCAAACACTAGCCACTAGCCAATTTCACCAGAAACCAAATCCGAACGAAACCAAATCAATTAACCCAACCAAACGAGGCCCAAAGCCAAATCAAGCCAGAACTAAGCTAAACACCAGAAACCAAACCAACGAACCCAACCTAACCAAACACTAACCACTAGCCAATTTCACCGGAAACCGAATCCGAACCAAACCAAATCAATTAACCCAACCAAACAAGACCCAAAGCCAAATGAAGGAAGAACCAAGCTAAACACCAGAAACCAAACCACCGAACCCAACCCAACCAAACACTAACCACTAGCCAATTTCACCAGAAACCAAATCCTAACCAAACCAAATCAATTAACCCAACCAAACGAGGCCCAAAGCCAAATCAAGCCAGAACTAAGCTAAACACCAGAAACCAAACCAACGAACCCAACCTAACCAAACACTAACCACTAGCCAATTTCACCGGAAACCGAATCCGAACCAAACCAAATCAATTAACCCAACCAAACAAGACCCAAAGCCAAATCAAGGAAGAACCAAGCTAAACACCAGACCCAAACCAACGAACCCAACCTAACCAACTGAACCAATCACCCACTACTAGCAAATTTTACCAGAAACCAAACCAGAACCAAGTCAAATCCATCAACTCAACCAAACCCACTCCAAAAACCAACCAAACCGAACTTAAAAACCAACTAAACCACCAAACTAATTTCCATATGGATTCTCGTGTTCGTGAGATACTCTCAATTAAAGCTCATCATTTGCAGGAGGATTTCACGATGGTCGACGTCACCGCCGACGTGAAAGCGATACTACAAGCCGTGAGAATAATCAAACAATCGCGCTCGTGCAATCTCACCCTGCTCTATCTAACCGACATTTACAAGGGCAGTAATCTGCAAAAGATACGCGACGCCGGTCTGACGAGTTCCCCGATTTACGGTCGTGGAAAATCATGGGCGAAAATCGACATAGAACGATTGCTTCACAAATTAGTCATCGACGGTTATCTTCACGAGGACATGTTCATAAAAAACGAGATTGCTTGTGGTTACATCAAGATTGGACCGCAAGCCGATGAGTTTATGAGATCGAAGAACGCAAAGGTATTTTTTAATCGAAAGAAAACATATTTTTTATGGTCTAAAGCTGAAGAAAAACGATTTTAAAGCGGAAATTTTACTTCTTCCGTGGTAGCTTAAGCATGAAAGATATTAAACAATGGAATGGAATTTATTTTAGTTACACTTTTTATTTTTTGTCTACCTGGAAAGAAATTGAAGGGCATTCTGCTTTTCGTGCATAAAATTTGACTTTGTGCGCATAAAAATGTTCTTTCAGTCCATGAAATTGTTCTTGATCGTCTTAAGGGGTCGTTTGGGTTTCTTCGTTCTAAAAATCCGTAAAAATATTGTGCGGGATCGCAAGAGGACTTTTGGGATGATTGTTTCAAACCCTTTTTTTTTTACAATCATATCGTGAAAAAAGCTGCATGTTGAAACTTGCAATTAGCTTCCTCGGAATCGTAGGTAGTGAACTAGGATTGCTGTATGAGGATTCAAGGATGAGGGAGCTTCTTTCATCTGGCTTCCTCATAAAAGAATCTTCGTTGACGATTTACGATTCGGAGGAAGCAAATTGCAATTTTCAATTCTCAGCTTGTTTCTATAATTTAAACGCGTCGTTCAATATCTACCAAATTAAGCAACAAAAAGTAACAAATAAAGGTAAACGTTAGCTTATGCACGTTTGTGAATTTTAGCCCGTTCAGTCGAGTATTTTTTAATTTTCAAAGGTTGGAATTTATAAATTTCTAATTGCTCTAAAATTCGATCGGTTTGGCCGATCTCCGCCAAATTTTATCTACATCATGTATCAATGATATTGCATAATTATATAGAATTGTGGTTCGATTGGTTTAAGTTAACAGTAGATAGAACGACAAAGTTGATTTTTTGGAAAATTCAAAATATCATAAAATCCGAACTTCTCCACGGATTCGGCTCAAATGCAATACCAAACATCCGTTTGCATAACTCTATATGTAAGGAACTATTTAGAAGAATATCTCAAAATTTGCGGACGCTAGAGTGCGTACAGACATTTTTTGAAAAGTTCAAAACGTTGTGAAATTCGAGCGGCTGCGTCAATTGTTGCAAAAATTACGGATAATGTGGAGATTCTAAGGCACCGCAGCTGTGCAAAATTTGAGCGCTGTAGCTTAAACCGTTCTCGAGTTATGGACGTTTAAATTTTGGAGGGTCGTTACATACACACACGCACACATACATCCGAACATTTTCACCAAATGTTATTTCTCGATATTTTAAAACATTTTAAACCTATTAACATCAAAATACCGATAAAAAATGTTTCGACCGTCACAAAACTAAAACATAAGGAAGCAAAATTGATCACAATGTTATTGTTCCAATCCTTGACACATTTTGTACCGTTTTTGAGGACAAATAAGCGTTTTTTATGTCCCTTCGAAGCACTTGCAGCACTTTTTAGATCCGATAAATTCGAAAAACGATTAAAAAATTTAATAAAAAATCGTTTTATCAACTAGATAATGTTTCCAATGAGATCGTCAACGACGGCGACGGCCGTTGCAACAGTCTCGACGGATGCCAAGCCCGCCAACAAGATCCTCAAGGATTTGCAGGACAGATGTTACACCGAATTGATGGCGATCGTCAAAGGCATCGCCGGGGCGCTCGACGTTTCGGCATCGGCGATCATGAACATGATCGCCATACGGGCGATGAGCCAACAACTACCCGATTCGGAAGCCGCCATGTTGAAAATTCCTCATGTAACCAAAGCCAATTTTGAGAAATACGGAAAAGCCCTTCTCGACATCACCCAGAAGTTTGCGGCCGAACGTGTCGGTACGAAAGAATACGGTTTTTATTGTTAAAAAACTCTTAATCGAGCCTTGATTTTACTTACAAACGAAATTAAACCAAACTGAACCCAACGGAATGATTTTTAGGATTTGTTAGAAACTGTTAGAACTTGTTAGAAACTGTGAGGACTTGTTAGAAACTGTTAGAACTTGTTAGAACTTGTTAGAACTTTTTAAAACTTGTTAGAAACTGTTAGAACTTGTTAGAAACTTGTTAGAAACTGTGCGAACTTGTTAGAAACTGTTAGAACTTGTTAGAAACCGTTAGAACTTGTTAGAACTTGTTAGAAATTTTGTGGGGTGTTTTCACTGGTTTGCAGCGACAACAAAACGTTTTAAAAATCGATCCGTAACGATAATCATGAGTGATAAATGTCTTAGAAATATTTATTTTTATTATTAATTCCTGGCAATTTTAATTGTTCCAATTATGGAATTTCGTATGATGCGATGTAAAATAATCTTCGTTTGTACATCGAACAAGTTTCATAATAATTAAAAAATATTTAAAGTTCGAAATATTCGTGAAAAGTTGGTGATATTTTTCGTTTTCTTTTTTTCGCAGTTTTGTTGAACGAAGACAATGACAACGAAGACGACGACGGCGATGATGACACATGGGTCGATGGTGCGTTTTCTCGGTCGAGTTCGGGGTCTAGCAGCCGAGGTAGAAAGCGCAGAGGCGGAAGTTATCGTGGCAGCGGTGCTAAAAGGTACAAGCGAGGAAATTACAGGTAAATAAAAACAAAAAGATCAACAGCGAATAATTCATCGCGTTTAACAATTGTATGGGGAATACCATATAATTTCATTTGAAAGCACTTAACACGGAGTCTTATGGGAGTCTGTGATTTTGACGCGCTTTATCATTTATTACGTTGGAACTGACAAACAGATTTTGATAAAATTTGAAGGAGATATAAAAGAATATCCCATGAATATTTTACTTTTTCCAAATCATGTAAAACTTGCTTCTGTTAGAAGAAATGCGTTACTCGAATAGAAGACTCTTTCTCTTTCTCTTTCTCTTTCTCTTTCTCTTTCTCTTTCTTTCTCTTTTCTCTTTTTTTCTGGACTCTTTGACTTATTTGCGTACCGAGGGTACTTCCTCAAGGCTCCACGATAACGTCGTCTATTTTCAGCTCTTCCAGAGGTCGAGCTTCGCCGAGAGGAAGAGCCAGAACCACATCGACCAGAGCTCGTCCCACCGCAAAGGGTCCCGGACTCGTAGATTTTAGTCAAAGAAAAGAATATCTCGCTGATCCTCATAGATTTGCAAATATAGGATTGTGAGGTAAATTTTTTGTTCTTTTTTTTTAATAATAATAATAATGAATCTTGTACATAAATAATTTTTCACAATTGTCGGATCCACAGCTCGTCGTCCCGATTGTACCATAGTTACGCGTTAATCCTCACGTTTGTTTGTTGCATTTTTTGTTCAGTTTTTTTTTGTCTTACGAATAATCCACGGGAGAAAAATCTTGCGACCGGAAGTGTTTTCTCGATCCCGTTAAGTGTTTCGCAACGTTTCAAGCTGAAAAAAAAAAAAATAAAATCAAAATCGTTTGCAATCTTTCGAATATTTTTCAACAGTATTTAATTATCGTCCGCGAATGTCGTTTTATCATACACAGTTCTGAATTCTGATACGTTTGTAATTTAATAAACACAATTTTTTTTACTAAAACTTTGTTTGTTTTTTTTTTAATTTGTCTCTACTTGTTTTAACGACTGGATGTTTGTGAATTTTTGTACGATTTTCGTGCATTTTTTCAGTACATTGCTATGACGACGGTCGAACATGATTTCATGGCTTGATTTTTAAGGTGATACATCGCCGGTAATCATCGGTAAGTAGATTTACCGAGAATCACACGTCTAAATTGTCAAATATTCTGCGATAATTCACGTTGCAGTATCACATGAAGACGCTTGGTACAGAATTTGAGCGAAATCCATGCAGTGCTTTTGTTTTTAGAGATTTTTAAAAAATTTCAAAAATCGTCGTGACCTAGCTCCCGCAATTTTTGAGATATCGGACCAAAATTTGGTACAAAGTTGCACTATTATCGATAGATGTTTCGTATTTAATTTGGGCAAAATCCATTCAAACGTTCAGATTTAATGCGATTTTTAATTTTTTGGATTTGACATGGAATTCGCCATATATTTATTCCGGACTAGATAGATTTACGAGACGATTTTGTATGAAAACAAGGTTGCAAAGTCGAAGCTTGCACATTGCTTCCTCATAATTTTACACATTTGTCGAAGTTTCCTCTATGAGAAATCCAAAATTGATCGACAAATAATTTTTCATAGAGTAAATTCTGGCAAATGTGTAAAATTATGAGGCAGCAATTTGCAATGTTCGACTTTGCACCCTCGTTTATTCATTTATTCATTTATTTCGACCTTACATCGAGTGCGTTACTCACCAATCCGCTCGTCAGAGCTCAATAAAACGTCTTTGGCTAATCATTTTCTAAGAAATCGATCGATTTATAACGGCGGCTGAACGATTCTGGCTTGACGATCGTCGTTTCTCACGTGCGCTTTGAGCAGATCCATGATTTCGTGATCGAACTCGGCCGGCGTTGGTTTGAGACCGGCGGCCCAATAAAAGAGATCCCAATCGTTCGATGGGAGATTGATCAACCTATCGTACTGCTTCAATTGATTGTCGTCGAAACCGTTCAGATACTTTTTGGCAAACGTACTCAAGACCAAACCGTTCTCGAGCATTCCTCGCTTGCGCGACTGATAAACCAAACTGCGGAAAGAAAAATTCGTCTATATTGCTTTTGGCGAGGGAATTTAATTGCTCTGGAAAAATTGGGTGCATTGGATTACATTCGCCTGAAAATTACACGATATTACAGCAGATGCTACAGGCGGAAATGGCCGTTTTTATTGCGTTCCGCCAGCGGGCGGAAAAGTTTTTTCTCGCCCGCCACTGTCGGGCGGAAAAGTTTTTTCTCGCCCGCTACTGTCGGGCGGAAAAAATCCGAGTGTATAATTGTAATTTTTTATTTTCGTCATCGGTGTCAAAAATTCTTTAATTTTATTTCAGAAGAGAATACTAAATAAATTTTCCGAGAAAATAAAAAAGTTCATTTTTGCTTTTTTTTTGTTCATACAAAATCAGAAGTTGCATTTGGTCCGGTCGAGGGGGCTTCGACCACCTGAAACTTCTTGTTTTCAACGAGGGTAGGACAAAAAGTACGGTGTGCGCCGCGGAATCGCTTACTTTCCGCCCTTGCTACACAATGTACTATTTTTTAACCTTTGAAAGTCACGTAGCCCTTAGGAAATGATTACTTTTTTTTTTCCAGAAGCTAACAAATTTGTCAAGATGGAAATCGCTCTTGATACATATTATAAAAAGTTGAAGAATCTCTTATTCTTGTCTTGACCAATTTTTTTTTTCACGCTTCGTAACCGCTTTATTTTATGTTCCGATAGGTTTTTCTAGCACTCCATTAGAAACCCATTTCCCAATAACTATTAAATGTTAACAGCGACGTTAAAGTCAACAAAAAATGGATCTGCAATCATTCTCGAAGAGTCGTTGTATCAACAATGGGCCATAAACAACTAATAATTAATTGTCTCGAATCGCTGTCGAACCAAATATCTTACCGAGCTCGTTTGACATTCGTACTTTCGCTGTCTCGTTCTACGTAGGGTGGAATACTGGGCTCGTGGCCTTCGGGATGATGGATTTCCTGAGAAAAGCGTCGAACCGCGGATAACGGATGTATTTTCTCTGCGACGACTGATCCTGTCGCGTTGCATCGTCCACCGACCTGCGTCAACGACAGGAGTTTTGAAAATCGATCAATAAGGACCATTTTAAGTATCAAAATGTTTAAAAAAATAATTTATTTCTCTTCTTAATTATCATTAATTTAATTATTCTAATTGTTGTCAGATTTTTCGTCATTGATGCATTTGTTAATATATTAATAGTTAAAATATAACTCACCAACAGAATACTTTTTTTCCATGCGATATTCATCTTTACGTCGAATCCCGAAATTCAACTTTTTCCTTAAATGTCGGAAAAACTATTTGAAGGTTATTTTTTATTGCGTCGTTTCTGTCGTCTGCTGGGAGATAGCCGCGCGAAGCCAAGAGCGACCTTGTCTAAAATGGTCTTAAAATGCGCGTGAGAAAATTCAGGAAAAGCGTAAATAATTGGAGAGGTGGAAATCACGGTCTTATTTACAGATCTTCAAAAACCTCCAATTTTCCGATGGTGGGGGAAAGTCGGCTAGATAAATTTTTTTGTTTCTCAAAGCTGCCACTAGGAAGGCGCCACCGGAACTAAAGTTACGCGGGCGTGGGTGAGAAACATAACTTTTTATTCCTGTGTTTTTATTCCTTTTTGTTCCTTTTTATTCCTCGTGCTTGAGCTATTAATCGCGTTCTATTGATTTCGTAATTCTTTTACGGTTCTCTTGAATGGTTTGTGGAGGTTGTGTGGATTTGGTGATGGATAAACGATAGAACGTGTGTGCTATGATATTGTTTGTAAATGGTAAATCGTGTCGATCCGTAAAATGCGCTTAAGTTATTAGAAAGAGATCGACAATCTGCTTCCATCTCTCTTCTACGTCACTTTAGTTCCGGTGGCGCCCTGCTTGTGTCGGATACGAGAAACAACAAGAATTATTTCTCTAAAATATTGTTATTACTAAAATAGCATGGATTATAGTTGCTATAAAATATCAGAATCAATTGTAAAACAATAATTCATCCAAATTATTCGTTATCATTAGAAGAATGTAAAAATTGAAATTGTTTTATGACAATGAATCATAGTTATTTATTTGGAAGAGTATTTCAAATACATTTTTATTAAATTAATGCCCATTCCTGTTTCAATTATAGCATATAATTAATAATCAAGCCATCTAGGATTGTTTTTTTTTGTTTTTCGTTGTTTCCGAATACTTTCTTTCTCCGAACTTTGTTCGCAATTTATATAATATCTCGCTGGCCATTCATTCAATAAAAATATATTCAAAATACTTTCATCACCAAAATATCATGTGTCATAGTTGCTATTAAATATTAGAATCAATTGTAAAACCAAACGAAAAGAAACACATTATCCAAATCCAAATAATCCAAATTATTCGTCATCATTTCAAAAATGTAAAAATCTCATTTGTTCCATGCCAATCAATAATTGTTATTTGTTCAAAAAATTATTCCTAATACATCTTCATTAAATTAGTGCTGTCCCTGACAAACGTCATTGAATGGATTTGAGCGCTCGCAGCGGCGACTCTCGAACCAACGTTAGCGACGAAATTTTGTCACCATAATTCGATTCGGCCGAACTGGACCAAATCTGGTCAAGTATCCATGGCCGTATGGTCAAAGCTATGACACAGAGTAGCGACCGGAGCCAATATAAACGAAATAACTAACTCATCCATCCTACCTGCTCCATTATCATACCCAAATCCAGACAAGTGTTCGCGGTTTAGTGTTACAAAGCTTCTGCGATGCTTTTGCAATCGTCTACATTGTAATTTCGTTAGGTAAGACTCACGCCGCACCTATCTACGCCTTTAGCCTATTATTCATCACATCAAAACGCCTCAGTCACTTCCTCATTCACATTCGAATCAATATAAATTCACCGAATCATTTTACATTCCTAAATTCGACAGAGGGAAAAAAAAAATCCTATCGATCAATCGTCGACGTCTCATGAAATTTTCTTTCAGAACGAAATGAACGATCGATTTCCTGAAGCGATGGTTTGAAGGCGGTCGGAGAAATCCGAACACCTGCACGATAATGCCTCGTAGTCTGAAGTACGGCAACGACACCCTCGACGTGCTTAAGAAAGGATGTTTCGATCAGTACGACCAAGTCGCTTGCGGACGCATAAGCACGCTCGTACTCGTCAGCGCCGTAACTTGCTGCTTCGTTCTGCTCAAGATTGTCAAGTATCATGCCTACAAACATTCGCGGATGCACCATTATCTCATATTCTACATCTCGGCTGTACAATGCATAGTTTGGTACGTTCCGAATAATAACAACGATAACGATTCGTCGTTCGCCGACGAATTGAGGGATTTTGCTATTTTTTTTGGCACGTTGACGTCGTTTTATTAGAATGGGCTGTACAGTATTTATTAGGAGATGTATTGAGGTACTCGTATGCATTTTTTCGTGGAAACATTTTGAATTTTTGGGGAATCTTTGTTGTTTTTCCAAAACCATGTTTTTGACGATTGTGCGCCGGTGAGCAGGGTTGTGAGTAATGCAGTATCGTTTTTATTATTCATCATTTTTAAGTCTTCGCCGTCACGCTACCGAACAACGTCACAGCTGTCACAATGTGGTTCCGCTCGGCCAGTTTTTGAAAAAAGATTTTGAGCGAACTATCCGACCTGAGTGGTTGAAAAAAATTACAGAACAGCTTGAAACATTCTAGATGATGTACGGAAAGTTTATTTGTGAGAAATATAATGGCAACATGTTTAAAAAAATTCATACGGAGAAGAAAATAAAAAACGAAAAGTGTCAGCCGTCGGATGATCGACGGGCAGACTCCACCCAGTGTGATGGTGAAGGCCTGATGAGTGATGGAACAAAAACGAAATTATTTATTTCATTCAATGAATGATGGTGATAAATTGCCATTACTTATTAGAAATAATGGATAACGAGAGATATCAGTAAGTGATCTTAAAAAAAAGGTGTTTTGGGACAATGGCAATAGTGACCCCAAAATTGAAAATTATTTCATGAAAAAATTCAAATAAGTACCTCAATATACGTTTTAATTGATACCATATAGTGTACTCTAATGAAATTATGTTGACATGGCTAAAGAGAATCACACAAATCCATCAATTTTCCCGCATACAACTAAATACAACCCCTTAATTATTATTCGCTAGAAATCGCTGATAAATGATTTTCCAATCAGCAATATTTTCATTCGAAACATGCAAATTGCTGAATAACAATAATAATAATACTAATTTTCATCATTAATTATTATTTGATAAACATTTTTGGTAAATAGTTTTTATTTAATACTTTTTTTGCTTAGGAAATACAAAATATCGAATAAAAATATCAACAACGATAATTAATACCCCGATCATGACCTGACAGGTCAACAATGATCTCCCGATAAGTTTCGAAACTCTTTCCGAATGATATTTGCGTTAATTAAACTCTTGAATCGACAATTAAAGCGCTACCGGATCGATATTCGGCAATCGTTATCCCCAACTGGACTTCACCACAAATTATCTCAAACTTCTCCACTTCGTTCTCATCTGCCACCTGTTTTGGTCATCGGCCGCGCGTACACGCCATCGCGACGACATTGTTCAGCACGTTGTCAATCCGATTCTCGGTCTTTACACGCTATATCTCACCACTGTCGTCCTCATGGGGATGGTTGACATCGGTGGTACATGGACCGAATGTCTTCGTGAGTAATGCGGGGCAGGATGCTTTCTTTTAGGATTTTTTGATTGTTTAAATAGTTATAATGATAAGAACAAGAATAAGAATGAGAATAAGAATAAGAATAAGAATAAGAATAAGAATGAGGATTAAATAAGAATAAGGATAAGGATAAGAATAAGAATAAGAATAAGAATAAGAATAAGAATAAGAATAAGAATAAGAATAAGAATAAGAATAAGAATAAGAATAAGAATAAGAATAAGAATAAGAATAAGAATAAGAATAAGAATAAGAATAAGAATAAGAGAACAAGAAAATAAGAATAAGAGAACAAGAGAATAAGAATAAGAATGAGAATAAGAACAAGAATAAGAATAAGAATAAGAATAAGAGAACAAGAGAATAAGAATAAGAGAACAAGAGAATAAGAATAAGAATGAGAATAAGAACAAGAATAAGAATAAGAGAACAAGAGAATAAGAGAATAAGAGAATAAGAGAATAAGAGAATAAGAGAATAAGAGAATAAGAGAATAAGAGAATAAGAGAACAAGAGAACAAGAGAACAAGAGAATAAGAGAATAAGAGAATAAGAGAATAAGAGAACAAGAGAATAAGAGAATAAGAGAATAAGAGAATAAGAGAATAAGAGAATAAGAGAATAAGAGAATAAGAGAATAAGAGAATAAGAGAATAAGAGAATAAGAGAATAAGAGAATAAGAGAATAAGAGAACAAGAGAACAAGAGAACAAGAGAACAAGAGAACAAGAGAATAAGAGAACAAGAGAATAAAAGAATAAGAGAATAAGAGAATAAGAATGAGAATGAGAATGAGAATGAGAATGAGAATGAGAATGAGAATAAGAACGAAAAAAAGAATAAGAATAAGAAGATAATGATAATGGTAACGAAGTGTAGTTTTGATGAATAACACTGAATATTTTTCATCAAAGGTCCTTATTGGCTGATGCTTTCCGGTGCCGATTTCATAGCAGTTCAGCTTTTTGCGATAGTCGCTCTATATCTTACGCAAAACAGCAGACACTCGGCAATTTCCACTTTAATGCTTCCGACGATACACTCGGAGGCGCGTGATCTCTGGCTCATCACCGTCGTCTTCGAAATTTCGGCGGTTGCTTCGGTAATATTCGACAGTCTCATGTCCTTCGGTAAGTTATCACAATAATAATGGTAATAATAATAATAACGATAATAATATGGAGAACAAAAGCTGATCCTCACGAAGGACGAACCTAACTACGTTCAAAACATATAATAAAATAGTAGTAATCATAGATTTCGTAACATCAAGGGCTTACATAGGTTTCGAAGGTTAAGAAAGAACATATTTTCTTCAATTTATCAAAAAATATAATAAAATAATTATTTTATTAAAACTTCCATGCCTATAAAATAACAACGTTTGAATAACATCTCATAAAATTTTCATTGAAAGCTTTGAGCTCTTAAAATGTTTAAATCCCCTTCGTTTAATTTAATTGCCGGCTTCCCAGCAAATCAATCGAGCTTTCTCGAAGAATTAGTCAAAATAAATCGCACACAATCTCACACAATTATTCGCTTTCAGTTGGTAGAGAGGATACCGGTTGCAGCGGTATCTACAATCACGTGCAAATATATTACAGTCTACTGATCATGACAGTGGCGATACTAAAATACTTTTTGCCAACTTGGGCGTTGTTGTGCATTTTTCAACCGTCCCGGGTAAAATCCCGACCGTCGGACGTTGGACTGACGTCCCACTACAATATGGTAAGAACCTTAAGGCCGAAGGACCGAACTCTTAGCCCGGAGAACGCTCCGTGACGTTACAAAAATTTTACGGACGATTTTCCATGCGGACAATTTCGCTGAGCTTCGTTTTTAACTCCGTCAGGCCATTCCTTTTTTTTTTAACGGCAGAATACCATATAGACGGCCTAAATAATCACTTAATTTTGAGCGCTGATAAAAAAAAAAAAAAAAAAAAACCAGTAATGATAGAAATACAAAAATTCGGAATTTTATAGTATTTCAGAAGTATAATCATACAAAAAAATTTATATCGCGAAATTTTGGCATATTTCCTTTCCTGTTTTCCTATCATTTCAAAAATAATTGACGCAATATACTCACGAAATCTTTGTTATAGATGTACAACCATTTCTTTGAAATACTACGCTTTTATCATTGACTCAATTTAGACATGTTTTTACGGTTTCGAAACTGCTGCAGTTCCGTAACTCACTTTTGAACTAAGCGCCGTAACCTATAATACCGCGGTGTTGCCATATTTGTGAATTGCTAAAAAATCTCGTCTCCTTTTTAGCTATTTCTTCTAACAGAAGCAAGTTTTACATGTTTTGGAAAAAGTAAAATGTTCACGGGATATTCGTTAAATATCTCCTTAAAATTTTATCAAAATCAGTTTGTCAGTTCCAACGTAATAAATGATAAAGCGCGTCAAAATCACAGATTCCCATAAGACTCCGTGTTAAGTGCTTTGAAATAAAATTATCAATGTCTTCTTTCAAAGTCAACCAAGGATTACAAAAATTTAACTGAGTCATTTTTGTAAATGTTCCAACATCTCTGCAAATTTTCATAATTTTTTGTTTGTTAATTGACTTACCGAGGGATTTCTTGAGGGGGATTGACTTACTCCCTTAATACGTTTCACCATAAGGGAACCAGCACAACCCAGAGCTTTCAAACTCTTAATCACAGCCCCCCCCCCCTTCAATTTTCAAACCATCGACCCAAAAAATCAGAAAAAATTCCAGAACGTAGTTTTTAATCGTTAAATTCAATAAAAATCATAACAAACATCGTAAAAAAAATAATTAATCCAAAATTAACGAACAACTTTCGTTCGTAAAAACGAAAAATGTCCGCAAAATATTTCGACGATTGATCAAAATACAACATTACAGGACGGAACTTGTCCGAATCAGTACAGAAGAATGTTCTTCACTCGTGGCATCGGTTTACCGGGTTCTTTCCAATATCCCGAGATCGCTTGTTCCAGCGATTCACCGATCTACGGAAGTTTCGGTGATTTTTCTTACACCGACAGTTCGTCGGACGTGTCACCGACGATAGCGCGTTGTTGGACGATGGACGACGACTCGTACGGAACGACGGAAAAAAATTTAATTCCCATTGATCAGAGCAAAGAAAATTTCGATTCTCACCGAAGAATCGAGAATAATCGTCAAAATTACGAGAAAACTTTGAACATGGAGACGAAGAACGAGAAAAAAGATGACGCGAATGCTCCGACAAATGGAATTCTCACGACGATAAAGGAAGAAAGCGTTAACACGACCGAGAGTCCACAAAAATAACGTGTAATGCTCAATAAATTCTAAGTCACTGTGTACCTAGTCGAAGAAAACAAAAAAAAAAATAAGGAGACGAAAAAAAAAAATCGTAAAAGAAAGAAAGAAGATGAAGAAGATAAAAAAAAAAATAATATATGTATAAGAGAGCGGACCAAAGTGCGTAACGATTACTCAGTGATAAAAGATTACTCGGATTAGAATAATTTCCATGGGATACTAAATAGTTGTTAAATGATTTAGGGATTGATGATAATTATCGATTGATTGTACGAGGTGTAATTATGATTATCGTGGTTGAATGGCGCGGGACGGGTTTTCCGAATTTTTCATTGATCCACGGTTATTTTTTATTCGAACCACTACTAGTCTCTTGCGTAGACGCGATGCGGGTGGATAGACGCCCGAGTGGGGCGAAGATTTGCGGTAAATTCGTCTGGAAACAATTTGTACGAAAAAAACAATTGGTCTGAAAAACGATTAATCTGATAACGGTTTGTCCGAAACGATTAATCGCAAACGATTCGTCTAAAACAATTTTTCTAATCACAATTCGTCTAATAACAATTCTTCTAAAACAATTGGTCTGAAAACAATTCGTCTAATAACAATTCGTCTAGTAACAATTGGTCTAAAAAACAATTAATGCAGTTCGTCTAAAACAATTCATCGCAAACAATTCGTTTAAAACAATTCGTCTGAAACAATTCGACTAAAACAATTTTTCTAATCACAATTCGTCTCAAAACGATTCGTCTAAAAAACAATTGGTCTCAAAACAATTCGTATTAAAACAATTGGTCTAAAAACAATTCGTCTAAAAAACAATTGGTCTAAAAACAATTCGTCTAAAAAACAATTGGTCTTAAAACAATTCGTATAATAACAATTGGTCTAAAAACAATTCGTCTGATATCAATTCCTCTAATAACGATTCGGCTAAAGCAATTCGTGTAAAAAACAATTGGTCTAAAAACAATTCTTCTAAAACAATTCGTCTAATAACAATTTGTCTTATAGCAATTGGTCTGAAAACAATTCGTCTGATAACAATTCGGCCAAAGCAATTCGTCTAAAAAACAATTGGTCTAAAATAATTCGTCTAATAACAATTCGTCTAAAGCAATTCCTCTAATAACAATTCGTCTGAATCAATTCCTCTCATAACAATTCTTCTGAAATAATTCGTCTAACAACAATTCGTCTAAACGAAGGAGAAGGAATAAAACATAATTTAGTACTAAAAAAAAGGAGAACTGAGAATAACCCTAAAGAAAAAACTTAAAATCCATATAAAACCCTTAGGGTTCGACAAAAATAAAACGTTTTTTCTTTGAGAAATACCGAATTGTTATTGAACGTATAGTAATTGTTATTGCTATTGTATTAGATGAATTGTTTTAAACGAATTGTTATTAAACGAGTAGTTATTAGATATATTGTTATTAGACAAATTTTTATTAGACCAATTGTTTTTTAAACGAATTGTTCTTTAAACGAATTGTTTTTTAAACGAATTATTTTTTAGACGAATTTTCCGCAAAACGGCGTTAAACGACTGCGGAGAAATAAAAATGTGGAAACGATAAAAGAATAAAAATAATAATAAAGAACCGCGCGGAAGTTTTAATCTGTAATATTTAATATCACGTTTCCGGCTACGAAAAGATCAAATTATATTTTTTAATATTAATATTCAATATAATGAAAAAACTGTAATTCGTCCATATTGCCAAGTACTTTCGTTCGACACATTCGTAGAATTTTACATCGTGATGCGATGTCACATTTTTAAATCACTTGCATGTGAAAGAGAGGAAAAAAAATTTGGTGGATTGAAAAAAAAAAAATTGATCGAATAAATTTAGATCTTGACCGTTTCAGGCCTCGGATTAAATAGTTTATAAGGGAAGAAAATCGTGATAGTGGTTAGTGTACAGATGATTATTGTATAGCAATAGATATATGATGTAGTGTAGATAGTGATAAATTGGAAGACTGCAGGAAAACGATTTTAACAATGATGATTATCGTTACTTCGAATTATTATTATTATTTTATTTTTTTTTATGGTTTTCGTTGATTTATCGACAAGATAAATAAGAAAAATAAAAAAACTTATCGCAATTCGATGGACGAATAAAAACGAGTCCTTCGTGAAAATACGAATTTATAATTTTCTGTATGAAAAAAAAAAAAACCAATTGAATTAATCTTTATTGAATTAATAAATACGGTATATATAATAATGAAATATTTTTTTCGTTTTTTATTGACGATCCGGCACATGATATATGTCTATACAAATGTGTACATTTTCCCTATAGGTTGTCCCTTATTTATGGTCATTTTATATTTTAAAAAATCTGGGAAAAATCAAAGACCCGCAGGACACCGTTGAGGGGTGCCTCTGGGCGATTGAAATTTCTCGTTTGATTAAAATTACATTTTTCGATTATTTCGATTCAATTCTGTGGGATGATTTTTTTTTCGATTTTAAATTGCTACACCTCACCAACGAAACGTGTGATAACCACAACCAAAGAAGCACTTTTACTTGCAGATTATTTTACTTTACGTAAATTGAAAAAAAAAAAAAAATACCTTGAATACTTGTTCATTGCTTGGAAGTTTATTTTCCATGTATTTGATATTCGATGTCACCGAGTAAGAAAATCCTTTCACGCAAATCGTACGCAGACATTTTTTCAGTTCCCGCGGCACCGAAAATGCGAGCATCGAAATAATAAAAGTAGGTGGAGTACTTCCACGGCCAACAGTTGAAGCGCCGGCATCTTTTGAGAATTTCAGTTGAAATTTATAACAGACGTTGATAAAACCATGAACTACTGTGTGTCTAAAAACTAATCAATTCGATCTCGTAGTTTCGAGTTTACAGATTTTTTTAGAACAACGCTATTTTTCGAGCGTTCTCGATGGTGAGACCCCTCAATTAATGACCTCTGTCTTCATCAATTTTCCACATGCAATAGCTACATATTCTATCGGTGAGGTGTAGAAATTTAATCGAAAAACAATTATTTTTTATTTAATGAAAAAATTTAATTTAATTAAATTTTTTATTAATTTTTTTTATTGTCTTTTTTTTTTGTTCAAAATAATCGAACAATGCAATTTATTCAAATGAAAAATTTCTATCGCTCAGAGACACGCCTCAACGGTTTCATGCGGGTCTTCAATTATTCCCAGATTTTTTTTTATATACGGGAGATTTTAAATTAAAAAAACGACCGTATTGAAGAACACCTTAATGAATACACACTAAATAATATTCGGGTTTCTCATTGAAATACACGAAACATATTTTTTCGGCCATTGGTAAACAACGATTTGTAACAAAATGCATTTTTTTTTTATCGATTATTCAACGAGTAAAAGCGTTCAATCTATATTTTTCATCTCCGCTTTACTATTTAATCACTAATTATTGTATTAATTGTTAGGAAGACTTGTCTCGAAGTGTTTTTGGGGGTGCTAACGACAACTCAGATTGTTTTCGCGATCGACGAAGAACGAAAATTAAAATTATATCAACGGATGCGACATTGAAAAAAGCGGTTTTAAAGCGAGCCATCTTAATTTTTTTCCTGCTTTTCGAATAATCGTTATCGCAGAAGTTCGAAGACGAAATACAGTTGGTGAGTATTTTTTTTTTTTTTTATCCTTCGAATCCGAACGAATTAGGATGATTTTGCATGAAACACGAAACTTCGGATAATTTGTTGCATCGACATTTTTTGTGCTAACGTGATTATTTTCCGGTCATATCTTTTTGTACTTAATATTGAAGCATGTGATGGGAATCTCATTCGTCGTTACGCCATTAATTCGATGTTTCGTTGTAACAACTCAATTTAATTACCGGGTTTGTCATTGATTTGAAAACTAATGTAGAATAACGTTCGTCCGCTAAATTGGAAGCAGATACTGGTTGCGCATGATTATCCGTTGTGAAGGTGAGGAACGTGTGATGTTACTTTCCCCGATATATTTCTATAATTCGATCTTGATCGACGTACTCGAAAATGTGAGGAGCGTTCATCAGGATACCGATCGTACCTCCCGTTGTTACGGTGAAGAAGAGATACAGTTGTAATCGATCGATCACCATTGCCACGTATTTCCAATCCTCCCGGGTCTGGAAAAAACATCGACGATCGAACTTTTGTTTTTATCCACGAATGCGTTCATGGAAAAAATCTTGTAAATTAAAATAACGAAAATTTGAGTGATTGTTAATGTCGTATGAGGTACCTGTATGTAAAGATCTTCATTTCTGAGGTGCTCCGCTATGAATTCAACGGCTTCGGTGGCTTTGCTAGCTTCGGGACTGAGAAGAACCGAGTCTGAGCTTTCGGAGCCTCTTCTGTCTCCCATTCCGTCATTACCGACTCCGGCACCGTGAGAACTGCCGGTCGTATGATGACTCTTGCGATTGATCTTGCAGTTGGGATGATGAAGATCCGACAGCTCCATTATTTCCATTTTCGATTTACTGAGGGACGTGGGTTTCGGCATTTCCGTGGGACTTCCGGAGTAAGTCGAGGCGGGTAGCGTAACGTTCGGTATCTCCATCATCCATCGCAATCGCGTTTTTTTCGGCCTCCTCATGAGCAATATCGTCGGTAGATATTTCAAAAATATTTTTCGTATCCACTGCGGCATTCGGTGCGTTCGCGGTCCTCGGAAGTTCCAATTAATGATAATCACCGTAACGAGAATACTCACGGTATTCATGATGAAAGTAAATAAAAGATATTTGGCGATGAGAGGAAGCACGAGAGACGTGGGTGGCAAGATTTTGCTGACCAACAATAGAAATACAACGAGCGACAGAAGAATACTGATTCCCAGAGTTACTTTTTCTCCGGCCTCCGCTGGCAAGTAGAATACCAGTACGCAGAGAAAAGAAATTAGCACGGTGGGCAGTATCAAATTAACCGTATAAAAGAGAGTTTTTCTTCTTATTATTATGTAGAATGTTATGTCCGTCTCTGTGGGATATTCGCTCTGATAAACGTTTAGATATGCGGGAACGCTTATGATGTCCCACGTTCCGCTCTTCCAGTAATCCGACAGATCGACGAAATTTTTGTCATTGTAGAGAGCCAGCGAGACTTGATCACCGTTGAACGTCCACGAGCCAAATTTCATAATGCAAGTCTGCTGGTCGAAGGGAAAGTACGTCACGTCTATGGTGCAAGAACTTTGATAGATCGCAGGAGGCACCCACAGGACCTCTCCATTTGGATATATTAGTACGTTGCTTTTATAACGAACTTCGTAATTGCCATCGGCGCTGTCAAATAAATGGCACACGCACAATGCATGATCGTTTATCAAAATTTCAAAGCGATCGGGTCAGAAATATCGTGTTCATACTTATTAAACAACACTATATCAGGTTTCCAGACTTTGTCCGGTGGCAGTCGCAGGACTCCGATGCCTCCGTAATCAGCTTCGTCCCATTGCAGCTGATAATCCGTCCAAACGAATCTCAACCACACGTTCGATTTCATAATTTGATTTTTTTCGTTCTGAAATCGATGAAGCATAATAAGCACGTGGAAGGAAACGGAAACATGGGCAAGGATCTAGAACGTATTCGTCGGAACGAATAAAATGTCTTACAACATTGATGAGCTGTACGAAGGCGAGACCGAACCGTACGTGAACTTTTTCCGTCATGTTTTGTACGGGACGAATGAGTTTGTTGTATCCGCGAAACAAATCACGCACCAATCTTTCCTCATCTTCGGAACAAAAACCTGAAAATTGAAGTACAATCGTCAGCGCAAACGTTCTCAACGAATTGCTGTAACGAAAAAAAAAAAAATGTGAATCCTACCAACGCAAAGTACCGCTGAAATAAGAACAAATCTGACGATCCGCGAGCAATAATACATTACGGAGCGGACTGGTCCGCTGGTAAACTCGTACGTGCTCGGAGCTTGGCGAGTGGCGGAGGTTCGTTCCTTGACCGCCCAAAAATCAATATAGTATTGTCACTGATAGGGCTGTAGTAAGGGTAGCTTTCTTCCTTAACGTCCACGTACGCGCGCGCACCGTCAATTCGTACCACGTAGGGGAAGAAAAATAACGATTTTTTCCTGACGTTGAAATTCTTCTCTATTTTCCTCAATATTGTAGAATCAAAAAAAAAATTGTTTATCGGAGGAAGAAAAGGAAATGATTATTTAGAAAATTAAATTATTTATTCATAAATAGAATAGATGCGTCACGTCAATTTGTAGCCAATATGTACAATTTCGTTGGGTTTGATAAAAATTAACGAACTTCCATACAAATAATTTCACAAAGCTACGCGGGAAATCACATGAGATACACTCACACACACACACAACTAGTTTTTTTTTACATATACGGATTTCCAGTACTTGCAATAATCGTTACACAATTAAAAAATCGAAAGGAATAAAAAATATCCTTAATTAAAAATTAAAAATATCTAAAAAAAATCCAAAAATTTGTAGAAAAAAAACAACAATGTCTTCGCAGTATTGTGAAGATTGTTCGAAATGTTTCACACTAGCGTTGTAGAGTATGGGAAACTATGTTCAATCGATTTGCGCCGCCCATGGATGGTGGAGGATGTAACCGTACTGTATTTCGGTCAGATGCTTCAAAATTATTTTGTACAACGGATCGGGTTGTTTGACCGTTGGAATGTGCAGTCCGTGGCCCACGTAATCGATGTAAGAAATCGGACTAACGACGCAAGCCGTTCCCGCGCCGAATAGTTCCAGAAGCTGCAACGATACCGGTTTCATTGATGAGATTTTTTATCGGAGAAATAATTTATTTTTATTTTTACTGCGGTTATTTTCGTAGCATCGGTGGGGATGATTCATTTTCTTTTCGTTTTATCATATTATTGACACAATAAATGACTTAAACTATGATTGATATCATAATTTAATTTCTTTAGCACGGTTATTTTTGAGCATTCGAGCGAATAATTCATTCTTTCTTCGTTCTACATTATTAATGCAATCATTTTTCTAAATTATGATTGATATAATAATTTAATTTCTATATACATACATTTTTCGCAACAGGAGAGAGGAAATTGGTGTTCATCGACGGGATAATGGACCACAAAATGTACATCGATATCCTCAAGAAAAATGTTCAACCGTCCGTCGAAAAAATGAGACTTCCAGCGAATTATTTGTTCATGCGGGATAACGATCCTAAACACAAAACTCTGAATACGAGACTTTGGCTGCTCTACAAAACCCCCAAATGCCTCGAAACCTCTCCTCAGTCCCCAGACGTTAATCCGATGGAACATCTTTCGGATGTTTTGGACCGAAATGTTCGAAAACGGCCGATTCAAAATAAAAATCATTGGAAACTCGCGCTATCCGAAGAATGAGAAAAAATTAGACGTTCCGTCTGCGAAAAATTGGTCCGATCGATGTCAAACCGGCTCAAATAAATAATCAGATATCGTGGAAATCCTACCAAATAATATAAAGAAAGAAATTGTTCTCTAAATGTCGTTGAATTCGTCCTTTTATTTGGGTGTCCGAATACTTTTTGCGCATCATTTTCGCTTACATTCTCATGATTCAATTAATTTCTCCGTTAGAAAGAAATAAGATGTCGTTCTGCTAAATGGAATCGTTGGTTCTGACGCTTACCAAGAGTACCCCAAATTTTTGAGCGAAAAAATATCATCAATACCCATTGAAAGCAGTGATTTATTTGATAAATGGTCGGTGTTCGAAAACTTTTTACACTCACTGTATATTCCACATTGACGTATTGAGACGCGATTTATTATCGCGAAATGTATGTACAGAAATGAGGCCCAGATTTTCATGCATCTTTGTTGAGAAGGAAGATCTACTCTCATATATTTATGTATTTATTAATTTGTTTTATTTATCTTTAGCACCAAGTGTCAAAAAAAATCATCGAAGACTTTCGATACCGAGTGCGGAACTACTTATTTTGTCGAAATAATTGGATCAATTTTTTTTTGTCACAAAAAGTGTTAAATTTATTAAAATTATGTTAATTGCAATAAATCAAAAGGATCAAACTTATTAATTCGTCGTCTCGCGTTCAAATATATAATATATATTTTTTTTCAATTTTCCGACGAAAGAACGGAGGACGATTGAACTAACGAAAAACTGTCAATAGTTTTAGTTTTAATTTTTGTAGATGCGTAAAATCACGTTATTCGTGTTTATCATTGTTGAACCCATGTCTCGTGATAAATAACGAAAATAGTACATTATGACACTAGTACGAAAAAAACATTTATGACGAGTGTGAGTTTGTAGAACGAGCCGAAGGCGAGTGTTGCAATAACACGAGTCCAGAAAACGTTTTTCGTACGTGTATCGTATAAATTTTTATGACACAATGTGTGTAAATGCGGTTTGACGCGAACGAAGTGAGCGTAAAACCGCACTTTTACGCGCAGCGTATCATAAAAACATTATTTCAAAGTTCCTTGGTCTGTGTTTATCTTGTGTGAATGATCAAAGGTTCAGTGCTGCCATATTCGTGGGATTTTTCCCACGCGTGGGAAACCCAAGTGCCGATGGCTACCGGGAACAACCGAGAGCAGCCGAGAGCTCACGTCGTCAGATAGGCGCAGCCAATAGCGGCACGGGAGTGTCGCTAATGGCTGCGCGCCAATGTTTGAAATATGAATAAAATATATAAATGAGCAGTTGGCAAAGAATTATCTTTGATTATCAATGAATAAAGCAATTTTGGCGTATCAATGTCGTTTTTGCTTCCTCATAGATGAAGCAATGTGACGGCCCAAGAAACTTTAGTCAGGATTTTGAACTTTAAGGATGTATGACACATGTGTAAAAAAAATCGAGAAAATTCGGGAAATCTCATAGTCAGTAGCTTCTGTCATTCCGAAAAAACATGCAGAATTTCGAAACAACCGTCTTTCCCGACTAGAATTTCTAGCAGGGATGGGCATTCATCCAATGAAAATGTATATAAAATGCTTTCCAAACAAATAATTATTATTTATTATTTTTCAATAATTGTTATCGTCACATTTTTCGAATAATTATGGATAATTTCGATGAATTATTGCTTCACAGTGGATCCTGATATCTGATAGGCCTTATAATCTATTATAATTCAGTCACAAAAATATTTTAAATACATTTTTATTGAACGTATGCACATCCCTGAGTTCAAGTCGCATGAAGTATAACATGTGTTCTTCTGGAAAATGAGGCCATTGATGCAAAAAATCCAATGTGTGGAATACAGATTGATAAATGTCCATAAAAAATGCAGATCAATCGGCCTTCGATATTCAATATTATCGATTAAAAAATGGAAAAATAGATTATACAAGATTTAATAACATCTATTCAATGTTATTGTTTATTTCTCGTTTTCAGATTTTGTACTCATTGATAGGTTTTTATGATTCACAGCCCGAGCTGTCAAAACAGTCATTTGAAATTTGGCGCGCGTGGAGTATCGAAATCCCAGAGACGCTATTGGCTACGTACGGCTAGCGTGAGCGCCATAGCGAATTTCGTCTCCTTTCCCCCATCTTCGTGGGAAACTTCCCCGCCGAGGCATCTGACGTATCCTAACTAAATTACACGCGATCGTACATTTTTGTCAGTTCTCGGTTATAGAACGACTTGTAACTTTTAATCATTCACTCATTTATTTCTTTTATTTATGTTTTGCTTTTCACTTAACTAATTAATTACTAATTATTGTATTAATCGTTAGGAACTTTTGTCAAAAAATTATTTTACGGCTAGGGATAAATCAATGGCGAATGGAATATTGATTTTAATGGAACACGTGATGGGCGAACATGGACGTTCTTTTTTCGGATGATTGATGACGACGTGTTTTTTGAGTCGCACCGATTCGGATGAGCGTTTTTTTTCGCACGTTATTTTGAAGGATTTCGTTCGTTGTGACGCGATTAATTCGATACTACGTTATAAAATTTAAAAAACCGGTCGAGAGCGTGTTGGACACGGAAATGATAGGATTCCGTAGTTATTCTGTAACTTTGAAAGCTAATATCTCGTAAGGGTTAAAATGAAAAAGTCTTGAAACATTATTTGTTGCATTAAAGGAGACCTATCTAAAGAGACCTCGTTCAATGGCGTGAGCAAAAAAAAATTTCGAGTACACGTTTTAATCTGCGTGAGAATTGTAAACATTCTTTTTTTTTTCGAAAATATTTTTTTTTGTTTTTAGGTCGACGATCTTCGTCTGTGTACCAAATTTCATCTCAATCGGTACATAACTGAGAGAATGGAAGGACTGTGACATGTAGACAGACGGACGGACGGACGGACGGACGGACGGACGGACTTGGCGAAACCATGAGGGTTCCTAGATTTCTACGGAACCCTAAAAACTGAATTTTTTTGCGGGGTCGTCATTGATTTTGGCACAAATGTCGAAGAACGTTTGATCGTTAAATTAGAAGCGGATACTGGCGGCGCGTGATTATTCGTTATGAAGGTGAAATACGTGAGATGTTACTTTCCTCGATGTATTTCTATAACTCGATCTTGATTGACGTATTCGAAAATGTGAGGAGCGTTCATCAGGATACCGATCGTACCTGCCGTTGTTACGATGAAGAAGAGATACAGTTGTAATCGATCGATCACCATTGCCACGTATTTCCAATCCTCCCGGGTCTAGAAAAAACATCGACGATCGAACTTTTGTTTTTATCCACGATGCGTTCATGGAAAAAATCTTGTAAATGAAAATAACGAAAATTTGAGTGATTGTTAATGTCATATGAGGTACCTGTATGTAAAGATCTTCATGTCTGAGGTGCTCCGCTATGAATTCAACGGCTTCGGTGGCTTTGCTAGCTTCGGGACTGAGAAGAACCGAGTCTGAGCTTTCGGAGCCTCTTCTGTCTCCCATTCCGTCATTACCGACTCCGGCACCGTGAGAACTGCCGATCGTATGATGGCTCTTGCGATTGATCTTGCAGTTGGGATGATGAAGATCCGACAGCTCCATTATTTCCATTTTCGATTTACGGAGGGACGTGGGTTTCGGCATTTCCGTGGGACTTCCGGCGTAAGTCGAGGCGGGTAGCGCAACGTTCGGTATCTCCATCATCCATCGCAATCGCGTTTTTTTCGGCCTCCTCATGAGCAATATCGTCGGTAGATATTTCAAGAATATTTTTCGTATCCACGGCGGCATTCGGTGCGTTCGCGGTCCTCGGAAATTCCAATTAATGATAACCACCGTAACGAGAATACTCACGGTATTCATGATGAAAGTAAATAAAAGATATTTGGCGATGAGAGGAAGCACGAGAGACGTGGGTGGCAAGATTTTGCTGACCAACAATAGAAATACAACGAGCGACAGAAGAATACTGATTCCCAGAGTTACTTTTTCTCCGGCCTCCGCTGGCAAGTAGAATACCAGTACGCAGAGAAAAGAAATAAGCACGGTGGGCAATATCAAATTAACCGTATAAAAGAGAGTTTTTCTTCTGATTGTTATGTAAAATGTTATGTCCGTCTCTGTGGGATATTCGCTCTGATAAACGTTTACGTACGCGGGAACGCTTATGATATCCCACGTTCCGCTCTTCCAGTAATCCGACAGATCAACGAAATGTTTGTCGTTGTAGAGACCCAGCGAGACTTGATCACCGTTGAACGTCCACGAGCCAAATTTCATAATGCAAGTCTGCTGATCGAAGGGAAAGTACGTTACGTCTATGGTGCAAGAACTTTGATATATCGCAGGAGGCACCCACATGACCTGTCCGTTTGAATGTATTAGTACGTTGCTTTTATAACGAACTTCGTAATTGCCATCGGCGCTGTCAAATAAATGGTACATGAACAATATATGATCTTTTATCAAAATTTCAAAGCTATCGGGTTAGAAATATCGTGTTCATACTTATTAAACAACACTATATCAGGTTTCCACACTTTGTCCGGTGGCAGTCGCAGGACTCCGACTCCTCCGTAATCACCTTCGTCCCATTGCAGCTGATAATCCTCCCAAACGAATCTCAACCATACGTTTGATTTCATAATTTGATTTTTTTCGTTCTGAAATCGAAGAAGCAAAATTAGCATGTGGAAGGAAACATCAATAAGGGCGAGGATCTAGAACGTATTCGTCGGAACAAACAAAATGTCTTACAACATTGATAAGCTGTACGAAGGCGAGACCGAACCGTACGTGAACTTTTTCCGTCATGTTTTGTACGGGACGAATGAGTTTGTTGTATCCGCGAAACAAATCACGCACCAATCTTTCGTCATCTTCGGAACAGAAACCTGAAAATTTAAGTACAATCGTCAGCGCAAACGTTCTCAACGAATTCCCGTAACGAAAAAAAAAAAAAATGTGAATCCTACCAACGCAAAGTACCGCTGAAATAATAACAAATCTGACGACCCGGGAGCAATAATACATTTCGGAGCGGACCGATCGACTGGTAAACTCGGTATGTGCTCGGAGCTTGGCGAGTGGCGGAGGTTCGTTCCCCGACCGCCCAAAAATCAATATAGTATTGTCAATGATAGGACAGTAGTAAGGGTAGCTTTCTTCCTTAACGTCCACGTCCGCGCGCGCACCGTCAATTCGTACCACGTAGGGGAAGAAAAATATCGATTTTTTCCTGACGTTCAAATCCTTCTCTACTTCCCTCAATATTGTAGAATAAAAAAAAAATTGTTCATCGGAGGTAGGAAAGGAAAAGATAATTTAGAAAATTAAATTATTTATTCATAAATAGAATAGATGCATCACGTCAATTTGTGGCCAATATGTACAATTTCGTTGGGCTTGATAAAAACTAACGAACTTCCATACAAATAATTTCACAAAGCTACGCGGGAAATCACATGAGATACACTCACACACACACACAACTAGTTTTTGTCACATATACGGATTTCCAGTAATTGCAATAATCGTTAGATAATTAAAAAATCGAAAGGAATAAAAAATATCCTTAATTCAAAATTAAAAATATCTAATAAAATTGAAATTAAAAATATCTAAAAAAAAAATTAAAAAAATTAGAATACGGAAATTCGACAAAATCTGAGAACATTCTCTCCCATTGGCTGCTCGGAAATAATACAGTGCAGCGAGCATTGAGCGGGTAGTTGGTTGTTTTTTTTCTAATTAACGCACTAAAAATAATATCTTAAATTAGATTCGTAATTTGGGGGGCGTCAAAATTTGTAGAAAAAAAAAACAACAATGTCTTCGCAGTATTGTGAAGATTGTTCGAAATGTTTCACACTAGCGTTGTAGAGTATGGGAAAATATGTTCAATCGATTTGCGCCGCCCATGGATGGTTGAGGATGTAACCGTACTGTATTTCGGTCAGATGCTTCAAAATTATTTTGTACAACGGATCGGGTTGTTTGACCGTTGGAATGTGCAGTCCTTGGCCCACGTAATCGATGTAAGAAATCGGACTAACGACGCAAGCCGTTCCCGCGCCGAATAGTTCCAGAAGCTGCAACGATACCGATTTAATCAATGAGATTTTTTATTGGAGAAATAATTTATTTTTATTTTTATTGCGGTTATTTTCGTAGCATCGGTGGGGATGATTCATTTTCTTTTCGTTTTATCATATTATTGATGCAATAAATTACTTAAACTATGATTGATATAATAACTTAATTTCTTTAGCACGGTTATTTTTTAGCTCTGGTGCAGTGGTTCCCAACCTGTGTTCGATCGAACCCCAGGGGTTCGGTGGGTCAGTTTCAGGGGTTCGGCGAAGGTCGAGACACACACCCGACTCATTTTATCCGTGATGACACGCCCAATTAAGAAGGTTTTGGTGGGTGCGCATATGAGACTGGTGGAGTTCGGTACCTCCAACGTGGTTGGGAAACACTGCTCTAGTGCGTGCAATTCATTTTCTTTTCGTTCTATATTATTGATGCAATTATTTTCCCAAATTATGATTAATATAATAATTTAATTTTTATATATATTTACGGCACGATTATTTTTTAGCTCTAGTATGAATAATTCATTTTCTTTTCGTTCTATATTATTGATGCAATTATTTTCCTAAATTATGATTAATATAATAATTCAATTTTTACATATATTGACGGCACGATTATTCTTTAGCTCTAGTATGAATAATTCATTTTCTTTTCGTTCTATATTATTGATGCAATTATTTTCCCAAATTATGATTAATATAATTCAATTTTTATATATATTTTCGGCACGATTATTTTTTAGCTCTAGTGTAAATAATTAATTTTCTTTTCGTTCTATATCATTGATGAAATAATTTTCCTAAATTATGATTGCTATAATAATTAAATTTCTATATATTTTCACCAACATTATTTTTCAGCATTGGTGTGAATTGAAATAAAAGAAAAAAACGTTGTTACACCACTAGCGCGATAAACTTCGAATAAAATTATCTATTACCGGTGTTTTATATTGTGTAATAGACAAGACGCGATAACAGTGATTGGACGTCGTGATTTTCGATCGTTTCAATAACGTTATCAGCTATCGTGATTTAAAAAAAATTGCTCACTCTGTTCTCGGCATTCAACAGGCAAACTTCGTCCATCGTGATGTCTCTCTCGATTACTTTGAACTGATTCCACTCGCGTGCCATCGTTAAAATGGAGTTTCTCGTTATTCCGGGCAGGATTAAGCCGTTTAAGGGTGGCGTGACCAATTCTTTTTCTGAATACAAAGAAAAATGATAAATATTCAATAAACATTCAAACACAATTTGTATTTGAAATATTGTTTTGATCAAATTATCCTGATTAGTAATTATGGAACGATTAATATTCTTACATTTCTGCGATAATTACAATTAATTTGGATAAATTATCAGTCATAAAATAGGTTCTGATATTTAATACCAAATAATAATTATAATAACAATAATAATAATTGATAATAAATAAATAACAATAATAATATTAATATAATTAAATATTTTATCCATGACAGTTCAGTAGAAAAATCGTTTAAATATATTTCCTTTATCCATCCCTGATCATGAATTTGTAAAAAAATGTCAATCAAATAAATGTCATTAATCAGGATGGGACAATTAATACCTTTACATATCAACGATAATTACGAATAATTTAGATGAATTATCAATAATACAATAAATTGTAATATTTAATGTCAATTACTTATTTAAATAAATGTATCTGTGATATATTTTGTTTTAATGATAAATTCATCCGTACCTCCAGCGTCGTTAACGTAAAACATGAAAATATTCATCGTTCCGACTTCGGTCAATTGATTGTCGTCACCGTAAAGCCATAACACCTGTTGCAAACCCTTTTCCGTGGCTTCGCGTTGTACTTGAATCGTCGGGGCGTAATTGCTGCCCATTTTACGATCGCCGCAACCGCCGGGCCAAGCTCTCGTGTAACGCGGATCAGCGAGCAACGACACGCCTTTGTCACCGTCGGAACTTTTGAAATAAGACCCGACCGGACACAATATAACGTACAGTAGGGCCGAATCCGATGTCGCTACTCCCAAAGTAGGCTGCATCATGAACAAAGATAACGTTTAATTGCGATTAAGTATCAATCGTGATAACGCGATAACGAAGGAAAAAATTTATTCCGGAATTTTAATCAGTTGTTCAGATTTTAATCGCGTGTCAATGATGATTCGACGCATTGAAGAACTGATTCCTGAATTTTTGGGTTTTTTTGTGATAGATATAATTATTGGATTTAGGTCAATTTGCGAAAATTAGTACTTTTTATATGGTCTGATTTTAATCATATATTAATAATCATTTGCTTTCTGAAAAAATGATTTTTTCATTTCTGGTTTTTATTATTGCTATTGATGCAATGATATAAATTGTGGTAATTTTCGAAAATTTCAATTAATAGTGATATAATAATTGAAATCAGATTAATTTTCGAAAGTTATTATTTTTAATTTTTTTCTGATTTCGATCATATATTAATAATAATTAAATGTTACAAACATGATTACGGAATATTCGATTTCAATTAATATAGATATGATAATTTTAATCAGTGTAATTTGCGGAAATTCATTTCCTTTCCATTTTACTTTATTGACGTAATAACTTTTCTAAATCATGCTTGAATTAATATCCGGGTAATATACGAAAATTCGTTTTATATCGTCGATATTATAATTTCCCCAAATCATGATTGATATATTGGGTTGGCAACTTAAAAAATGGAAGAACAAGACGCGGATTTTTCAGTGAAAAATCACCAGAACGAAATTTGGCAAACCAATTTTGACACTGCCTTTCTTTCAACGCTTCATTCCCACATACAACACATAAAATCTTTCGTGCCTGCGATGCGTTTCCGCCTTTTCGGAAAATAATACATCAAAATATGTCTAAAATGCGCTTATCGTTCTTTTATTTTTAAATTGTAATAAAAACGAAACTAAATAACTAATCGATAAAATTTTTCTACCAAATTAAAGGTGAAAGTCCGAACAACGAGAAAACAATATAGATCAGGTGCTTCGACCACGTTGACAAAACGAGAAGAATATGTTAAAATCACCTATCGACAAAATCCGCAATGACTCAATCGCCGACCCAATGATAAACAAAATCAAAGACGTTTAATCTTTCCTCCAACCATCGCACGAATTATAATTAATACATATATTTAATATACATATATATATATATATATATACTCAATAATACACAAATAATATATAATATATATATACAATAAATGTAATAATACATATTACATTAATAAATATACCATCGATACTCACGTCAATGCCTATGAGAGTAGGACGAATGTACAGACTCGAAGCTTCCGAATGCGGCACCCACTCCTGATCTATACTGATCAACCTCTGAAGACACTTGATTAGTTCGTCACCGTTGAAAGTCGGCAATCCCGATCTCGCCGCCGACGTATTCATTCTATCCATGTTCAATTCCGGACGGAAAATTCTTATTTTACCGTCAACACCGCGATAAGCTTTCATTCCTTCGAATAGCTGCGAAAAAATTTTTTGTTTTACAATTTAAAAAATTAAAAAAAAAACGAAAAAGAAACATCGATAATGAAAGACGTTCTCAATTTCAATAATACGCTCAGCAATCGAAATCGGAGGGTCAAGACTCGGAGTTGCTGATTGCCACGAAGAATCTCGCATATTTTCTCAACCAGCTGCAACGTCAACATCCCTCCCACCCTCCCCCCTATTTTCTCTCTGATGAAAGACTCCGAGAATCGATCGTTCATACGTACAATATTTGTTTTCCCTTTAATTTTCATTTTTTTTCCTCCTTTTTTTCGCGTTCTTGGCAACGAAGACTGATGTAAGAATTCGCGTTGTTGGCGGATTAGCCATTGTACGTTAGATTTCGAACGCACAGTCGTTCGGCGAATGATTAAAAATTGCAAATCGATGAGCAGTCCATGATCAAACGAAAAGAAAAATATTTGAAAGAAAAAAAAAAATGTTTCCACGATTTAACCTTTCGCGATAAGAGTTATCTGAGAAAACGTCACAATTGTGGAATACGCGAGGCAATGTCGCGCTTGTCTTGCATAATTATATTATTTCTCGTTAATAACGAATGCGTAGAACGTTGCGAAGAAAAAATAAACAAACGACAAAAATGATTAAATGATAATAGGAAATGTATTTTGCCGATGTTATAGACAAAACACGAATCATTGAAAATTGCTCGTTGAAATTGTTTATCCACGATGTAGCTTCGAGTGGGAATAACAATGGAAAAATTTCGTCGCGGTAATAATCGTGGAAAAATATTGAAAAATTAATTATTCGACAAATATTTCAGTGTTATTTAAAATAATTTGATAATAATAATGATAATTTTTATTTAATGGGTATGGAAAAATCATGATTTCTCACCTCAATCGCGTAATGAAGAACTTTGGCGGCAGGATGAAGCACGAGATTTTCAAAAGGCGTTATTTCGGGAGCTTGCCAACCTCCGAGCGCTTTGTGATAATAAATTTTTAGCATGTGATCCGTAAAATATTTTCCAAACGATAGAGCGTCGACGCTCGGTTTGGGTTGGAGAAGTTGAGGAGGAGCGAATCGAACCGACAAATCTGCGTACTACGAAGAAGAAATTAAAGATCGTAAGGAGAAAAAAAGAAAAATTTGAAAGGAAAGGAAGAATTTGTGTAGTCGGTGAGAATTGAAACGAAAAGAAATTTCATTCCGTCTACCTTGAACGAACGTTCCGGTTGAATCACTTCCTTATCTTGAATCTTCAGAGATGAACTGAACCTTATTATTTGTTGAAACTGACCGATCAGGCCTTCTCGCGAAAAAACCTGTGATTGTGCGAAAATAACAAATGAATATCCATTTTCACGAGAAATGTCGGAATAATTTTCGAACGAAGTAGAAAAACATATCAAGAATTTGAATTTATCGAGCGAAAGAAAAACAAATAAAGATAAAAATTAAGAAAAAGACTCTGATCTGTAACATGGTCCAAATAAATGAATAAATAAAACAATCAATTAATAAATAATAAATGAATCTCTTAAATCAAAAATAAATAAATAAATCGATGAATAAATCTCAAAACATAACAAAATAGACACATATAAACATACCTTGCGCCTTATGTGAACCATGATGACAATATTTTTATTCGATCAAAGAAATCGTCGCACAATCGTTGATACAACAATCGATGAGCTGAGCTCCAAGCTCATTATACGACAAAACGAATGAAGAAAAGACGAAACAAAAAGTCAATTAAAAAAAAATTTTACGGCCGAGTTCCGGTCAGTTTTGCGGTTCCATGCGCGAGACTTTGGTCGAACGACGATTCCGCGAGGAAGGCAAGAACTCTTCGTTCTCTTACTGAGAACCGGAATATCAACGCCGGCAATTATTGTTCGGCGGTTCCTCACAAATCCAATAACACTGATTGCGACGTCGAATATATTTTTTAAGTTATTATTATTATTATTATTATTATTATTATTATTATTATTATTAATTATTATTATTATTATTATTATTATTATTATTATTATTATTATTATTATTATTATTATTGTTATTATTATTATTATTATTATTATTATTATTATTATTATTATTATTATTATTATTATTATTATTATTATTATTATTATTATTATTATTATTATTATTATTATTATTATTATTATTATTATTATTATTATTATTATTATTATTATTATTATTATTATTATTATTATTATTATTATTATTATTATTATTATTATTATTATTATTATTATTATTATTATTATTATTATTATTATTATTATTATTATTATTATTATTATTATTATTATTATTATTATTATTATTATTATTATTATTTATTTATTACTTATTTTTGAATTAATATAATTTAGATAATAATACAATAATATTATTACTATTATTATTATTATTTATTTATTACTTATTTTTGAATTAATATAATTTGAATAATAATATATTATTATTATTATTATTATTATTATTATTTATTAATTATTTATTTTTGAATTAATATAATTTTTTATTCCCTCGAGGATCCGCTTTCGCACCAGCTGCTTCTCCGAGATAACGTAAAACGAATATTCTTCGAACAAGACGAAATTACACCGACTGATAATTCGAAGATCTCGTCAACTATCACCGAAGGTCAAAAACGTATCTACGGCGAGATTCGCGAGAATATTCGCGAAATTAATAAATCGAACGTACAAATTTTGTCAAAAAAAAAAACGGCGAGTTATATCACGAAGCGAATCGTCGAAGTGCGTTCGTCTTGCGAGCGGGCGAGCACATGTGACAATTTCCTTGGGCCGAGAGTTCTCGAATAATGAATCTGAATTAACTATCGGGTTAATATTTTATTTATCAGCGAACGCGTCGACAACTCGCCGGGGGAAGTCAGAACCGTTGAAAAGAAGAAGAAGAAAAAAACATGTGTATGTGCGAATATATAACATCTATACATACAATTACGCGTATGCACGCATGTGTATACGTGTTACATCGATACTCAAGTACGTATATTCCACATTGACGTACGAGACGCGATTTATTATCGCGAAATGTGTGTGAAGAAACGATCGAACCACGGGTTTGCGAGGGTGGGAGGGCGGGAGGGCGAGCGGGGGAGACTGGAGAAAATCGGAATTGCGAGCGGGCGAACGGGAGATAAGAGAGTGCGTTAGACGGAACGCGAAGAAACCCCGAAGAAGACAAAAGCGATGATAACAAGCGCTCGCTCTCCCACCGAGATAAGGGCGATGCCTACGTAGAGCTCACTTGTTTTTAACCCCCATCGTCACAAACGCGGCCCAGATTTTCATGCATCTTTGTTGCGCGAGAAGATATCTTCTTGTTTTATTTTTTTTTTAATTTTGTTTATTTTTTTTTTTTTGTAACAGGGTTGGGTCAGGTATCGCGTCGAAGACTTGAGGTGCCGAATTTGATACCAAAACTATTCAAATCCGTCGAAATGATTATTTCAATATATTTTTTTTTAATTAACCCTTCAACCCACTACGCTTTTTCGGCACCTTCCAACCCACTACGGGGGTCGTTTTCGTCCTGGCGTTCTTTGGACCAATAAAAGTGCTTTAAAAAATCTGAGAAAATTCATGGGAGCTCTTTTAATTTTCAACTTAAAGTTCCAATTGTAATATTTCAGAAAGAATTATTTTTTCATATAGTTTTTTATGAAAATATCGAGGTACGTAAGGAAAAATCACTTGCTCACTTAAAAAATCATAACTTGAAGCCAAATGAAGATATCTAAAAAAATCAAAGAGGAAATTGAAGGGGAAGAGTATAGTCATAATTAAAAAAATAACACAATCAATATTATTCGGAAGAAGTGCTTAATTTTTTAACCTCAAAATGGCCAAAAATTGAGTCCTAAAATCGTGTTTAAAAATATTCAAAAATATATATAATGATAAAATTAATTATGAAACGGGTAAAAATCATTAGTAACACAATATTTTAAAATATCGAAGTAACTTTATTTTACGAAACACTCAGTGCAACACGAAATGCGGTGATCGTCGCAAGTTGCCTTGCCGCATTTTGCGCAGCAATGATTTCTTCAGCAGTGCGACTCGCTATGATGATGAAAACTGCGAAAAAAAATTTTTATAATTTTTTTCGCGTGTGCAGACATTTTTTTTACACTTTTTGAACTTCAATGAAAACTTTAAAACGACAAGTAGAAAAATTATTACCTGCCTTTTTGACCAACGCCGCCCCACTACGAGGGTCGTTTTCGTCCCGACGGAAATTGAATCGGCTGCTGCGACGGCCTGAGGGGAATTAGCGCGCTGCTATTCGGCAGGCGGGTCCTCGGGCAGCATAACTTTTTTTAGGAAGGGGATATGGCGCCTTCCGTGCCCGTTTTCAAAAGTTAAAGCACTTTGAAATTTCGCTTGGGACGAAAACGACCCCCGTAGTGGGTTGAAGGGTTAAAAATACTCAAATTAGTTGCGTTGAATTTTCGCGATTTTTTTTTTCGTGATCTTTAGGTTATTTTTCTGAATTATTTGATGCATGAGATTCATTGATTTATTTATTGTATATTATTTTATCATGTACTTTTTTTTGTAACAGGGTTGTCGTTGAGTCGGGTGTCGTGTCGAGGACTTGAGGCGCCAAATTTGATACCAGAACTATTCAATACGTCGAAATGATTGGTTCAATATATTTTTGAATAATAAAAAGTACTCGAATTAGTTGAGTTGAATTTTCGCGATTTTTTTAAATGATCTTTGGGTTATTTCTCTTAATTATTTGAAGGATAAGATTCATTGATTGATTTATTAACTTCGTTCGTCATTGAAGAGGTCCAGATTTTCATGCATCTTTGTCGAGGAAGAAGATCTGCTCTCATATATTTATGTATTTATTTATTCCTTTATTTATTATATATATATAATTAATATATTAATATATAATATAATAATTATGATATATAATATAATTATTAATATATATATATATATAATTATATATTTAATATATTTATTATATATTATTATATACATGTTTATTTATTTATTTTTAGCACCAAGTGTAAAAAAAAGCATCGAAGACTTCCGGTCTGGAATCACCAATTTTGTCAAAATAGCTCTATTTTTTTTCACAAAAAAGTGTCACTTTTTCAAAATTATTTCAATTGCGATAAATCAAAAAAATCAAACTTATTAATTCGTCGTTCCACGTTAAAATAAAAAAAAATATTTTTTTTAATTTTCCGACGAAAGAACGGAGAACGATCGAACTAACGAAAAATTGTCAATAGTTTTAGTTTTAATTTTCGTAGGTGCGTAAAATCACGGTATTTGTGTATATTATTCTTGAACTCAAAGTCTTGTGGTAAATAACAAAAGAGAAAAACATATTACTTCAACGTTCATTGGTTTTGTATTTATCTCGTGTGAATGATCAAAGCGTGCGTAACAGTTTTGGGAAATGACGTCTGTTGTGTGCGATTGATAACGTGTTGTTAACAATCCATCGAGACGGAAACAGTTATCGGTATCTAATGTGCAATGACCATTCTCAATACACGAACGATTGTAAACGTCACGCGTCGAAAGTTTCGCAATTACTCATCAACATATTACGATTTATATTTATATTATTAATTAATATTTATATTATTAATAAATCATTGATTACGAATTATTTTATTGTTTTTATTATTGAGCACTGGCATGTGATACATGTTTATACCCATATATACACGTATCCTGACTAAATTACACGCGATCGTACATTTTTTTTTTTCATTTCTCGGTTATGGAACGACTTGTAAATTTTTAATCATTCACTTATTTATTTATTTTATTACTGTTTTGCTTTTCAATTTACTAATTAATTACTAATTATTGTATTTATCGTTAGGAAGACTTTTGTCAAAAAATTATTTTACGTCTAGGGATAAATCAATGGCGAATGAAATATTGATTTTGATGGAACACGCGATGGTCGGACATGGATGGTTGGTTTTTCGGATGATTGATGACGACGTGTTTTTTTTTTTTTTTTGAGTCGCACCGATTTGGATGAGCGTTTTTTTTTCGCACGTTATTTTGAAGGGTTTCGTTCGTTGTGACCGCGATTAATTCGATACTACGTTGTAAAAACGGAATTTTGTTGCGGGGTCGTCATTGATTTTCGCACAAATGTCGAAGAACGTTTGATCGTTAAATTGGAAGCGGATATTGGCGGCGCGTGATTATTCGTTACGAGGGTGATATACGTGAGACATTACTTTCCTCGATATATTTCTATTATTCGATCTTGATCGACGTACTCGAAAATGTGAGGAGCGTTCATCAGGATACCGATCGTACCTCCCGTTGTTACGATGAAGAAGAGATACAGTTGTAATCGATCGATCACCATTGCCACGTATTTCCAATCCTCCCGGGTCTGGAAAAAACATCGACGATCGAACTTTTGTTTTTATCCACGATGCGTTAATGGAAAAAATCTTGTAAATGAAAATAACGAAAATTTGAGTGATTGTTAATGTCGTATGAGGTACCTGTATGTAAAGATCTTCATTTCTGAGGTGCTCCGCTATGAATTCAACGGCTTCGGTGGCTTTGCTAGCTTCGGGACTGAGAAGAACCGAGTCTGAGCTTTCGGAGCCTCTTCTGTCTCCCATTCCGTCATTACCGACTCCGGCACCGTGAGAACTGCCGGTCGTATGATGACTCTTGCGATTGATCTTGCAGTTGGGATGATGAAGATCCGACAGCTCCATTATTTCCATTTTCGATTTACTGAGGGACGTGGGTTTCGGCATTTCCGTGGGACTTCCGGCGTAAGTCGAGGCGGGTAGCGCAACGTTCGGTATCTCCATCATCCATCGCAATCGCGTTTTTTTCGGTCTTCTCATGAGCAACATCGTCGGTAGATATTTCAAGAATATTTTACGTATCAGCTGCGGCATTCGGTGCGTCCGCGGTCCTCGGAAGTTCCAATTAATGATAACCACCGTAACGAGAATACTTACGGTATTCATGATGAAAGTAAATAAAAGATATTTGGCAATGAGAGGAAGCACGAGAGACGTCGGTGGCAAGATTTTGCTGACCAACAATAGAAATACAACGAGCGACAGAAGAATACTGATTCCCAGAGTTACTTTTTCTCCGGCCTCCGCTGGCAAGTAGAATACCAGTACGCAGAGAAAAGAAATTAGCACCGTGGGCAATATCAAATTAACCGTATAGAAGAGAGTTTTTCTTCTTATTATTATGTAGAATGTTATGTCCGTCTCTGTGGGATATTCGCTCTGATAAACGTTTAGGTATGCGGGAACGCTTATGATGTCCCACGTTCCGCTCTTCCAGTAATCCGACAGATCGACGAAATTTTTGTCATTGTAGAGAGCCAGCGAGACTTGATCACCGTTGAACGTCCACGAGCCAAATTTCATAATGCAAGTCTGCTGGTCGAAGGGAAAGTACGTCACGTCTATGGTGCAAGAACTTTGATAGATCGCAGGAGGCACCCACAGGACCTCTCCATTTGGATATATTAGTACGTTGCTTTTATAACGAACTTCGTAATTGCCATCGGCGCTGTCAAATAAACGGCACACGCACAATACATGATCGTTTATCAAAATTTCAAAGCGATCGGGTTAGAAATATCGTGTTCATACTTATTAAACAACACTACATCAGGTTTCCAGACTTTGTCCGGTGGCAGTCGCAGGACTCCGATGCCTCCGTAGTCAGCTTCGTCCCATTGCAGCTGATAATCCGTCCAAACGAATCTCAACCATACGTTTGATTTCATAATTTGATTTTTTTCGTTCTGAAATCGAAGAAGCGAAATTAGCATGTGGAAGGAAACATCAATAAGGGCGAGGATCTAGAACGTATTCGTCGGAACGAATAAAATGTCTTACAACATTGATAAGCTGTACGAAGGCGAGACCGAACCGTACGTGAACTTTTTCCGTCATGTTTTGTACGGGACGAATGAGTTTGTTGTATCCGCGAAACAAATCACGCACCAATCTTTCCTCATCTTCGGAACATAAACCTGAAAATTTAAGTACAATCGTCAGCGCGAAAGTTCTCAACGAATTCCCGTAACGAAAAAAAAAATGTGAATCCTACCAACGCAAAATACCGTTGAAATAAGGATAAATCTCACGATTCGCGAAAAATAATACATTTCGGAGCGGAATTACATTTGTTCGGTGCTTCGCGAGTGCGAGAAGCGCACTTTCCGTCAACCGCCCAAAAATCAATATAGTTTGGTCGCTATTGAGGCTGTAGCAAGGGTGGCGCCCTTCCTTGCCGTCATCTTCCGCGCGCGCAGCATCCCCAACATGGCTTCGAGGGTTGAAACGATGAAACAAGTTACATATCATTCAATCTACATAGTTGCCATGAGTACATTTTCAAATGTCGTCGAAGAGATGCGCAATTTTCGTTCTCAATTCGTCCCAATTCCTATTTTAGAACTGCGGTCAAAATTATGCCCTCGTTAACGTCAGGATTCGAAAAAAAAAATATTCGACCGTTCCATTTCGTTTTCAAGACATTTGATGACACAGTTAATGGCTTATATCTAGTTGCTTGCGGGAAATCCCCAAGCCCAGTTTATCGTCCAATTGTTGTGCAATTGTTAGTTTGAATTCAATTTCCGCTTCCCGCCATTTTATTCCCGACGTCGCGTTATTTGGCAGCGACTTGGCATGAAGGCAATAACAGAATTAAAGTTTCTCGCTTGACTTCGGCAAAATATTGCCGGACTACCTCAACCAACGGAAAAACGCGGGAAAAATTTGAATCTTTCGTGAAACAGAGACAGAGACATTAGGAAATTTATCATCCGATGTGATACCACGAATGAGTTATCGATCGTACGATATTCCGGGGCCAATAAGATCTCTACTGTTTTCGAATAATTAACGAAATGGTTTTATCACTGCTCTGACGGTCGTCGTCGACGAGAATCGATTATTCTTCAATGGCGATTCATCTAAATTGCCTAACGGTTTGCGTGGACTGCCATCATGAACTCGAACGTGAACGATAACGTATGACCTTGTCGTTAGAGGACGCGAAAGAGGTCGTTCGTTTCTGAGATAATACGAAAACATCAGAGACAAGCCTCGGCTCAATTACCCAGAAAACATTGCGCCACGCACGTTCCTCCGCGAATCAGCTGACTCGGGCGCCACTGTCACGGCGAAAGGAACCAAAATTCTACCGGGTGATCCAACAAGAGTGCACATTTTCTTCTTTAATTGAAACGCACTGAAAATGGTCGAAATAATTTTTTTCTTCCCTGTTCTTTATTTTACAACGATAAAGAAATCACAGTATTTTAAACGTTTGCATGCAAAAAATAATTAGTAAAATCTGTTCAATAATTAATAAAAAGTTGTCTGACTAACAAATTAAAAAAAACCTCTCGTCAGACTGTAGAGAACATAATTAATGATTGAGTTATCGAGACACATCGTGGCTAAAAATATAGTTTCAGGGACATGGAAAAATAATGTTAATATTTAAACAACAATTTTTCTTCTTCTTATAGTTAAAAAGGCAATAAAAATGTGAAATCAACAATTTTATTTTATTTTTCAGTACATAAGCTTTATAATAATTTTCAAAAATTTTCTAATTTTCAGTGCGCGCAGGGATCTGTAAGCCCTTAGATAGATAAAATGCACAAAAATTGATCGAAACGATTTCATTTTAATTTTATGCTATCTATGTATGAAACACAATATTTGACAAGCCCCTGCCATAATTGCAATGGCAGCACCGAATGCGGGTATCAAAATTTTGAATGACGAACGATCCAATTATTTCGACGAAGAAAAATCCACGCACGAAACAACATTTCTCGCAGAACGACCATTTTCATAAAACGCTCCAATTCCTTCCACAACGTTGTCGAACCGTGTGTCGCTTCATGACTAAATTTGCCCAAGCAATTAGATGACAGTTGTCAAAAGAACAACAACAAAGCATCTCTGAAATAATTGCTGTCAAACATCTCCGCTCTTCTTGACTCACCCGTTATATCGTACGGATCAAAGATGAGCAGACAGTTGCGTTTGACAATTGTTGGAACGAGTGCGAGTGAAACGAACAGAGCGTGCGAGTGAGACGGCCATAGGCGCACCAGCGACATCTGTCTTAATAAACGACATAACCTCAACCGCGTATTTCACCGCGCAGTGTCTTCTGGGTATTATGGCCGGAGGCTTGTCCCAACCTACATATATAGTTATAAATTCTCACGGTTTTCGTCCACGAGCCACGAGGGCGACGAGAGCAGACGACCACAACTGGATTTAATCGTCCGCTCGTCCGTCGATCATGGCGCAAATGATTAGGTGCAGATTTGGTTTCCGTTCATTCGGTTTCGAATGCGATCGAGTTACGCGCGCGTTCGTTCCAACGAAATATCGTCGATCATGGATTCACACGAGCTGGATTATGAATGGTTTGTAATGTCAATCACAAATCCCAACGAAAATCTATGTTTGCGAAAAACTTTTGAGGTTATGTCAGTGAAAAAAAAAAAGTAATCGTTGTAGTAGATACAGACTTGATCTCTTTCGGCTTATCTTATTAATCTTGATTACATCTGCTAATTGCAAAGTTTTTTTTACGATGTTTAACAATCGAAGATTCAATTTTTTAATTGACATAACCTCACTTTGATATTTTTTTTCTATCATTTTTGATTATGCAATCCTAAGTTTACTTCAGTTGTTTTGACAGACTTTTGAATCGATTTGTTTTGAATACAGTGAAGGGCAAAGAAGTTCTGATGCCGTCGCTTTCGCCGACCATGGAAACCGGAACGATCGTAAAGTGGATGAAACGAGAGGGAGAAGCGATTCAAGCGGGCGACGCTCTGGCCGATATTCAGACGGACAAGGCTGTTATGGCCTTTGAGGTGGACGACGAAGCTATTCTGGCCAAGATTATCGTAAGAATCCAGAACTTTTGACATTCCGTAGAACTAAACTTTGATTCGGCTCGGCTGACGAGTCAAATCTAGTTTATGGGGACGTTAAAGAATTTTCCTGGTTTTTTTAGCAATGTTGACTAGCGTACAGGTTTTTCATGCACACAATTATTTTTCTCAGACTTGCAGAGTGCTCAAATCTTTATGAAGCTTTGAGGAAGTGTATTTTAGACCATATGATTTAAGAAAATGCGGAAAGAAACCATGATTCCATTTTTTCTAACCCAAACAACTGGATGAAACCCCTTAAAACTTCTCAATTAATATCGTACGCTTGATATCGTAACTTTCAGGTGCCGGAAGGCACCAAAGACATCAAAGTCGGAACTTTGATAGCTCTGACAGTGGAGTCCGACGAGGATTGGACGAAAGTAGAGATTCCGTCCGAAACGGGCTCGGCAAGCGCATCCGCACCCGCACCCGCCGCGGCTGCTGCAGCGCCCAGCGCTCCGTCGCAGCCGATACCTCCTGGCCAGTACTGTATACGTTGCGTTCTTACTTCACCCTACAAATTCCTCGTAGCGTCAAAAAAAATAAATAAATACACCGTCGTCGTTTCGATCGAACCGAACGAATAATTAATTTTCCATCGGTTTATTTTTTAGAGTCAACGTAACGATGCCCGCTCTGTCGCCGACCATGACCACAGGCACGATTGTCAAGTGGTTGAAGAACGAAGGAGACGAGATATCCCCCGGCGATGCTTTGGCGGACATACAAACCGATAAAGCTGTCATGACCTTTGAAATGGACGAGGATGCGATATTGGCTAAAGTTGTCGTAAGCATTTTTACTCGATCGTGGTCCACGAAGTCCTGAAACTGTTCTTGAATTTTGCTTGTCCTCGAAAAGTCCTGGAATGTCCTCAAATTTTATTTAATCTTGAATTTTTTATATCCCCTCAATTTGAATTCGTTTGAAAACGTATATTATTAAAAATAATCCTACAAGAATGTGCATCTCAGTTTCTCTGAGAATTACATATATACTAGAGTCGACGTTAAAAAAAAAAGTTGTCTTGCTCCTCGAGAAATCTGAAGTTGACCCTGAAAAAATACGATCCTCCAAATTTCAGCTCTTCATCATAACCATAAGGGGTGCCTCTGCATTTAAATAGAATTTTTTTTGTTTTCTTTCAAATTAAAAAAAAATCTCCCAGTTGAAAAATCTAAAGTTGACGTAACATAAAGAAGATCCGCCAAATTTGAGCTCTCTATCTTGACCTTAAGGGGTGCCTCTGCATTTAAATAGAATTTTTTTTGTTTTCTTTCAAATTAAAAAAAAAATCTCCCAGTTGAAAAATCTAAAGTTGACGTAAAATAAAGAAGATCCTCCAGATTCGATCTCTCTATCTTGACCTTAAGAGGTGCCTCTGCATTTGAATACATTTTTTTATTTTTTTTACCTTTGATAAATGCCCTGAAGCAACTCACAAATGTCCTAAAAATTGTCCTAGACTGTCCTTGAGTTCCGAACGAACTTTTTGCTTACATGTCCATTTAGTTTAGTGATCGAAACAACTTTATTTTCAATGGGTTTGTGCGGCATCTGTTGTATCTTCAAGATGCCCGAAGGCTCGCAAGTCGAAGTGGGACAATTGATCGCCATAACTATGGAAAAAGGTAGCGATTGGAAAACCGCCGTTGTCCCAACGATTATTCCAAAAGTCGCGTCAGGCGCGAGTCTAGCAGCCTCGGTGGATGCGGCTTCGACGGTTCCAGCTCCAACCGGAGCTCCCGCTGGACCGAAACCTCCTCCGAGTGGACAGTAAGTGTCAGAGTTTGTCTTGATATGGTTATTTTGGAATTTTGAAACATTGAACATTTTATTTCCCATTATTTCCATAAAATAGCAGATTGATGACCCAAAAATAGAATTTATAACATAAAAATAATTTTTTTTACTCATCTACGATAAATTAAACGAGGATGACTTGAGTTTGATGTGCAAAGTTGAAACTTGTCACATTGCTTCCTCATAATTTTACACATTTGACAGAATTTATTCTATGGGAAATTATTTGTCGATCAATTTTGGCTTTCTCGTGGAGAAATCTTTGACAAATGTGTGAAATTATGAGGAAGCAGTGTGCAAGCTTCGACTTTGCACCCTTGTTTTCATATAAAATCCACTCGTAAATCTATCTTGTCCGGAATAAATACATGGCGAATTTCATGTAAAATCTAAACAATTGAAAATTGCATTAAATCTGAACGTCTTGATGGATTTTGCCCAAATTCAATACGAAACATCTTTCGATGATGGTGCAACTTTGTACCAAATTTTAGTCCGATACCTCGAAAATTGCGGGAGCTAGAGAACGCACGAGAATTTTTGAAAAATTTCAAAATTCTCTAAAAACAAAAGCACTACATGGATTTTGCTCAAATTCAGTACCAAGCATCTTCCTGTAATACTACAATATTCTACTGAATTTGAGCGCGATATCTCGAAAATTCCGCGAGCTAGAGAGCGCAAATAGATTTTTGAAAAATTTCAAAATCGCGTAAAAACAAAAGAACCGCATGGATTTTTCGAAAAATTTAATCAAGCAATGCGCTTTGAACCCTTCACACGTGTGATAAATTTCAGCTTGATATCTCAAGCCGTTCTCAAGTTATGAACGTTAAACGAATGTTACATACACATACACACACATACATCCGCACATTTTTTCCAAATGTGATTTCTCGACGTTTTGGAACATTTTGAACACGTCTACATAAAAATCTAGACAAAAAATGTTTTCCCAAAAACAAAGTTTCCTCTATGAGGAAGCAAAAGTGAATTTTTTTCCAATTCCAAAACCGTCAATTAAAAAAATCGGTAAAAAAATCCAGAATACAGATTTAAATTCGTACATTCGATCAAAATTATAACAAACACCGTAGCAAAGCTAGTTCATGGTAAAATGTATAGATAACTCTTTCTAAATGAGCAAGAAAGGCTACGAAACCCCAAACGCGCTCTTCACCAGTTAATTTTCCTTTTCTATTCACAGAGTTTACGGTTTGGCGGTAAAACGACTTCTCGAAGAATACGGTTTGAGTTCAGGCTCCGTCAAAGGAACGGGAAGACCGAATCGTCTTCTAAAAAGCGACGTTTTGACTCACATACAAACGAACAACGTGAAAAAAGTCACCCTCAAGGCCGGTGAGAGTTTCAAATTCGTCTTAACCGAATAAATTGAATTTACAGAAAAATAATTAACGTTCTCGGTAAATTCGTTCTTCAGCGCCTTCGTCGAGCGGAAAAGGTGCGGTTGCTTCCTCTGAAGCCAAACGTTTCACGGTCATCAACAAAACAGGACCTTCGACCTACAGAGATCTCGAAGTTTCGAATATTCGCGCTGTCATTGCGAAAAGACTCGGCGAATCTAAGGTGAGAATTCAACGTTGAAAATTGATGCACCACGTAGTGCACCCTTTTAAACCATGTAACTTTTTTACGTAACATAATTCAGCTTCATCATGAAGGAAGCTTTGTGACGGTTGAAAAAATTTCTGAAGGGATTTTGATGTCAATAGGTTTTAAAATGTCCCAAAACATCGAGAAATAACATTTGGAGAAAATGTTCTGATGTACGCGTGTGTGTCTGTGTGCGTGAGTGTATGTAACGACCCTCCAAAATTCAAACGTCTATAACTCGAGAAGGGTTTAAGCTACAGCGCTCAAATTTTGCACAGCTGTGGTGCCTCGGAATCTCCGCATTATCCGTAATTTTTGCGACAATCGACGCAGCCGCTCGAATTTTACGACGTTTTGAACTTTTAAAAAAATGTCTGTACGCACTCTAGCGTTCGCAAATTTTGAGATATTCCTTTAAATAGTTCTTCACACATAGAGTTATGCGCACGGATGTTTGGTATTGCGTTTGAGGCGAATCCGTCGAGAAGTTCGGATTTTATGATATTTTGAATTTTTCGAAAAATCAACTTTGTCGTTCTATCTACTGTTAACTTCAACCAATCGAACCCCGATTCCGTATAAGTATGTAATATCATTGATGTATGATGTAGATAAAATTTTGCGGAGATCAGCCGAACGGATCGAATTTTAGAGCAATTAGAAATTTATAAATTCCAACCTCTGAAAATTGTAAAATACTCGACTGAACGTGTTAAAATTTACAAACGTGCATAAGCTAACGTTTACCTTAATTTGTTACTTCTTGTTGCTTAATTCGGTAGATATTAAACGACGCGTTTAAATTATAGAAACAAGCTGCAAGTTGAAACTTGCAATTTGCTTCCTCCAAATCTTAAATAGTCAACGAAGAATCTTTCATGAAAAAGCCAGAAGAAAGATGCTTTCGCATAGCTCCCTCATTCTTAAATCCTCATGGAGCAATTTTCGTTAACTACCTACGATTCAGACGAATCAAATTGCCAGTTTCAGCTTGTTTCAAATATTTTCTCGTCTTCATACGCTTCAACAGTAAAAAAAAAAATCAACTAAAAAAAATTAAAAATTGCGTAATTGTCCGCATATATTTTCGTTACAGAGCGTTATTCCTCATTCTTACGCGACGATGGACATCAATATCGACAAATTGATAGAAATTCGTAGCAAGCTCAAAGCCGACGGCGTTTCAGTCTCGGTAAACGATTTTATAACGAAAGCCGTGTCTCACGCGCTTCTCGAATGTCCGGACGTCAACGCCTTGTACAAGGACGGACAGGTGGGACAACCGCCCCTTAAAGGGGGGGGGAGGGGGGCAAGGTTGATTCGGCGAAAAAGAAGCATGTTTTTAAGATTTTTTCCTGGCGTTACAAATAGTGTAAATTTATTCAATCAATTTCCATATAATGATGCAACATTTAAACAATATTTTCCTAAATTTTCATTCCAAAATATTGAAAATTAAGCGGGTGACAGCGAATCTCCGGAGGCGCCTCGAAAAAAAAATTGCTTCGCGGTGTTCGTCATAACTCGCAAAAGAATCATCTGAAACAAAAAAAATCAAAATGTATTCGTTAAAGGAGATGTTTCTCGAGGTAATCACGAGGGAATTTTTTTTATTTTTTTATTTTTGATTATTTCGTAGCACTTGGAAGCAAAAAAACCGATTTTCGCTATAAAAATCAGCTAATTTCTTGCTGTAAAATTAATAATTATTAAAAAAAAAAAAAAAAGCTCTCGACAATACCTGGTGAATTATGTGAAGAAGTAGTGTGCAAAATTTCAAAACGATTGGTCCAGTAGATTTTGCGTTATCGTGAACACGGACTTTTTCGCGGCGCCTCCGGAGATTCACCGTCACCAGCTTAATTTTCAATATTTTGGAATGAAAATTTAGGAAAATATTGTTTAAATGTCGTATTATTATATGGAAATTGATTGAATAAATTTAAACTATTTGTAACGTCAGAAAAAAATCTTAAAAACATGCTTCTGTTTCGCCGAATTAACCTTACCCCCCCCCTTAATGACGATTCATCGTTAAATAAATCGTTCCACACAACGATTAATTTTCTTTCGATTTTATTTCAGGCGATTCGCGTGCAAACCGTCGACGTTTCCGTAGCGGTTTCGACGCCGAATGGATTAATTACGCCAATTGTGTTCAGCAGTTCGACCAAAAGTCTCATGGAAATCTCGTCGAATATTCGCGAACTCGCTGGCAAAGCCCGCGAAGGAACTCTCAAACCCAACGAATTTCAAGGCGGCACCTTCACGTAATAATTCAAATTATTGCGTTTGAAAAAAAAAAATATCTTAAATCCAACAAAATTGTCCGAATTTCATTAAATTTTGTTTATTATTATTGTTTTTTTTTTTTTTTTAGAATTTCGAACTTGGGTATGTTCGGTATTAAGGAATTTTCGGCGATCATTAATCCACCGCAAATAGCGATTTTGGCGGTGGGAACGGGACGAGAAGTTTTGGGTAAGTTTTATTGAAGGTTTTACTGGGGCGAGACGACATAATATAACGGTAAAAATATCACACGACTAAATATCACGTACGTAAGATCATAAGTCATGATACCATAACGACGAAATATCGCATTAAAAATATGTCACACCGAAAAATATCACAGTAATAAATATCTCACGTACGTGATATCACGTGAAAAAAATATCACAGCGAAAAATATACGTTTTTTTCGCAATTTGTAAAACCTTCAGCCACGTTTGGGTTCAGCAGGTATCAGGAATCAATGGCGAGGGGGTTCGGAAGCGAAACCCCGTGGTTTTAAGGGGTAACTTGGGTTATCGTAGGCCCTAGCTTATTAAACCTCATTTAGGGTTATTTGTTTTATTTAGGTTATTCAGCATTGCATATAATTTCTCATTGTTGATGACAATGACAATTATTTCTCATTATTGATTTGTCAAATTACGAGAATACACTATTGACAAAAATTTGATCTCGTTCTACGATATTTTCACGGGTGTTATATTTTTTAATGTGATATATTGTCCGTGTGATATTTTTACCATGTGATATTTCGTTGTGTGATATAACGTCGATGTTCTTTCGTCGTGTTATAAAACGTGACGTAACCATTAACTGGACGAGTATAAAAATAAATTTGAGGATCGATAATTCTCGATAGAATACGAAAATAATAAATAAAAAATTAAAAAAATAATAATAAACAGAATAAAAAAATAATAATAAATAAAATAATATAAATAATAAATAATGAAAATCCATTATTCCCATATCCATATTTATTATGGATATTCCAAAAAAAAAATCATAATTATCTACAGTAATTATAAATAAAAATAACTAAAAAAATTATTAATTAATATAATTAATATATTAATATTAATTATAACTAATCATAATTATTTATTATTACAAATCATTGTTTATTATTATATTATTCATATTATATCACATTATTTATTTATTTCTTATTATTTATTATTCATTAATAAAAAATAATAAAAAAATAAAATTAAAAAAAATAAAAATAAAATAAAAAATTAATAATGAAAATTATATAATTTTTATTTATATTTAACACAAATGGAAATGAATTCTTCAAAAATTTCGTTCGAATTGCAGATGCTTCGCTGAAAAAAAGGACACAATTGGCAGTTACGTTATCGTACGACAGACGAGCGATAGACGAGGATCAGGCGGCAGATTTTCTCGCCGTTTTGCGTGCCATGCTCGAAGATCCGACGTTTCTGGCTGTCGGTCGAGCCCAAGCCCTTCGGCACAGACGCGAATGATCGCACGTTGCAACGAGTAATTCGTAAAACACTTTTTCTTAATTAATTATTAATATTAATTATTAATTTCTTAATAGTAATTAATAAAAAAACGTATCTGAAACAATTCTACCGATAAAAAATTGATCGAAAACAATCCGTTTAAAATCAATTCGCCTCCTATAATTTAAAAACTCTAAATGTTCGCCACTGTTGTTAAAAAGAGCTCCATAGATATTTCCCGATAGGTAAAACAGGTCATGAATATTTTCCGCTGTCAAAAAACTCCCGAAAAACATTGATTTGCAAAAATAAACGATACAAAGAATTTGTGGAAAATACGGAAAAGCCCAACGTTAACCTGTAAATTGGCAATATTTTGTTTACAGTTTCTATGTATCAATTGCTACTCTGAAAAGAGTGTATATTAAAGGAAAAATAATTAAAAAAAAAAAATTTTTAACTTATGAAAAAATTATTAAAAAAAAATTTTTTTAACTTATGAAAAAATTATTTAAAAAAAATTTTTTTAACTTATGAAAAAATTATTAAAAATTATTTGAAAACATCTGCGTCGCATGAATGGCGCTTACTGTGAGCAAATATGTGTAATTGGTCCGTTGACTTTTGCCTACAATGCTTAAAAACACGGCGCATTTAAGGGTTAAACATTACTGTTTTTTTTTCTTCAGAGAATCGTTATAAGACGAATTGTTATCAGATAAATTGTTTTTTTTCAGTCAAATTGTATTGGACGAATTGTTTTAGACAAATTTCGCAAAAATTGCGACGTCCCAAAATTTCTCGAAACTGACAAATTTTCATTGATTTTTATTTTTATGTTTTTTTTGATTAATTTTTTTTTTTTTCAGCTAAAGCGTTTCGTCCCATAACTTCATCGACCGTCGAGGAGGTTATTTAGCAAGCTGCAAAGTGTCATGAGAAACGTATCATCGAAGAAAGATAAAAACGTAGCTGTGGTAAGCGTCAAAAATTCTTCGAAGCACCGAAATTTTCGACAAAACAATGATTATATCAATATTTCGCGATGTAACAAAGCAAAAAAAAAAATTATATCGGTAGAAAAATCATAAAGCAAAGCCCGAGAAAGGTTGGCGCGAGGTATAAAGTTATATATTGTACAGAGAAATTAATTTCAATGACGAATTTCATTGGCATGCGGTAAAATCGTTAGAAATAAACATGTAAATGTTGATCTTGTAAATAAAATATTTATTCGATAATTTTTTCATTCATTCCATATGAGGATTAACAATCAAAGACGTAAAAATATCATCGTCGATTGCGTGTGAAAATATTTTTTATTCTTAATTAATTGTAAACCAAAAAAAAAAAAAAGATTCGTCCTCCTATGAGACAACTTGAGTTGTTTTTTTTTTTTTTTTTTAAATATCGTTAAAATTAAATACCGAATCGATCAATAGATCGCGCAGAATTTATTTATAACGTTCGACGTTGTTATTTATAATATTTGTCATTTTTATTTATACAAAAAAGTTTCTTTTCGGATCAATGTTGGCCAATTTGCGGCTTTGGTTGGAGGAATTTATGTTTATTTCCGTATAGCAAAGACAGAAGAAGTCTTAGTGGTATTATTTACAATCGATGGAACGTCGAGAGCATTATTTGAATCCATTTCTGAGTCATTTTGATCCATTTCTGAGTCGTTTTGATCCATTTCTGAGTCATTTTGATCCATTTCTGAGTCATTTTGATTCATTTCTGAGTCATTTTGATCCATTTCTGAGTCAATGAATGGTCCATGACGGTTTTTACCGATGTCTAATATCGATCATCTCGCAGCAGTGGGCTGCTTAAGGGGGCACATCTGCGTACATTGTCGGAAAAATAGGTGAGTTTTTCGAATTATTATCTCAAAAACTATTCGTCCGATTGAATTAAAGTTGGTTTTATTCGAAAGTATATACATTGAGGTGTGTTGACGATTTTTTTATATAAATATATAGCGAGTTCCCAAAATTCAAACGCGTTTATCTCGAAACACGCTTTTCAAAGTCGGTTCCCACTTTTTTTTGGATAACGGATTGATCGATTCCTTTGAAATTTGGACACGATGTGCACGGATAGGTGATGAAGTTCGGCACGTAGGATTTTTTTTTTTTAACTAATTTATTTATTTTTTTATCAACCAAAAAAGGTCGTAAATTGAGGTTAAAAAGTGAATTTCAATTTCGATCAAGCGCCATTTTGTGAAAAGAAAAGAAAAAAAAAATCCTACGTGCCGAACAGTTCGAGACGTTACACTTTAAGAATCTTCTTGAAATTTTTGTTTCGGACCAACCGACTGCGAGAAAAAGTGGTAACCGCAAACCGTGCCGACGACAAAGTTGTTTTACGCCGGCCAGAATAACAGCGCTACCATTCACTATATATTTACATAAAAAATCGTCAACATACCTCAATGTATATACTTTCAAATAAAACCAACTTAAATTCAATCGGACGAATAGTTTTTGAGATAATAATTCCCAAAATTCACCTACTTTTCCGGCAATCTACACAGATGTACCCCCTTAATGGTCGCAATTAAATTAAGGGGGGGAATACCATATAGACGGCCTAAATAGTCACTTAATTTGGAGCGTTGATAAAAAAAAAAAACCAGTAATGATAAAAACACCAAAATTAGGAATTTTATGGTACTTCATGAGTATAATCATACGAAAAATTTATTTCCCTAAATTCCGGCCTAGTCACTGGAAATGAGAACGCAAAATGGAGTCTGCTCTCGGTGCAGAGGCAAACGGTGTGCAAAATGGCGCATCGGAAAATGTTTCTATAACAAAAAAAGTTGTTACAAATTATTTACATAATTGTATTTACCAGTCCTCGACGTTATTGGTTTACACAAGAAAAAAATCATTTTTTCCCCACAATAGCGTAAAATTTGAAAAAGTCGATTTTTTTACAAGTTATTTTTTGCAAAAAAATGTTTAAACAAAAGTTTTCTTGCAAAAAATAAGATCGTCAAGGACTGGAGAATAATATTTTCTGTAACTGGTAAAAAAAATCCACGCAAATCGTTTCAGTGGTTTTCCTTGCAAATTTGCACACCGTTTTAAAAACATGGTTTTGGGGAAAACGTTTTTAAAGTTACGTCATGAAATAAAGCGTTTTTATCTCGACTTACGTCGAAAAAACGTCAGTCAGCAATCCCAGCTTCGCGCATCAGACCCTTCGATTCTTCATACGATTGTTCCTTTCTCAGAGAAAACAAAATAGATTTTTTCGAGCCCGCTATATGGTATTCTCCCCCTTAACAACCAAAATGAGTAAGTAAAAAAAAAAGAACTGGTCAAGTATTATGATAAAATGTCTATGTGCACTCAATTACTAAATATAATCTTCGTAGGTATTAAAACGAGGTTGAAAGGAAATTAAGAGACTCGTCAATTATTGCACTTGACTCAATAATTAATTAAATAGCGACGAAGGTATTCGCTCGTACAATCTGGTGTAAATAAGAGATATAATCTTCAGTAATGATTTTTGTTCTTTGTATAATCTTTGTTTTTCTCCTATGGCGTTATTACAAGAGATCTCAAAAATTTATGCAATGTCATGTAATCGTGAAAGATTACAAAAAAATTTGTGTATTTTTCTTACGGGCTTTGTGCATTCGTTTGGTGACATTTTTTTTTTTTTTACACTTCACCTCAAGAGTCTTTGGTTCACGTCTCGAAACAAAGCCACGCGCTAGGGTAGAGCCGTCAAATAATATTTAGAGGTGGCAAAATGGCATTGAAGGTTTCCAGTTTGATTAACATTGAAAATTAGTTTTTGTCATCCTTATTGATATAAAAAATTGGTGAAACCAATTATGTCAGCGTTAAAAACGATTTTGGTCAATTTTAAACATGGTTTTGGTCTATTTTCCATTTGTCGTCAAATTGAACGGAGATTAAGCATAAAAAATTGTATTTAATATGCTTAATAATAATCTACAGGGTTGGCAGAATTGTTTTGTTGTCCGTCAATTTTCTAGAAAATTTTCATTAGTGTTTTTCTGATATAATCAAAAAATTAGTCACGACAGCGAGGGTCGAATAAATATATTCGTACGGAATAAGATTTGCGCATTAATTACTCATAAGCAGTTGACTTTAGAGATTTGGGTCAAGAGAGGTTTTTTGTAGAGAATTCCATTTTCTTCAAAAACTTATCCGAGAAAATACCGTACGATCAAATCAGACTTGGAAATACCAATAATAATGAAATAAAAAAGAAATCTTCAATGATAATACAATGAGAAATCTTCTATGCCGTTTTGCCGTCTATAAATATTTTTTGACAGCATTCTCCTTGCCTATATTTATTGACTATATTTTCAGACATAAACTTAAGATTTTTCTTTTGAGCGGTAAAAAAAAAATGGCGCCCTAAAATGAAAAAAATTCTTCCAATCTCATATAAATTTTAATTTACGACGTATTCCAAATCCTCTTCGCAATCTTCCAGAAAATTTCGTCAATCTGTCACACAGACAATCTAATCTCAAAAAAATTGTGTGTAATCTGTCAACTACAAATAATCTACAAAATTCTTTCTCCAAAAAATTTCCTTTTTTTTTTTGCAGATTTTAATTTAAAAAAAAAAAAAAAATCTTTAGACCAGTTTAATCTCATATACACCATTTTTTCAAAAGAGTGAATACCCTCTCGCTACCTCGCGAATTATGAAGACGTTTTTCTTCAAAATCCAAAAAAACGTTCGAACAAAAATTCGGAAGACGAACGATTTATCCTCACGTAAATTTCAAAATCCTATCGTCAAAATTAAACGCCTCAACGTTGATCGTAACACGTCCGATATTGTCGAACAATTCCCCGGCTTCCAAATTTTCCGGTAATTTCGTGAGAAATTGCGCGCACGTGACGAAATCCATTTGCAAAAGTTCGTTCTGATACATGCGAAGTATTCCAAGACCGGTGCGAAACAAAAATTCATCGCCGTCGCGCACGAAAACGTCCCAAATACGGCAAGCAACGTCGAGAGGCATGGATTTGGCGTAAATTGTGTACAACCAATCGAGAAGATACAAATCGGGTGTCAAACCGCACTCTATAAAGTGCGTATGAATTTTTGGAATTTTTTTGGCAATAGCATTTGCGAATGATTCGTAATAAACGTTCATTTGTTTTTGATTGAGGGTAAAGGCAGCTCGGTGACACGGATTTTCCAATAAATTGGCGAAACACGTGAAAGCGTCGTTGGGTTCCATATTTAAGGTTAGAACGGCACCGATGAAACTCATTCCTTGAACATATCCAACGTCGGACCTGTAAATCGTATAAGCCGACAAAACATCTTGCAAACCTTCGAAAAGCGGTCCATCTTCTTGAAAAACACCTAAATTTGGAAAAGTTCTCGACACATCCAATCTAATCGCAACCAATGATTCGTTATTTATAATTTTTTCAACGCGTTTCAAACAATAATAATAATCGTTGGGTTTTATGTTCAATTTGTTCGATATTCCTAATTTCCAAACTCTACCGCGTACGCTCGATGGCAAACCGCGCCACCACAATTCGCGTACTCTCTTCGTGTTTCTGAGAGATTCGAATTTTGGCAAAATTTCGCGATGCCAAGTGTCGGAATCGTTCGATAATTTTTCTTCTTTTTTCAATCGTTCTTTGAGAAATTTCGTACGTTCGAATTGTTCGCGTTTTTCGCGTTTTCTGGCTTCTTCGAGGATTCTGTGGTATTGTTTGCGATGAAATCGTTCTTCCGTCGTGCTTTTGGCGGGAAGATTTGGCGGTCTCGGATATTGAATGAGAGCCAGAGTGCCGCCAATCTTCGGATCTTGAACGGACGAAGATTTTGCGGCGGTTTTTGAGTTCCATGGTAAGAATGATTTTAGAAATTGCAGCGACAGAGATTCGGGAGTTTCGGCGTTGTTGTCTGCAGTTGCGGATGTTTCGGAATCTTCGCTGCTTCCGCCTATGGAATATTCGCTTGCCGACGAGAGACTGCCGTCGGACAAATGAGAACTGTTGTACTGTGAATTTTTGTTCTTGTCCGAATAGTTTGAGTATTCCAAATAATGAGGATTCGAAAGCGTTAGATCGTCTTCGTCGTTGGTTTTAGGCGAAAACATTTCACTTGCGAGGGCTGGAGCAATTTTTTAATTTTTTCAGCGCAGTTTTTGAGATATTTTTTGCCTGGAATTTGTTCGATCTTGGAGTATATTATCTCAGGCGCCTGCGGGGATTCGATACAATCGCAGGACTAATGGCGATTGAACAAAATTATGTTATCGTCGCGATCGATCAATTAATTTTCATCGACAAATTATCGATAGGTTTTCTGATCTTTTCCAGGGCAGTTTTGATAATTTTCTGCATGTAATTTGTTCGACCTCGGAGTATATTCTGTCAGGCTTCGTCAACGATTCGATGGAATCATCAACGAATGGCGATCGAATCGATTATCTCACTGTCGCGATCGATCGACGCATCGTTGATTGGCATTAGCAATTTATTTACAAATCGCTGAACGTCGCATCGATACGCTGCATAATCAATGATTATCATTCTTGCGACGAATTGACATTGTTGATATTGGCAATTGTTTTGGCAGGTCATGTAAAAACGCCCCATTTATGGTCATCGGATTAGGATGGTCGACTTCGCACTTGTCATCGCATCAAACAACTTTCCCAGATTTTCGTCCAACGCTGCTTTCTGTCGTACGATCAAATAAAATCGAGATTGCCAAATTTTGTGAAGACGAGTTTTCTCGGATTTGACGTCGGTTTTGCATTTGTTTCGACGAAAATTGTTTGACGCGCGACGACACAAGCATCGCAATGCATTGATTATTTACGATGCACCGATAAAAACAACACTCTTGAAACTTTTAACGTCTGGTCCGTCGATTGCGTACGAATTTCCGCATTTTCGTGATTATGTGAGGTTATGTCGTCGTAAAATTGATAATTCAATTATTTCTTGGTTGTTTGTTCAAACGCGATTACGGAGAATTATTTATCGCGTTTTGTGATTTACGACATGACGCATTAATCAACGGATGTTGACGTCAGTTGACGTTTGACACCCGGCCATTTATTTTTTATTTTTTTCTACTAGACGGCGAACACGGTCTTACATCTTGATACTTTCGGGGTGGGGGTAGGTTGCTTAGAAATTATGAATATGTTCGTATTTTGTCCGCTAGAGGCGCTTCGGGTAGAGTGAGGTCGCCTGCGGAACGGAATGAATCTGTTATCGCTTTTGGTATTCCTAACTTTATTATTTTTGTAAACCATATGTAATTAGGAATGGCGGCCGAGAGTTTCGGTGTTTCTGACAGAAAATGCTTGTTTAACTAAGTACTTTTGAAAATAACCTTACCCTTAAATCATAACAGGTCGCTAAGACTGTTATTCAAGATGCACCAAGATGAACTTGAAGGTTTTCTTTCGCTATTGAATGAAAAGAACTCCTCTGCTAGTGGATACGCGATGTATATATTTCTCTTCAAAATGTTTAGAGCAAACAACGTGTAAAGCTCGCAGTTTCACGTTTCCGGGAATCGCTTTTTCTCAATGTTTCAGTCGTTTGGCACACGTGGAACGGACCATTTTATTTCATTAGTTTTATTACTGGACCGACAGTTCAGCACAACATACGACTTTGCCATTGTGATACACTCATGATTTACACGCAATTTTCCGAATATCACAATGATAATTTAGATATACGGTACGTATCACGGTTTTATCTTATTTCAATTTTCTCAAAGATTGAGGTTGTGTTCCGAACCCCCCCTGACAGCAGCGCCGAGTAGCGGCAGCCTCAAGAGATACATTTTTTTTTATTCAGCTGAGCTTCCCTTACTACCGGAATTTTGAAGGAGTTTCAAGACCTGTATACAGGGTGGTCCACACAACATGTGCACCATTATAACTTTCAAAGTATGCGTTGAACGAAAAAATGTTATGTATAAAAGTTACATGGTTGAAAAGGGTGCACTACGTAGTGCATCCATTTTTTTCATAGGTCGTGACGTTTCGAAGATTTGAAGGACAACTGTGTTTTTTTCAACAGATCAGTATATTTTTTATAGCAAAATATAGTAGAGAATCGAATTCTGCGAAAAAAAATATTGACCTTTATTACGTTCATTAGCTAAACCTAATAGCTGACGAGTAATTTCACTTTATTACTTGAAAATTTTCTACAAAAAATTTGTAATTCATATTTGAAAATTTTTTTTTTTTTCTTTTTAGTTGCGATAAGCCTCTAGTCACTCTCTGTCACGTGAACATCGCTGTCCTGCGGAAATCTGTGATAAGGTTGAATCTCCAATTTGATATGCGAAGAAAATGTTCAAGTGATAAAGTGAAATTACTCGTTACCTATTAGGTTTAAGGCTAATAAAGGTGAATAATTTTTTACTCAGAGCTCGATTCTCTACCATCTTTCGCTATAAAAAATATAGCGATCCGTTTAAAAAAACAGAGTTGTCCTTCAAATCTTCGAAACGCCTTGACCTAAAAAAAAAATTCATGCACTACGGAGTGCACCCTTTTAAACCATGTAACTTTTGTATATAACATTTTTTCGTGCAACGCCTACTTTGCAAGCTATAACGGTGCACACACGTTGCGTGGTCCACCCGGTATAAAACCGTGATTAAACCCCTGTGCCCCCCTGATTGACACAACTGTTCGGGGCAACGGTCGAACTTTTGGCCCCGACCACCGGAATCCTGGCGTCGCTTCGAAACCAATCCCTCGCACTCAATGTCGCCTTGGCCTTCCTGATTGTTACGACGATGTCGAAGAAGAATAACAAATAAAAATTATACACCTGGCATTTTTTTTAATTTCGTTCGGTTCACGAAGCCCGAGACGCAAAATTACTTTATTAATTGAATACCAATGTGATTCGTCCGTAAGACATGTCAGATATCGATATCAAAGATATATTTGACACTAACAGGTTAGTGGACTTTCACGATTACTTTCCTTTATTTTTTTTCATTGCTGTAACGTTCCATATTGCCCGTCACTGCACTTTTTCGCCTATCGCAATTGCGTTTCGTCAATAAGATTCTTGAACAAAACAACGCGCTCTAGTTTGATTTGTTTTTGTCATTGTCACGAAATGACCTTCGATCAATCGACGATAACCTAAAAATATTTTTGGAGAATGTTGCATTGATTGAATAAGAACGAGTGGAAAGCCAGTGGCTGAGCCGTAAAGTACTTGGCTTACGCGCAGCGGGTGCGATTCGGATGGGTTTGATTCCTGCCGATACCAAGATAATTTTTGTATGCGTACTTTCCACGCTATCGCAGTAATTCGCGACCGGACTTTGGAGAATATTAGATCTTTGCGTCGTTACGTATCGATGATCATTGGGAAGCGTTTTGGGTTCGATACCTGGTGCCGAGTAGCGTAGCTGACAGTTCCGCTGCTAGGCAACGACAAGGTGCGAGGTATGGATCGTACGATCTACGACTGTAGCCGTGCGCCTGTTGTTTGAAAGCAGCAGCTGTTTATGCTGGCTTTGGCACTGTGGAAGAGAGCTTGAGACGTCGAGAAAGTAGCGGCGGAAAGATCGATGTAAAATCAGCATACTAGGGGGTCCTTTAATATCGTCATTTTGGAATTTTAAAACTTCTGGAGGCTAGTTGGTTCAAGTTACATCTAAGAAATCTGGATTAAATTGGAGACCCGTAGGACACCGTTAAGGGCTGTCTCTAGGCGATTGAAATTTCTCGTTTGATTAAAATTGCATTTTTCGATTATTTTGATTTAATTCTGTGGAATGATTTTTTTCGGTTTGAAATTGCTACACCTCACCAACGAAACGTGTGATAACCACAACCAAAAAAGCACTTTCACTTGCAGATAATTGTACTTTACACAAAATGAAAAAAAAAAAAAAAATACTTTGAATACTTGTTCATTGCTTGGAAGTTTATTTCCATGTATTTGATATTCAATGTCTCCGAGTAAGAAAATCCTTTCACGCAAATCGTACGCAGACATTTTTTCAGTTCCCGCGGCACCGAAAATGCGAGCATCGAAATAATAGAAGTAGGTGGAGGACCTCCACGGCCAACAGTTAAAGGGCAGGCATCTTTTGAGAATTTTAGTTGAAATTTATAAGAGACGTTAATAAAACCATGAACTACTGCGTGTCTAAAAACTAATCAATTCGATCTCATATTGTCGAGTTTACAGATTTTTTTAGAACAAGGCTATTTTTCGAGCCGTCTCGGTGGTCAGACCCCTTAATCAATTACCTCTACCTTCATCACTTTTCCACACGCGATAGCTACATATTCTATCGATCAGGTGTAGAAATTTCATCAAAATAATCGAACAATGCAGTTATTCAAATGGAAAATTCCAATCGCTTAAACGCACCCCTTAACAGCCTCGTACGAGTCTCAAGCCAATATTCCTTTGCTTTCTATACACCTCAAATCCAACCGAATACGACACTCTTAAAATTCCAAAACAACCGTATTAACAAACACCCTAACACACAAATCCCAAAAAAAAAAAAAAAAAAAACAAATTTCAATATCGATCGATAACTCTTAACACAACCGATTAAAAAAAAAATTTTCAGAGTACACAGCGGTTGGAGGATCCTCTGTCTTATACTCTACGCTCCTTTCGGTCTGGCCCTATTCTTCATTCGTCTCTTACTAAGCGCCATAATCTGGCTTCTCGGTTCAATCTTGCCCGACAGTCAATCCCTCCGTCGATTCCTTCATCACGCAATAAGTCTAGCACTGGGCATAGTCGTGCGAATAAATCCCGACGGTGCGCAAAGATGCGGAAATTCTCGAATAATCGTTGCGAACAGTATTTCGGCATTGGATCATTTCGCCATTTACAAAGCCGCGAGCGCTTTAACTCCGAGCGTTTGGAAATTGCCGAACGCTATTGGCGACGCTTTGGGACTTCGTACGATGGATATGAGCGGCAAAGACGTTCTCGTGCGCAATATAAAACAATTTATCGCCGAAACTCAACGTAACGTCGCCATACAACCGGAATTCAGTGCCACGAACAATCGCGTGGCTCTGTTGAAATTTAATTCGTGGCCTTTCAGCGTCGAAACGTCGATTCAACCCATGGTTTTACAAGCATGGCGACCAGGTTTTTTGGGCGTCAATTTGACATCCGTCTCGTCTACGTGGTGGGCCGATGTATTTTGGTTCATGTTCGTACCTTGCACGGTATTCACCCTAACGTACCTGAAGGAAAAAAGCAATCCCGATCACGAACTGCTCGCTCGTGAGACCGAACGCGACATTGCTCGGGTTTTGAAAATTCGTACGAGTCCGTTTACGGTTACGGACAAGTTTGAATATGAGAAACGTTATGTCATTGAGACGATGCAGACGAGGCTGCGTGGCAGACAATCGGTCAATTCTCATGGACCTGTTACCGTTGAGATGCAGAGAATGGTGCGACAAGTACGCGACGTTCTTCCGTTTGTTCCCAGTTACGTCATTCAACGAGATCTCTGTGAGTATTATTTAACAAAAAAATTTGAAAATAAAAAAATAAAAATAATAATTTAATTTATTTATTTTAGAATAAATTTTATTATTAATAAAAATTAATAAATTCATTAATTTATTAATAAAAATTAATAAATTCATTAATTTATTAATAAAAATTAATAAATTTATCAATTTATTAATAAAAAATTAATAAATTTATTAATTTATTTATTTGTAAAAATGTAGTAATTAATTAATTTATTTATTTATAAAAATTAATTAATTTATTTATTAATAAAAATTTATTGATTTATTAATTTATTAATAAAAATTTATTGATTTATTAATTTATTAATAAATTAATAAATTTATTAATTTATTTATTTTATTTAGATCTTATTATTTATTACCAAATAAATTGTAGTGTGTTGTGTTTGTAGATGTTTTATTTTATTTTTTAATTTTATTTCATTTTTTTTAATTTTTTAATTTTATTTTTTACTTTATTATGAATAAATAAATAATGGAAGAATTATTTATCATTATCAAATCATATTATCGTATATCATATCATTTATCATATTAATCATTTATTATTATTTATAATGATAATAAATTTTTTTAAAAATAAATTAACCCTTTCAAACCATGTAACTTTAGTATGTAACATTTTTTCGTACAACGCATACTTTGGAAGTTATAACGGTGCACACGTTGCGTGGACACCCTGTATATACGTTGTCACAATTTTAATCCGTGAAGATTTTGTCATTCGGATATTTGTCAATTCGGTATATCTATTATTGGAGCATTTTAATTCGATTCCATCGACGAGTCGAAACTTCGACGACTAAGAAATTTCAATCCGCTCCCGAAATTTCGACCCCTGCTCGACGTTTTATAACGAAAAATAAATTATCATTCCCGCGATGTTGCAGTAAAAACTGGAAACGTTGACATCACCGTTGCGAATCTGTTGGATGGCATCGTTACCTATACACCGGAACAGAGAGATCCGGGTGCCGAAAATCTTTCTATATCGAACAACGTGCAATCGTCGAGCGAAAAAAATTCCACCAAGAATCTTACGTTCGCGGATAAAAAAGCGAGGATGATCGCGGACGCGAGAGAAAAGTACATTAAAAAACACGGACTCACCGATTGCTGACCCACTTTTATTTTATTTTTTTCCACTGTATATCAGCATTACCCATAAGATATGAAAATAAAAGAGATAGCTAGATGTAAATCCGCTAAACCGTTATGAAATTTTTTGTGTTTATTATTGACATCGACATGATCCATTGGTGCGTATCGTATATGAGCAATTTAGGTATGAAGGGCGGTAGTCCAAAATGATGAAATTTTACAGGACGACGAAAAAACGTTCGCGTTTGAAAAATACAGCGGTATTTGCTTAATCCAGAAAATGATTTTTGTAAAAACCCCAATTTACGTATTTCCTGTAAATTTAAGCCAAAACAAAAATTTCGTTTTAAAGTTATAGCGTTTTAAAGGTAGCAACAGAGCTATAACGGGGGTATTAGTCGGTGGAAAAGAAGCTACACTCGACTCTCCGTATAACGAAGGGCTCGGGAACGAAATTTTTCCCTATAACGAAGGCGAGAGGGGGTTCCCAACCCTGCGGACGTCAACAGCCAATGGCGTCGCTCCGTTGACGGATGGTCTGTACAGCGACCTATCGCCTATCCCAGCCGGCTTAACTGGGCTTAACCGCCAACGGTGAACCCAAGTATGTATTTGATCATTCGGAAGGTTTGTAATCAATTAAAAATCGTGTAATATCGAAATCAGTAACCAATCTAGATTGTTTATTTCGATTTAATCATGAAGGTTAACCATTCGAGGCTAACCATTCAAATCGACAGATGTGGATTATTGGTTTAAATTTACGCGCGCCCCGTTGAGAAAATAGTGGGGGCAATGGGGAAGGCATTCTGTTCGTTATGGAGAACGAACGAGCGTTCGTTATAGGGAGCGTTCGCTATAGAGAACTTCGTTATAGGGAGAGTTGAGTGTATGTGTATGTGATGTAGTTGAATGTAAGTTTGACGTAAACTACGTAATGTAGAAAACTAGATACGTAAAATACTTAGTATTTTACATGTCGAAAACCATGTAATTTACATCGAGTATTCTACCCCCCACCCAACCCTGGTCCCGACTTACCGAGCAGCGCCCAAGTCTCACAGCGGTCGGGGCCCGAACTACCGTCCCTGCCCCGAAAAACCGCGTCAACTTCTCGTACAAGTCTCACCCGTCTGCACGATTTCCATTTCCTCGGTAACACGTCAGACGTGGTCAGTCAGTCGTTCATCGAGTATTCCTCCAACATCGAACTTGGTTGAACGCCAAAAAACGCGCGTTCGCCATCAAAGTGTCGTGCAAAGTCGCAAATCGAGCGCCAACGACGTCTATAGCGATAACACCGAAAAAAAAGCAATATATACAGAAACAAAACCAAACAAAAAAAAAAAAAAACAAAGCGCGACGATTAGCCTTGTTATGTTTTGCGCAAGAAACTCGCGTGACATCCTCGTTCGATGATTGATAACGATAATATAGGATAAATCGCGCGAGCGCGCGTGTCTAAAGTTTATTGCTTCATTAATATTCTCAATTAATTCGTCGTATTAAGTTTAGAAGTTTTTTTTTTGTTTTCTCTTATTATTTTTTTTTTTCTTTCGATCGTGGGTGAGTTTGTGAGGTTCGATGATGTTGTTTTACAAGGATAAAATATTGTCGCCCGGTCAATTGAAAAGATTGACGGAACACAAGTACAGCTGTTCGAGTTCGAGTTTGTTGGACGGTCTTTTGCAACCTTGGTGGGATTGGTTGGTCAGCAAAGTACCTTTATGGCTTGCACCGAATCTCATTACGATACTCGGACTAATTGTCAACATTGCGACGACCCTCATACTCGTTTGGTACAGTCCTGACGCCAGAGCCGAGGTGGGCATAACCTATATCTTTGCGAGGAACGTTCGAGGTTGTTTTTTTTTGTTGGTTTTTTGATTTTTTTACGGTGACTGGGGAAGTCACGGTGTGACGTTGTTATACAGAGTGGCCTATGAAAACTTCGACTGGGTTTGGAAAAATTCGTATGGTTTTTTTTCAGGGTTTCGAAAGTTTTCTACGGTTTAAGTTTTTTTTTTTTAAGGTTATGGAGATCTGGTCGGAGATGGAAATTGCTGTGGCCGATGTATAGTTTAGGATGGAAGGTCTTTGAGTTTTCCGGAGGAATTTTAATGGGTTACATGGGATTAGATGATTTAACAGAAGGGAATTTGAGATTAAGTTTTTGAAAATATGATTGACGAATTGTTTTATTGAAACTTCGGAGCGTACGAAAGAGAAACGTTCGAACGGTATTCTATGACATTTTCATTTTTAAAGATTGTAAATTCAGCCGGGATCTGGTTTTTAGAGGCTACTTAGAAAAAATGTCCTCGCGATGGTTAGGATAACTCGTGATAACTCTATGTAAAATAAAAAACTCAATTATTTCCTTCTAGTAGCCGAGCAAAGATCGTCATTACACTAAGGATTTGAAACTCAATTAAAATTTGAATTTTCGGTAGAGTCGTATGCTAAAAAGTACAATTTGAATTCAATTGATCAACGTCTCACAGAAAAAACTGGAAAACTCAACGATTTCCACCCGCCGCTGTACACGGACGCAACTATTTTTATCTCCAGGCGATGCTTCGTAAATCGCAAGAAAGAGGAAAATTAAAAAAATGAAACAAAAATGTACAAGTTACAAATCTTTCAACATCGGTTAGTTTTTCAGTGGCAGCTTCGTACTTTTCAAGAGTAATTTGAACGAGTTAAAAACATTTTTTTTTTGCCGTCAGAAAAATGAACCGACCCGAGACGAAAGAATAATTTTCTCTGGCAAATTTTCCCTGCGGAATGAAGATTTCTTCAATAAAAAACCCCTTATTTTAAATTCGTACCCTAAGTCCTCATCTTATCATAAAAATACCAACAAAATTAGTTCAACCGACGAAAATAAAAAACGAGCTGAGAGACGATACACTCGCACATTCTACATTTACACATAAATATCTATCCCATATGAGTATAGAGCCTTTAGGAGCAATTAATGCGTTACTTGTAAATCCAAATCAAAATGAAAATCTCGTTGAAAGAATTTGAAAAACATTTGTCGACAGGCACCGAGATGGGCTTGTTTTCTTTGCGCTCTCGGGCTCTTCATTTACCAAAGCTTGGATTCCATCGATGGAAAACAAGCCAGAAGAACGGGGACTTCAACGCCGTTGGGCGAATTGTTCGATCACGGTTGCGATTCGATATCGACAGGTAAACAAAAAATAAATAACCTTCGTCCGCTTTGTCTGTTTAACAAATTATTTCTCTCGTTCGAGGATTTGAACTAAAGAATTATTTGAAAGAAACGTTTAGAAAACTAAAATACTTTAGGGTGGTTTATGATACGACAGGACTGTAATTACAAATTTTATGCGTAAGAAGTTATTGTATCGGGTTGGCAACTGAGTCATTGCAGATTTTATCAATAGGTGATCTTAGAATATTTTTTCGTTTTGTCAACGTGGTCGAAGCACCAAATCTATATTGTTTCCTCGTTGTTCGGACTTCCACCTTTAATTTAGTAAAAAAATGTTATCGATCAGTTTTTTAGTTTTGTTTTTATCCAAATTTAAAAATGGAAGAACAAGACGGTGATTTTTGATCACCTATCGATTGAATCAGCAATGACTTAGTTGCCAACCCGATAAAAAAAAAAAAATTGGCATGTTTTAATCAGTAACGTATAGACGAGCTGTCGTTAGACTTGCTCCGTCATTCGAGATGACTATTGTGGTGTCGTATGGCAAAAAACGAAGCTCGATAACGAGAATCAATCGTTCACGCTTGCGTTTCATCGTGTTACATGCAACGAGTATAATTAATCGAGGGATTTATCTTCGTTATTGCATTCTATACGAGAATGTTCGAAAATTTGTGAACCTTGAATTCCCGATGTTTGGTCGAGTACTTGCCGAAAAGATAGTATGGTTTTGAATTTGACGTTGTTTTTTTTATTGACGAGAAAATATGGAATCTCTATGTTGATTTGGGGCTATGGCATAGTAATTTAATTTCTGGAGTTATCTTTCGACGTTTTTATCGATCGATCGGACGATGACCGTTTGTGATATTTGGAGAGAGAAGAATCTCTTCTTCTTCCTCTCCTTCTTTTTTTTTCTCTTCGTCTTCTTCTTTCTCTCCTTCATCTTTTTCTTTGTCTTCTTCCTCTCCTTCTTCTTCTTTTTCTTCTTCCTCTCCCTCTTCTTTTTCTCCTTCTTCTTCTTCTTTCTTCTACTTTTTCTTCCTTGCCTTTTTCTTCTTATTCTTTTACTTCTCATTCTTCTTCCTCTCCTTCTTCTTTTTTTTCTTCGTCTTATTCTTCTTTCTCGTCTTCTTCTTCGTCTTCTTCCTCTCCCTCTTCTTCTTTTTTTTCTTCTTCCTCTTCTTCCTCTCCTTTCACTTTTTCTTCGTCGCCTTTTTCTTCTTATTCTTCTACTTCTCTTTCTTCTTCCTCTATTCTTCTTCTTTTTTCTCTTCGTTTTTTTCTTCTTCTTTCTCTCCTTCTTCTTTTTCTTCGGCTTCTTCCTCACCTTCTTCTTGTTCTTATTCTTCTTCATCCTCTCCCTCTTGTTCTTCTTTTTCTTCTTCTTCCTCGCCTTTTCTTCTTATTCCTTTTCTTCTCATTCTTCTTTCTCTCTTTCCTCTTCTTGTTTTTGTTGTTGTTGATTTTCTTCTTCTTCCTCTCCTTCTTCTTCTTCTTGTTCTTCTTCATCCTCTCTCTCTTGTTCTTCTTTTTCTTCTTCTTCCTCGCCTTTTTCTTCTTATTCTTTTTCTTCTTCCTCTCTTCCTTCTTCTTGTTTTTGTTTTTCTTTTTATTCCTCTCCTTCTTTCTGACCTTAACCTTCTTCTTCGTTTTCTTCCTCTCCTTCGTCGTCGTCTTCTTGTTTTTGTTGTTGTTGATCTTCATCTTCCTCTCTTTCTTCTTCTTCTTTTCCTTCTTATTCTTCTTCTTTCTCTCCTTCTTAGTCTTTTTCTTTTTCTTCTCCTTCCTGTCTTCTTATTCTCCTTCGTCTTCTTCATGTTTTTCCTCTCCTTCTTGTTCTTTGCCTTCCTAACCTTCTACTTATTCTTCTCATTCTTCCTCCTCTTCTTCGTCTTCTTCTTTTTCCCCTCCTTCTTATTCCAATTCTTCTTCTTCCTCTCTTTCTTCTCGTTCCTCTTCTTCTCCTTCTCCCCCTTGTCCCCATATTCGCTTGCTCAAAGAGAAAGTTATGTCACGCTGAAACATTTTTTTTTCGAGATCTTCATTCGACCACGTCCAGAACTTGTTAAAACGTCGAGGAAACTCATTTGGAGAAAACGTCCAATTGTATTTTCGTATGTCGGTGTGTGTTTGCGTGAGTGTGCATGTGATGACCTCCCAAAATTCACATGCGTGTAACTCGAAAACGGTTCTATCTACAGCCCCCAAATTTTGCAAACATGTGCAGCTCTGTAATCTCTTCATCGACTCTAATTTTCGTCATGATTGAAGCTGCGGCTCGGATTTTACGACGTTCTCAAATTATTAAAAAAAAAAGGAGGAAGTTTACACTCGAGAGATCGCAAATTTTCAATTTTCAACTCGCAGCCTGTTTGTTGATTAATTTTTTTTATATATTAAATAATTTCTCCGAAAGTGTACAATTTGAAAATTATAATAATTTTTAAATGTTTCATTTTGTAAAGTTTTCGTCGCGCTGTCGGCCTGCATAGCAGTACAACTCGGTTACTATCCAACGTGGATGTTTTTTCAATGCTTCTGCGCGATGACGCTGTTTTATTGCGCCCACTGGCAGAGTTACGTATCAGGTGAGAATTTTCATTTTTAATTGGACTATCGAAACAATTTAACGGTTCGTTAACACCCGAAGTGTCGACGTGAATACGATAGCGGTCGCGGTGAATTTAAAAAAAAAAATTGTTCCGAACGCTTGTAAAAAAACTTATTGCGATATTTCTGTTATTTGATTGAAATTACGGAAATTAAAATTACAAAAATTAAAATTGCAAAGTTAATTAAACTTACAAAGATTAAAATAACAAAAATAACCTAAATTGAAATTACAATATTTAAAATTACATGAATAACCTAAATTGAAATTATAAAGATTAAAATTACAAAAATAACCTAAATGGATATTACAAAGATTAGAATTACAAAAATAACCTAAATTGAAATTACAATATTTAAAATTACAAAAATAACCTAAATTGAAATTACAATATTTAAAATTACAAAAATTTAGATTACAACAATTCGAATTACAAAAATTTAAATTACGCAAATTTAAAGTACAAACATTTAAATTACAACAATAAAAATGACCAAACTTTTAATTACCAAAATAACCTAAATTAAAATTACAATATTTAAAATTATAAAAATTAAAATTACAAAAATTAAAAGTACAAAAATTAAAATTACAAAAATTAGTCACAAAAATTAAAATTACAAAAATTACAATTACAAAAATTACAAAGTTTCACATTTAACGACGATATTTCGTCGCCCGATTTACGAACGGTAGCAAAGGTGACGTGGAATTTACGATTTTATATTTCATTTGGAACAGGATCATTGAGATTCGGTAAGATCGACGTGACGGAGGCTCAATTTACGATAATAACAATTCACATGATATCCGCGATCTTCGGGCCCGGAATCTGGATGATGGAGGTTGTATCAATTCTTATTTCAAATAATAATCACGCGAGAGATGGGCAATATTCGAATGAACTTATATAAAAAATAAAAAAATTTAATCGAACTGCGATTCTGTAAAATATGGCGAATTGATGAAAAAAAAAAACAGATTAATTGTGCCTTTGATGAGTAGTTGCAGGAATTAACGTCGTTTAATCCTTCGTTTAGCGGGTTATCGATAAGGGTTGCGTCGCGTTTTATAACACGACGAAAGAACATCGACGTTATATCACACAACGAAATATCACATGGTAAAAATATCACACAGACAATATATCACATTAAAAAATATAACACCCGTGAAAATATCGTAGAACGTGATCAAATTTTTGTCAATAGTGTATTCTCGTAATTTGACAAATCAATAATGAGAAATAATTGTCATTGTCATCAACAATGAGAAATTATATGCAATGCTGAATAACCTAAATAAAACAAATAACCCTAAATGAGGTTTAATAAGCTAGGGCCTACGATAACCCAAGTTACCCCTTAAAACCACGGGGTTTCGCTTCCGAACCCCCTCGCCATTGATTCCTGATACCTGCTGAACCAAACGTGGCTGAAGGTTTTACAAATTTCGAAAAAAACGTATATTTTTCGCTGTGATATTTTTTTCACGTGATATCACGTACGTGAGATATTTATTACTGTGATATTTTTCGGTGTGACATATTTTTAATGCGATATTTCGTCGTTATGGTATCATGTCTCATGATCTACGTCCGTGATATTCAGTCGTGTGATATTTTTACCGTTATATTATGTCGTGTCACCATCGATGAGGAATTGAATTTAAATTATCTCTAGGGTAACTGAAGATAATTCTTGCACTTCATCTATTAATTTCTCGTCGCTTGGCATTTAATTGCCTTCAATTTAATTCACATTTGTTCGAATTTTGGAATATTTTTATTACATTTATTTTCGAATATTGCCAATTCTCGACATTCAATCTTCATGATTTCAATTAACTCGATGATAAGATCTGAACCATAATTAACCAATTGATTATTATTAAAACGTCGTTTATTCGCCATTATTTATTTATTTATTTGTTTATTTACTGAAAATCGAAGAAGTTAGGATTAGCGACGGAAAGAAAAAGAAAAAAAAAACATCCCAAAATATTTCAGAAAATATTTTTAGACTTTGCACTCAGATAGTGTCGTCATTCATTATCGTCTCGAACCAATTACGGCACATACACACGAAAAAAAAATATATATATTTCTGATTTCAAATGGTAAACATTCACAACAAAGTATCTTGCATCTTTTTTACGGAAAAACAAAATTATCGACGGAAGTTGCAATCGAATTCCAAAGGTCCGCATGTCATTTTAAGCGGTTTTTAAAGAGCTTTCAAATGGAACTTACGAAATCGACGTAGCTATAAAATTCGCGAAGTTATGATTTTTTGAATGGAAAATTTATGTTCTTCCCATGTTAATCAAATGGGAAAACTTAAAAAAATCGTGGCTGACCCCTTAAAATGGTCCGATCGGGTTCATCTTTGGGAAGAATTCTACGAATGCAAGATACTTTGTAGTGAATGCTTACCATTTGAAATCGGATTTTTTTTTCATTTTTTTCGAGTCACCCTAATACAACAAACGTCAGATATAATCGTTGAATAGATGACACATCGAAACGTAAATAAAATGCACGTTTGCACTTGAAAAAACTGTGAGTCTCGCACATGGCATAATATAGAACAAGTAGTCTCACTCCCTTAAGGGGTTATACGTAGTTGTTTGCTGGAAGATTAAGAGGATTTCATGATTTTTTAAAGCCATGTTAACATCATTTTATTAGAATATACTTCACAGTATTAATTACGACATATGTTGAGATATTTGTGTGAATTTTTTCGTGAACTAATTTTCAATTTTGGGGGAGCCATTGCTGTTGTCCCAAAAACATATTTTTTTTAAATTGTGATAAGCATATCTCTGGAATGGCTCATCTGAATTTAAAAAACCAATGATATTTCGTTGGTATAATATCAAACGCAGTTCGTGAACCAAGGGTTTACCAAAATTTCGATTTTTAAAATAATTTTCAGGCCAAAAACGTAATTTTTGGAAAATTTAAAAAATCGAACTTTTCAGAAAAATCGACCTAATTTAAAAAAAAAACGAAATTTGGCTAAATCCTGCGGTCACGAACTGCGTCTAATATTATACTAACCAAATGTTTTTGGTTTTTTCATTTTATATGAGCCGTTTCAGAGAAATACGAACCGGAAGTGATCTTTAAAAAAAAAAGTTTTGTTCCGGAAAACGGCGATAATTTCCCCAAAATTGAAAACTTTTCCATGAAAAAATTCACACAAGTACGTCAATATATGTCGTAATTTATACTATATAGTGCATTCTAATAAAATCATCCCAACATGGCTCAAAAAAATCCTAAAAATCGCCAATCCTCTCGCAAACAACCATACACAACCCCTTAAAATAAATAAATAAATAAAAAATGTTTAAATATCGTATCGCAATTTTTTCTAACGATTCCACAAATCCCTCGATTTTATCAGCACTCTACCGTATTTTACAAATCCTCACACGTTCGATACGTAAACAAATCTCGAGCGCTTCTCTATCAAAATTCTCTCAATCAATTGATCAAAACGTTGAACACTCACAAAAATCTCATACTTATCTCATCACAAAACAAAAATACATATCTTTCCTTCAATAAAACATTTTTTTTCTTCCGTATAATCTCCGAATCGTCGAAGAATAATTTAAATAAAAAGGAAAAAAAAAAACTCAAATTTTTGCAGATACCATTGATAGACGGTTTTGAATTAAGGTATTTGATAGCTATAATGACGATCATGTGCGCGACAATGAGCTTGTATACCTTGTTCGCGCTGATTATAGCTGGAGGAATCGGCAAGAATGGTTCGACGGTTGCCGTAAGTTTTCCCGAAGCTGTGGATATGTAAAAATTGATTCGTCGTATAGATTTTTATATCTTTTATAGATTAAAAAATAATTTGAGAAAAAAAAAAAAAAATTACAATCAAAAACATCTTGAAAACAGATTTTTTAGATATGCTGAAAGAATATTGGGACTGGCATGGCATGACTCGGAAAACGGCGCTGATGTGAATAAGAAAAATCGAACGAAAAAAAAATCAAAAAAAAAAAAAAAATAATCACTCACCATTTTTCTATATTAATACCGCTGCAACTCGTTGACTAATAACTGGCCGTAAACGGAAGTAAACGTAACACTCTTGCATCTTTTATTCGTCAAGTTCGTCCTCTTCCTCATCCCGAATTATTTATTTTGCATCGACTGTGTTGGTATTTTGAAAAATTTTTTTTTTTATTATTCTTCACGAGGTTATTATTATTTTTGTGATTAGGGGGCGAAGAACCGGAGAATAAAACGAATTGAGACTCGTCGACGGTTCGTCGCGATTCGGTTATTCTGATTGTAGAAGAATCGTTAAGGGGTTGTTTTTGTGGATCGAGTTTTTGGCGGGAAAATTGAGGAATTTTTGTGATTTTTTTTTTTTGATAGGTTGATATGATTTTATCAGGATGCGGTATAGAGTGAAAAATATAACATATGGTGAGGTATTTGGATGAATTTTTTTACGGGAAAATGGTTAATTTTGGGGAAACTATCGCCGTTTTTCGGAAAAATCTTATTTTTTTAAATCACTTGCCGGCGAGAATATTTTTGGAACGGTTTATTCAAAATGAAAAAATCGAAAAGATTTTATTAGAATGATGTTAGGGACAATTTGTGAACGAAGGGCTTAGCGATATTTTGATTTTTTAAATTATTTTTGGGTGGAAAACATAATTTTTTAAATCTCAAAAATCAAAACTTTTTGGAATAATCGAGATTGTTTCAAAAATCAAAATTTCGCTAAACCCTTCTATACCCCCCTCCCCCCTTAATATCCTAAGAATTTATTTTTGGGTTTTCAATTTTATATGAGCCGTTCCAGAGATATGCAAGTGATTTAAAAAAAAAAAAATGTTGTTCGGGAAAACGTCGGTAGCTTCCCCAAAAATGATTATTTTTTCATAAAAAAATTCATTCAAGTACTTCAATATACGTCATAATTAATTCTCTACCCTGTATCCCAATAAAATCACGTCATCCCGGCCAAAAAAAAAATCATTAAAATCCCTCAATTTTCCCCCAAACTAGAAACAACCTCTTAATATTGAATTGTCAACTAAGTCATTGCTGATTCAATCAATAGGTGATCTTAGCATATTCTTTCGTTTTGTCAACGTGGTCAAACCACCTAATCTATATATGTTTTCTCGTTGTTCGGACTTTCACCTTTAATTTAGTAGAAAAATTGTATCGATTAGTTATTTAGTTTCTTTTTTATCCCAATTTAAAAATGAAAGAACAAGACGCGAATTTCGGACATATTTCATTGTATTATTATCCGAAAAGGCAGGAACGCATCGCAGGCACAAAAGATGTAACGTGCCGTACATGGAAATGAAGCCTCGAAATAAAGTCAGTGTCAAAATTGGTTCGCCAAATTTCGTTCTGGTGATTTTACACTGAAAAATCCGCGTCTTGTTCTTTCATTTTTAAATTGCGATAAAAACGAAACTAAATAACTAATCGATACAATTTTTATACTAAATTAAAGGTGAAAGTCCGAACAACGAGAAAACAATATAGATCAGGTGCTTCGACCACGTTGACAAAACGAAAGAATATTCTAAGATCACCTATTGAAAAAATCCGCAATGACTCAGTTGCCAATTCAATATCTCCTTGTCAAAAATACCGGATCAAAAGCTCGAGCACTTAACCCATTCGTAAACTCGGAAATCGAAAGGTTGAACAATCGCACAATCTTCGAAATATTTAATGTGTACATGTTGGATTTGCAAAACGCAAAGTAAAAGTTTTTTTTTTTTTTTTTTTTAACCATGGAGAATTTTTGTGTGGATCTGTTTAGATGCCAGTGTTCGGTTTCGGCACGATCTCTCACTTCGTTGCGGGGATTTTTTACACGGGCTACGTTTACGTGTTCCTTAATTTCTGTAAAACCTTCACGTCCGGCGGAATCGGAAAAAATGGTTCCACAATTGCCGTAAGTTTAAGACTAAACCAGAAAAACAAAAATCGAACAAAAATAACAATAACAAATTTTTTTAAATGAATAAAATATGGAATACGGAAATAAAATAATTTTGAAGTCAGAATAATTGGAAAAACATTGAGAAAATGCAGCTAAAAGGTTTGATAAGCTTTTACGGTCGCGGTGCTAAAGCGATTAACGCGAATTTAAGTTTATTCTAACTTTTTTTATCAACATAATTAATGGAAAAAATTTAATTTCGACGCCTCAAAAATAACGACGCCTTAAGGTGGAAGTTTTTGCTCGTCTAAAAATTGTCCGGAATAAAATAAAAAAACAATTATGCGAATTATTAGATCGGTTAGAAAAAAAAATGTTTTAAAAAAATTTTTTTTATCAACATAATTATTGGAACAAAATTCAATTTCGACGCCTTAAAAATAACGGTGCCTTAAGGTGGAAGTTTCTGCTCGTCTAAAAATTGTCCGAAATTAAATAAAAAAGCAATTATGCGAATTATTAGATCGGTTAGAAAAAAAAATGTTTTAAAAAAATTTTTTTTATCAAAATAACTATTGGAAAAAATTTAATTTCGACGCCTTAAAAATAACGGTGCCTTAAGGTGGAAGTTTCTGCTCGTCTAAAAATTGTCCGAAATGAAATAAAAAACAATTATGCGAATTATTAGATCGGTTGGAAAAAAAAATGTTTTTAAAAAAATTTTTTTTATCAACATAATTATTGGAAAAAATTTAATTTCGACGCCTTAAAAATAACCGTGCCTTAAGGTGGAAGTTTTTGCTCGTCGAAAAATTGTCCGAAATAAAATAAAAACAATTGTGCGAATTATTAGATCGATTAGAAGAAAAAAAATGTAGAGCGGTTTGGAGATTTTTTATTTGTCTCTGCGACGAGAATTAATAAATTGGTGGCTATTTGGACATTTAAGGGTCGAGTTTTGTGTCTTTTTTTCTAGGGACGTCGTTTTAGGAACCGTCGAAAGGTGGCGCTGTGTTATTGTCTGCTCTTAGCTGCGAATAGGAAAACAATTTCGTGATTAATCGGCCTTATAATTTATTTCTTCATTATAGAAATCGTTCTGGCTCGTCATTAGGTTCACCAGCGTCACTTTTTTCGTACTAGGATGAAGTTTTTCTCTTTTTTGATTAGATTAACGTTGCGAAAATCTATGCTTCGCAGACTCCGAGATGACATTCCGGTATTTTAATTTACGATCTGTCCGCTTTGTGTCGAATTAACGGCTTGCAGTAATTGAAAACTACTCGATAGATTGTAAATCCTCGTTGTCGTAAAATTCGTTGTGACCTTAAGGGGTTGTTTCTCGAGGTTTGTGTAAAAATTGAGGAATTTTCATTATTTTCATGACTTTCATGATTTTTTAGAGCCATGTTAACATAATTGTATTGAAATACACTATAGAGCATCAAATACGACATATATTGAGGTACTTGTATGAATTTTTCCATGGGAAAATATTAATTTTTGAGGAAACTATTGCCATTGTTCCAAAATACTTTTTTTTTACATTAAAAAAAAAAGGTGTTTTGGGAGAACGGCAACAATTCCCCCAAAATTGAATATTTTACCATGAAAAAAATCACACGAGTACTTCAATATATGTTGTAATCGATACTATATAGTGCATTCCAATAAAATTATGCTAACATCCCTAAAAAAAATCACGAAAATTCCTCAATTATCCCGCCAACAACTAAACCCCCCTCAATCACAATTTCTCATCCAACTAACGATAATAAAAACGATCATTACGCAACAAATCCGACACTCGTAGGTGCTTATTACACTCGACATCTTCACCATCGCAAAAACACCACAATCACGTCTGTGTTGAATCGTTAATTTCGTTATAACGTTGATATAAAAAAAAAAGAATCCTCATCTCAGAATTATTCGAATTAATAGCTTTCGCGAATTTCTTGATTTCACGATTGGGATTGTTGTTTCAGTTTGGAAGACCGAAAAGGGGATGCGAAACAATACTGAAAGAACGAAAAAAAAAAGAAAGCAACCAAAAAAAAAAAAAACGAAACTAATTGAAAGAAAGTCATTCAGTCGAAAATTTGATGAACGTAACTAACCGAGGATTGTTTGGCGTTTAAATTTTTTTGCACACACAGGTGCCTTATACTGGCACCGAGGTGAAGGTGTTTCCGTTATGGGGAAGCGTGGGCATTGCTGCTCTACTCGCACATAGCAGCATGTCCGTCATTCTCGCTGGTGGTGTAGGAAAAAATGGCTCCACCGTGGCTGTAAGTCAGTAATTGATGAAACGTTTAGAATCATTATGTAAGAGCACCGTCTGTCGTCCATTGAAAAATTTAGGCTTATAGTCTACGAAAATAGGAATTATCGAAACAACGAAAACGATTATTATTATTCTTATTATTATTGTTGTTATTATTATTATTATTATTATTATTATTATTATTATTATTATTATTGTTATTATTATTATTATTATTATTATTATTATTATTATTATTATTATTATTATTATTATTATTATTGTTATTATTATTATTATTATTATTATTATTATTATTATTATTATTATTATTATTATTATTATTATTATTATTATTATTATTATTATTATTATTATTATTATTATTATTATTATTATTATTATTATTGTTATTGTTATTATTATTATTATTATTATTATTATTATTATTATTATTATTATTATTATTATTATTATTATTATTATTATTATTATTATTATTATTATTATTATTATTATTATTATTATTATTATTATTATTATTATTATTAATTTTTTTTTTTTTTTTTCTCCAACTAGAGAATTATTCCAAGTAAACAATAGGAAGAGATCATTTTGGCACTGCGGCGAGCAAATTTTTACATTTCAAAATCGTCAAAAGACTTATTTTAGTTCTGTCCCGAAAATCTATTATTATTATTATTATTGTTATTACTATTATTATTATCATTGACTTTATTTTATTTTTTCTCCAATTAGGGAATTATTACCAAGCAAACAATAGGAACAGATCATATTGGCACTGCGGCGAGCAAATTTGTACATTTCAAAATCGTTAAAAGACGTATTTTGGTTCGGTCCCGAAAATCTGTTATTATTATTATTATTATTAATTCATTTATTAATTTAATATTTTTTTCTCCAACTTGGGAATTATCCCAAGTAAATAATAGGAAGAGATAATTTTGGCACTGCGGCGAGCAAATTTTTACATTTCAAAATCGTCAAAAGACGTATTTTAGTTCGGGCGCGAAAATCTATTATTATTATTATTATCATTGATTTTATTTTATTTCTTCTAAAATTAGGGAATTATTACGAAGAAAATAATAGGAATAGATCCTTTTGGCACTGCGGCGAGCAAATTTTTACATTTCAAAATCGTCAAAAGACATATTTTGGTTCGGTTCCGAAAAATAATTATTATTATTGATTTTATTTTATTTTTTCTACAATTAGAAAAATTATTACCAAGGAAATGATAGGCAGAGATAATTTTGGCACTGCGGCGAGCTAATTTTTACATTTTAAAATCGTCAAAAGACGTATTTTGGTTCGGTTCCGGAAAATCGACGGTTTTTTTCTTCTTTTTTTTTTTCCTTTTTTTCCATTTCCTAACGAAGACCGAAATTTTCGGTCACATATCGAATTTACATCCCGAAGACACTCCGAAGAATGATTAATACAAATTCAAACTGAAAGCCAGACGATCTCAAAATAATTTCAGTTAGCGTAATAAAAATATTTAACAGCAACTCGAAAGAAAAAAAAATAGACATAACGTACCAAACGAAAGATTTCAAGATTGGACCGAAGAAAACTATAGGACAGTAGGCCAGTGGCTTTAATAATTACGATAGAAACGAAAAATAATAAAAAACTTTAACCGCAATCGAAACAAAAATACAAGAAAAATTAGACAAATTAGAATTAAACTTATTCGTTCGTTTAATTTCATTGAAATTTTTCGATTTATTTATCACCCTCAGATCAACCCGAATCTTTCTCGATCTCTCGATTACTTCCGCTCGAAAGAAAAATAAAAACAAACAAAAAAAATAGATTCATTCGCGCGTTCCTCTTGCTAAAACCCCGAAGAACTTGCAAGTCTCGCTTTCGACCGAAGACCGATAATTTATACAGCGAAATTCGATATCTTGCATCAAAAAAAATTCCCTCCTCGGCGCTTGTATAGATTTCGCAGGTGTTATGCGCTTTTATGCTTGTGTATATTAATTTTTTCTGGATTGTTCGTGAATGTAATGACAAAATTTACAACTAAAAAAAATTAATTTGTCGTCGATGAATGCCCGAAAAATTAATTCATGAAATAATTAATTTTTTTATTGTTAACAACAACATTGTTATGTTGGTTTGTTGTTGTTGTTGTTGTTGTTGTTTTGTTTTGTTATTGTATTTTAATATTTATTCGTGCAATTTTTTCCTTTTCTTCTTTTTGCACGATTAATTTGCATGATTTTTAATTTGTTCGGTTATTTATGGTGTAATTAAAACTGCACGTGTGAAAAGTTCTGTTGCTTGACAACAGGAAAATAGGAATGTGGATTTTTCGGTTTATGTGAGTGTTAAGGCTAAATTCGTGTTTATTTTATTGTCGGATGAATCTGTACAGTAGGGTGACCCTTAATATGGTGATTTTGAAATTTCAAAACTCCCACACTGGTAGATTCGAGGTATAAAGAATTTTGGGTGAAATTGGAGACCCGTACGAGACCGTTAAGGGGTGCCTCCAAGCGATCGAAATTTTCCGTCTGAATAATATTACATTTTTCGATTACATCGATTAAATTTCCACACCTTACTGACAGGACATTTGGTGGCATGTGGAAAATTAATGAAGACAGAGATCATAAATTAAGGGGTCTGACCACCGAGATCGCTCGAAAAATAGCGTTATTCTAAAAAAATCTGTAAACTCGAAACTACGAGATCGAATTGATTAGTTTTTAGACACACAGTAGTTCATGGTTTTATCAACGTCTCTTATGAATTTCAACTAAAATTCTCAAAAGATGCCGGCGCTTCAACCGTTGGCCGTGGAGGTCCTCCACCTACTTTTATTATTTCGATGCTCGCATTTTCGGTGCCGCGGGAACTGAAAAAATGTCTGCGTACGATTTGCGTTAAAGGATTTTCTTACTCGGTGACATCGAATATCAAATACATGGAAAATAAACTTCCAAGCAATGAACAAGTATTCAAAGTATTTTTTTTTTTTTTCAATTTACGTAAAGTAAAATAATCTGCAAGTAAAAGTGCTTCTTTGGTTGTGGTTATCACACGTTTCGTTGGTGAGGTGTAGCAATTTAAAATCGAAAAAAAATCATCCCACAGAATTAAATCGAAATAATCGAAAAATGTAATTTTAATCAAATGAGAAATTTCAATCGCCCAGAGGCACCCCTTAACGATGCCCTACGGGTCTCCAATTTTACCCAGATGTTCTTCACATACTCAAAATCGTACTAGAAGCCAGAACTTTTGAAATTCCAAAGAGACCATATTAAACAACCCCTAAAGTCTCATTAATAATTTATCCTTCGAATTATAATAATTTATTCTGCGCAATCTCGCTTTCCACAAACGTCGCAACCAAAAAAAACTCAAGAATAGAAAATTAAATCCTTACAAAAAACATTCCAGCGTTCGATCCATCGCTGGTCATTTATTAGAACCAAAAACCACGGATTTAGGACTTAACATTCTTTGCAATAACTTAGAAATAAGAAAGCTTGATTGTTGTAGCACGTTTTAAAATTGGCATCTACTAATTTTATTTTTCATCACTCTCGTAATCAAATTAAAAAATTCGTTCGTCACGATTTAATCGTTTGTCTCCATAAATTTTCTTCTTTTTTAACGTTTCAGGGAACATCGGTGTTGTCACCGATTATACCGTTCAGTTTTGTCGTTGTACCGGCTTTTATAATTTATAGAAAAAGTGCGGAACACGTTTACGAGAATCATCCGGCGTTGTATATACTAGCGTTTGGAATGGTAGCTGCAAAAGTCACTAATCGTCTTGTCGTGAGTAAAATAAAATACGTAATTTATTCACGTGATTTTTATTATTATTGAATAATTATTATTTATAATTTTATTGAATTAAAATAAAAATATTCGTTAAAAAAATTAATTATTATTTATACTATTGATATTAATATTATTTAATATTATTGAATTTTATATTATTATTTTTTATCATTGATTAATTTATTGAATTGATTGATTTATTCATTTAATTAATTATTAATTTTTGAAAAAAAAAAAAATGTTATTTATTCACGTATTTTTATTATTATCGCATAATTGATATTTATAATTAAAATGAATTGTTTAATTGATTAAAAATAAAAATATTGATTCAAAAAATTGATTACTATTATTTTTACTATTAATATTAATATTGCATAATAATATTGGATTTATTATCGTTATTATTTTTTATTATTAATTAATTTATTGAATAGATTGATTTATCAATTAATCAAAAATTATTAATTTTTTTATATGAATTTGAATTATGATAGATTGGTTAAATATAATTATTAGTATCGTCAATTATTTTGACGATCTAAGAAAAGTTTACACGCGAATTGAATCGTGAAAAATGCGAAATAATTAGAAGATAATTTCCCTATTATTGCATTAATATCGCATTTTTAATCGAATTTCAGGTAGCTCACATGACGAAAAATGAGATGCAATATCTCGACAGCGCCCTCATAGGCCCGGCCATGTTATTCTTGAACCAATACTTCAATTTCTTCATCAAGGAATACTACGTTCTGTGGTTGTGTTTCGTAAGTCAAATTATCAACCGAGAAGATATTCATTATTTCAAAAAATTGTTCATACCAGATTATATTGGTCCAAAGATTACACAAAAATACACGAGGATCCCCAACCAAAAATACCCGGAGAACACATAAAGAAAACACAAATTTCGTCGCAATCTTCCACAATTTTCCAACATTCCATACATTTTTTTCGATATCATTCCCACAATTACAGCACAAAAAATAAATAAACAAAAAACACAAAATCAATTACACGTTTCGTTCTTCGTGTAATTTTTATTTAACCATTAATTCTCTCACGTACTCCAAATTACACTCTTAAATATCTCCTCATCATCAAAAATATTCGATCCCCCCAAATTTTACAATATTAAAAAAATTCACAGAAATAAAATCAAACGAATAATCATTTTTCTTCATTTTTTTTTTTTTTATTCTCAGATCTGGGTGAGCTTGGATTTTTTGCGTTACAGCGCTCAAGTGTGCCAAGAAATTTGCGATCACATGAAGATAATGCTGTTCAGGATATCACCGATGGGTGAACGGGGTCTCGCCAATGCCGGTGAAAAAAATGGCACGACGAACAAATCGCAACGAGCGAAATCGTTGAACAAAAAACAACAACAGCAGCAACAACAGCAACAACAGCAGCATCACTGAGATTAATTCTGGTGATGATTCAACGCTCGTTGCCGAGACAATTTCTTCGTTTCTTCGTTTCTTATTTATTATTATTATTATTATTATTATTTTTTTTATATCCGCATGTTTGCGGAAATGTTTATCGAACGCGAATTGAGGGAATAACGTTCGATTATTGCCGAAATAACGAGTAAAAAAATTATTCGTGGTTGGGAGATGCGAATCGAAGGAATGGAGAGGACGAAGAAAGGGAAAGAAGAGGAGGAGGAGGAGGAAGAAGAAGAAGATGAATAAAAATGACAAATAAATGGGGATAATTGATGGAAAAAGGGGACGAAAATTTACGTTAGAATATTGTGTAAATACAACACCCTCAGCCATGCGTAGTTGATTCATTGTCACGTTTGTTCGGCATAGAACAGAGCCCGCAAAAAATTTCCCGAACGATTTATTAACGTCTTGATTGAATTTAAATTGATTATTTAATTATAAATGAGTGAAATAAAGACGGTTATGATGTTGATTATGATTGTGGGAATTGTGATAGTGGTTGTGTTTGTAGGAGAAGGGAGATTTTTTACGAAACGATTAAGACGATTGTAGACGGGAGCATTAGGGTGTGCCCTAAGAGGTTAATCCACTTAAAAGGGGCCTTAATGGAGTAATTTTGGATTTTTTTTGAAAGTTCTGGCTTCTATTACGATTTTGGGTATGTGAAGAACATCTGGGTAAAATTGGAGACCCGTAGGGCATCGTTAAGGGGTGCCTGTGGACGATTGAAATTTTTCATTTGATTAAAATTACATTTTTCGATTATTTCGATTCAATTCTGTGGGATGATTTTTTTTCGATTTTAAATTGCTACACCTCACCAACGAAACGTGTGATAACCACAACCAAAGAAGCACTTTTACTTGCAGATTATTTTACTTTACGTAAATTGAAAAAACAAAAAAATACTTTGAATACTTGTTCATTGCTTGGAAGTTTATTTTCCATGTATTTGATAT
>OZ020165.1:3890865-4108844 GCA_963971145.1 Sussaba pulchella | reverse complement strand
TACGGAACCCCATGATTTCAATAAAAACAGAAAACAATACGTTTTCGTATTCAGAATAAAACAAAAAAAAAAACTTACAGACGGATGATTGAGAAAATCATTCTCGCTGTGAAATATCGAAACGGGAACCACAACTCGTTCCAAACAATATTTCGGTGGTTCAGCGGTTCCATAAAACTTCATATTTTCCGGTGTTCCGTAGTCGAAATTTTGAAATACGCCTGAAAAAAAAAAAAAAAATCATTCATTCACTGTTAAACCATTAAATAAATACATCAAATCAAAACTTGAATAGCCAATAAACTGATCTACAGAAAAAAATCTTGATAAAACCAGAAGATGATGAAAAAAAAAATTTATTTACTCAAATGAATTGACTGCAGTGAATTAATGAATTAAACCGAAAGATAATGAGAAGAAAAAAATTATTTACCGGATTGAATGGATTGACTGTAGTGAATAATTTGTTTGACCGAAGCACCAGCGGGAAAATGGCCGATTATTACGGGCAGCATGGATTTGTCGAGTTGATCGCTGCCAAAACCGGCGACGAGGTAGAACCACCAAGCGCAGAAACTTCGTGCAAATGTTTTGTGAGTGTTTTCCATGAGCGTGCCGAGGGCGTAAGATTGTAATTTGTTACGTGGAAACCATCGATTGATGTTGCAGTACGATTGAGCCCACTGAAAAACAAACCGAGGGTGAATAAAGGACGAAGAGATGATCATTAGGTTGGAACTTGATAGGGGTGTTGACGAATTTCGACAAGTGCAGCCCCCCAGATAGGTTCGAAATAAATTTAAAAAAAATATGTGCAAAAACCCCAGCACTGTGGTCCAATGCGAAGACGTGCCTGTAAGCTCGTTTTGTTTCCCATTTGAATAACATGGGATTTTCGGACTAATTCAGTCATTATTTTTTGGAAGTGCTTCTAAGCATTGAAAAAAAATATATTATTCATATAAATCTATTTTTAATTGGTATATCTACGTGTAAAATTTTTTTACAAGGCGTTGTCACAACCCTTACGCTCCCCCACCCCCTCTTCTATTATACACGACGGCAAATTGATACAGGCGAGGTCTTGTAAAAAAAAATGTACGAGTAGTTATACCCATTGACAATAGATTTATGTGAATAAAGAATTTTTAACGTGCTTAGGGACAACACGAAAAAATAATTACTGAATTAGTCTGAAAATCCTATTTTATTCAAATGGGAAACAAAACGAGCTTACAGGCACGTCTTCTCATTGGACTACAGTGCTGGGGTTTTGCACATATTTTTTTTAAATTTATTTCGAACCTATCTGGGGGGTGCACTTGTCGAAATTCGTCAAAGGCCCTATTAAGGTCCATCCTAATGAGCATTCAGCGCTGGAAACGAGAATGATTCCTTCTGATTTTAATTGAGGGGTTGTATCTAATTATTGAAGCGAAATTTGAGGGATTTTCCCGATTGCTTTTAGGTAATTTATGTGTAATATATTTTTATGATTATTTATCTATATTTTTTTGATCATGTTAACATAATTTTATTGGAATGGACTGTACGGTATTTATTGCAACATATATTGAAGCACTTGTGTGAATTTTTTCATGAGAAAATTCGTGTAAGTACCTGAATATTTGTTGTAATTTATTTTGTATAGTTTTATTCTGATAAAATTATGTTAACGTTGCTACAAAATTATGAGAAATCATTAAATTTCCCGAAAACAAGTGGATACAACCCCTTAACGAAATAAATTCAGACGGATTATAAATCCTGAACGGTCACACGTTCAGTAGAATTTTTATACCTGTCACGAGGGGGTCGTTTTGACCCCTAGCGTTAAAAGTTACGCTCTAAAATAGAGTTTTCGTTATTTTGAAATGTAAAAAAGGCCAAAATACTTTCCGAGTTTTCATGAATTAGGAGAAATTGGTTATATTCCAAATATTATAATTTCAACATAATTAAAAAAATTAGAAACAAAATCTCGCACAAGTAACTTTGTTTAACTAAAATATTTGTAACTTTTTCAATTTTCAATATTTTTTCAAAATATTTCAGGTATGCACGGCCAAGATACTATACTTTAACACAAAAATCATGGCGATAGTGCTCGCCTTAAAAAGTACATTTATTCAGACGAAAAAAGATAAAAATTATTTATAAAAAAAATTTGACTAAATACAAAAAAACTAAAAAATATCAATAATTTCCATTGATTATGTTACTATTCCACAAATTCGAACTAAAAAATATTCCAGCATCCTCTGTACCCCAAATAACCGTTAAGTTTCATTTAAAAAGAAAAAATATAAAACAAAAAAAAATAAATAAATAAAAATAAATTCAAATAAATTAAACAAAAAAAATCCCAAAAATTAGATAAATATTAATTTCAACGGCTCCAGATCCTTCAGAATATCTTCGAAAATCTTCTTCCATTCTTCCTTCACATTCGCGAGTGTTCGAAAAAAAAACCAACGATCCAAGGCTCAGAATTTATGATTATACAACAAAATAAAATGTATTTAAAATTGCTTTGGAAAGTGTTTCGTTTCGTAAAAAAACAAAAAAAAAATCGCTCGTCTCTCCTCGACGAACGGGATGAACACGCACCTTCATTATAATGTGAAGTGGAACGACACACTTGAGCAGGGGACTTCGTTGATTCGAGAGAAAGGCAATTGGCGCGAGGCAAACCATACCGCGAACTTTTTTGTTGTATTCCGGACGTTCGCTCGCCATAACGAAAAACGTCGTAGTTCCTTGGCTGTAACCGACGTAAAGCAGACTCGTCTGTCCGGTCTTCTCCAAAATATAATCGATCATCGCCGGAACGTCGTATATTCCCATTTCGTGCCAGCTAAAAAAAAAAAAAATTCGGCAAACGATTTTAAACGCAATCGCGTCAGGCAAAAAAAAATAAACACTATTAAAAAAATTCAAAGAAAGGAAAGAAAATAAATGTACGCGCTGCGATTATGAGAAAAATAATAAATTGCGACGTCTAGAACGTCATAAACCACGAAAAAAAACGTTGAATAGAAATTATTCAACCTTTTTTTTGGTATTTATTTATTGTGGAAGAATTTTTTTTTTCGTTAGATTATCGCAAAAATTTAGTTAAGATTTTGAATGTGATCGTAGTAAGATAATAACGAAAGAAAAAAAATTTTTATGAGCTGTTGTTGAATGGGAAAATTGTTTTTTTTAATGACTTTGCACTTTTGACCGAAGCAGAATGAGAAAAGCGATGAATTACGATGTATCGAACGTCATAAACCACAAAAAACGTTTAAGGAAAATTATTCAGTCAATCGTTTTTTTCTCGTTGTTTTTCTGCATTATGGATGAATTGTTTTTTTTTTTTCGTCAGATGCTCGCTAGTAGCCGAATAGAAGTCGAAAAAGACATTACATGAATTTTGCTTATTCGCCAAGATTGTTTAAAAATGTTTACGTCAGGATACTAAAAATCATATAAAATCTTTGGACAATAAAAATTAAAATAATATACGATAAAGTTGTTTAATTTTTTTTTTACGTTACCTGAAGTCCCAAAATTCTTTATCTTTAATCGTGTACTTTTTGTGGTATTGGGAATATCTGTTGCCTCTGGCATTGCCCAACCAAACGTCGTAACCATTGTCGCAAAGTACATAAGCTGGAAATCAATAAAAAAGAATTTAATTAGTCATTTTACTATAGATTTTATATAACTAGCTTTAAAAGAGTTACGTGCTTTGAGGCGTTGTATCTAGCTTAACTCAACTGTCACTCAGTCGGGGTCCAGAGAATTCGACAATATTTTTTTTAGTTCGAATTTATCGAAGACTTACAGATTAATTCAAATCTTTTTTTTAATATGGTCAACTTTTTTTCTAAATAATTTTCATCTTTATACGTCAAAATAAATATAGTTTTTGAGGCGGGCACTATCACGATGATTTTTGTGTTAAAGTGTAGTATGTTGACAGCGAATACCTAAAATATTATGAAAAAATATTCACATTCGAAAAAGTTACAAATAATTTAGTAAACTAAAGTTAATTGTGCAAAAATTTTTTTCAAATTTTTGTAACTTAGTTAAAATTATAATTTTTGGAAATATAATCAATTGCTTCTGATTCGTCAAGACTCGGATAATATTTTGGATCTTTTCACTTTTCCAAATAACAAAAACTCTTATTTAGAGCATAACTTTTAGCGCTTGGGGTCAAATGGACCCCATTGGGACCGTTATAAAAATTTTACCGAAGTGTGACCATTGAGGATTATTAATCAGGATGAATTTTTTTTCGTTAAGGGGTTATTTTAGTTGTTGACGGGAAAATTAATGAATTCTCATGATTTTTTTGAGCCGAGTTAACATAATTCTATCAGAATACGCTATACAGCATCAATTGTAACATAAATTCATATACTTGTGTGGATTTTTTCATGAAAATTGGATGTATAGTTAATAATTAATAAAAAATTATGTTAACGAGGCTAAAAAAAATCATTAAAATCCCTCAAAATTCCCGCAAACAATTGAATACAAGGCGTCAATTTTTTTCCTGGTCTTCTGATAAGTTCATGCATTCTAAATGAAACAAAATTGAGATAAAATTCGTCAGAAAGACTAAAGAATCAGGAAAGAAAATAAATAATTCCAACAGCTTATTTCGTTTTACCGAGAGCCTTTCCAGGTCCGAGCAGAACAAAATCGGCGGAGCTGGACAGCAAGCCGTGATGAATCAGAACGGCGGGTCTCGTATATTCCTTCGGACTGTCCGATAAACGCAACGGCAGTATATCATCCGTTCTGATGCAATTCGAGACGACCGAATCGTTGGACGAGTTCTTCCGAGCGACGCCTATCGTCGGATCTCTGGCGTTTATCACGCACGAGGTATCCGACGATTTGTCTTTCGACGTTCCATTGGCGATCGTGGATTTATTATTGGGCGATACGACTCGGTGGACCTCCAGGCGATAGTCATCGTCGGTCCAGATATAGTGAGTTTCGGCTTGATAATTGTGAGCGCGAATGAGCTCAGGCTGTAACGGCATTTGTAAAAAAAAAAAGTTCCAAGATACAATCAAAATTGACATAATTGAATAATAATTTATTCGTATACGTAATTTAATGTAATATAATTGAAATTGATTTATATGTGTAATTTGATATAATATAATAATAATTTTATTATATTGGATTGTGCGTCAAAAATATATTACTATATGTAGAAATTTTTAAAAATATATAATAATAGCTATTATATAAAATTTATTCAAACTGAATTGAATGAAATTGAATTATGATTATAATTTCTTTGTATGTATAATTTAATATAATATAATAATAATTTAATTATATTGAATTATACATCGAAAATATATTATGATACAGAGAAATTTTTTTTTTATATATAATAACAGCCATTATATAAAATGTATTCGAATTAAATTCAATAAAGTTCAATTATAATTATAATATCTTTGAATATATAATTGAATATAATATAATCGCAATTTATTTATATACATAAAATACAATCATAATCAAATTATATAAATATCTACATATAAAAATAATTCTCTACGTATATCTATAAATTGGTTTCAATTGAAAAAATCCGATTTTTCTTAGCAACCAAGAAACAGAGACCGAATTGTTCTCCCGCAATATCAATAATTTCAAAGAAAATTAAAAAAAATAAAATAAAGAAAAACGTAACGAGGAAACCAAGAGCGAGCAAGGGTAAAAAAGAAAAGCGATAAAAAGTTAGAGCTACGTAGAAAAATGAGTAATTTAATCGCGTTTGCTTCAACGGAACTCCGATAATAACAATAATGACTATGACGATAACGAAACACATATAAACACGTTACTCACTGTTGTCATTTGTCCCTCATCGAGGTTTGCAGTAGCATTCATTTCACGACCACCTATTTTGTCAACAATTTTCCTTCAACACCTTTTTTTTTAATCACGTTTCCCCGAAAACACACAATTTCTCACAACAATTCACGAAATACAACAAAACATATCAGAATAATACAACACCGAAACGCAAAATTTTGTAGAGCCGAAATTCCGTTAAATTCGCGATAACAAAACTAAACTTCGTTATTCAATTCCGTATCCGCTATAGATATGACAAATACTTTTGTTTTTATCTCTATGTTTTTGTTTTTCCCGAATTCTTCCAGGTCGCGAGATAGACCCGCGTTAGATTACAAAAACGCGAAAACAAGCTGATAATTTTTTTTTCTACGAACTGCCGAAATGTCAAATGCTTTCCATCGCAAACTATGTATTTTTTTTTTTTTTACTACGACGCTTCAACGCACGACGATGATAACCATCACGTGTGATACGCGTGGAAGAAAAGGATTTTTTACGACTCACTCGTGTGCGATGGCTTCGCGATTAATCGTATGACAGTTCACGTGGGTAAACAATAATCATGAATATTCGAATTAGTTCGCAATGTATATATTTTTTTTAATTCGTTATAAAATCGATTGCGTATTAACGATCGAGGGGCGAAATCAACGTTCGACGTTGATTCTTCGACGAATGATTGTGAACTATCGATGTGATTGAGTCGTAGTTTTGGCTCGGGGACATCTGTGGAAAAGTGAAAACAAAGCTTCGACGGACTTCCAATCGCAACTATTCCAGAAGGCATGGAACGCGTTTGACAGCCGCGCGCGCATATCGACGGTTTGGGGGAAGAGTGGGAAAACCGTTTGGTTCCTTTCTCTTTTTGCGGCATGTGTTCGCATAGTTATGGAGAGAGGAAGATGCGAGTTGATGATGAATCGGATTTGTAGCGCCTCCGCGAGTGTTGGGCGATCTTGCCGGTGGATGGCGCGCGTTGTAGCGACTCAGTCGGTAAAACAGCGCTCGGACTTACCGAGCAGGTCGTTGGTTTATCGCGTTCTCCGGGCTGTTATTGTCTGCAGCTCACGTTAGTGGCGCTAGTCTCGGCGTTCAAGCTTAAGGCAGTATTTTCATGTGTTTGGCGAACAGAATAGTATTTTATGACACGCTGCGCGTAAAAGTGCGGTTTTACGCTCACTTCGTTCGCGTCAAACCCCATTTACGCACCTTGTGACATAAAAATTTGTATGATACTCGTACGAAAAACGTTTTCTGGACTCGTGTGATTGCAACACTCGCCTTCGGCTCGTTCTGCAAGCTCACACTCGTTAGAAAAAAAAATTTCGTACTAGTGTCATAATGTACTATTGTGTATCGAGGAGGCAACAGGGCGCTTTTAACGCGTTCCGTGCCAAGCCTTGTTTGCCTGACTTGACCTCCAGGCCACGCAACATACAACCCGTTGAGTAAACACGGCGTGGAGATCAAGTTTGACGTGCGCCACCGGTGGTACACGTGGCACGGAACGTGTTTAGGTAATAGCCCAGTGCGAAGGTGACAGCACCATCGGCGCTCGCTGCGGAGCGTGAGAGAAGGAGAGAGCGTTCGTAGTCCATCGTCTCAACGTAATTGGAAATGCGGGATACGACGCCTGCCTATTGGCAAATGGTCGATTTCTTATTGAGAAATTATATTTTCATTTCCTGTTTTTCATGGAAAACGTCTATGGAAAAGAGATTCTTCTATGATATATATTCTCATCAAATTATTCAAAAAGAGCTAGAGTTTTGATATCCGTCGTGATTTTTTGCTGTCAGAACCGAGAGCGTTATCGATAACAAAACGCATCGTGCCAGAATGTGCAAAATACATAACAAATTTTATGACATAGTTGCAGATACATTTTCATCGGTTTTTTACTGCGACGGTCTTGTTATCACCTAACACCTGCTGCAAGAGCCTTCATTTTATTACTCTGCATTACGTCAATACTGACCATATCGATTTCCGACGTGACCGATGCTTTTTTTAATGTTCAAAACGAGGTGTCGACGTGGCCACGAATCCACGAGTCTTCCATTATGTGTTGCTACCTCAATCTTTGTATAATTTTCGAGCTTCGCTAGATTATTTCCTTCAGATCCGGCAAATATTCGGCTGACAGCAGTACCGTACAGTCCTTCTTTGATTTAACTTTGGTCCATAAGGATCTTTCATTGTGTCCGCGCAACATACGACTCGAGAATCGAAGACAGGTGTTTCATCGTACTATTTAGTAGAAAAAGAGTAATTTGTAACAACTGCGTTGCCGAAAACCTTACAATATGAAGACATTGTGGATGAGATTTTTAGCTGCTTGTCTACTGTTTGGCCCAAGCGATGGATTGCAATGCAAGGACGATAACAATCGTCCCGTGGACTGGTAAGAGTTGAATCTTAAATCTTTAATGGCAAAATCGTCTTACGTTTTAAAGAAGAAATTCAAAGTTCCGCACCTCATGAAATCCTGTTTTCGTAAAAAGTTATATTTCCCGATGTATTTAGAGACGAGCCGGCCCTCTTTAGTCCATAATTTTTTTATCCCTCCGTACTGTCTCGTGCACGATAAAGTACAGAAGAACCATCTGGCGTTGAACGGTATTGTAACAAAATTTGAACGATTGCATGCATAAAAAAATGAAACGTAACTGTGCCGAAAGCGTCCCAGCACGATGCCAGTTTCGGCGAGATCTTCTGGGATCAATTTTTCCGAAATTAAGAAATAAATAAAAAAACTTTATTGTATCGATGGAAATACGAATAATTACAATTGAGCTAAACAAAAACTGCGAGTATAACTTTTAGACCGTTCTTCCGCGATGACCTGTATTTGTTTGGAAATGCTAATTCGAAGTTTTTTCCTGCCGATAATCGAAGGTTCATTATACACAAGATGCCGGCAATTCGGTTGTCGAAAGACCCACGGATAAATCAAGGAACTGCGTATGTTTATGTAACGAGCATTGATCGGAAAAACAGTTGGACATTATCAGAAAAAGATGTAACTGTCCGCGATTCGGCTCTAGGAAACACTTTAGCTCCTCTTTACAACGACGTAAGTATATTCGGTCCATAAATTAATCAACGCACACGCAGATGTAACTGCATGGATGAAATATTGATGAATAATTTGTTTAATCAAAGACTATCGCTAGTCAAAGTAGTTGGATTATATACAACGACCCAACGACCGTCGACAGGGGTCACCATCTTCAAAGCCGCGCGAACGGCGTCGTGATGGTTAAGGAGAAACAAGGATTTTGGATGATTCACAGCGCGGGGCAATTTCCTCTTCTACCGAGAAGCGGCGTCGCCAGCGATGGCCAGGTGCAAGTAACCACCGGCAGATACGATTATCCAGATCTGGGGAAAGCACAGGGTCAATTTTTTCTATGCATGTCCATACCTACGGACCAGCTAGGTGGTATTGGTAAGCAACTTTTGTACAGTCAGATATCACCAAGAAGAACGAACTTGCAGAGCCACTTGGTGGGTTCGTATCGAGATTTTGTACAAGCAGCGATTTGGCGTAAACGTGTCGACGTGCGGCTTAGAACGAGCGTCGTGCTAGTCCGTTCCAGCAACAACTTTGTATTCCGGACTCATGCAGCGTCCCCGGCATGGCAAAAAGGTAACCCGACCGAATCGCATGAAAAACGCTCTACGTCAAATTAACGGCAACCATTTTTTTTTCAAAATCATATTCCAAATCTCGAGAATGTAAATGAATCATTTTGTCTTTTCATGCTGCTCAGTTCAGCCTCGATAAAAGAACATTGTTTTCACCATTTTTATATGCATAATTAGATAACGAAAACGGAATATGATATTTACGGTGTTGTTGAGGCTTGCAAAAATAGAAAAAGAATCTTCGGATTGACGTGGAATTTATCGCATCTACTATATACAGGGTGTGCTATTTGAAAAGGTGCAATCGAATAACTTGAGACGGAACTTTTAATTACCGCAGTTCAATAAATAAATTCTCGCCGAACGCGTTCTGCACCTGACGCGGCCCGGGTCGATGATTGCCAGGGATCAAAGGTTTTGTTTAGATAATGAAAAATTTTCGATGGGCGCCAGCTAGGTTCGAATTCCTAGCAAAATGTTACAATTCGATTCTAATCGGACAATGAGACGCTGGGGTTAGGGGGATCCGATTGGATGACCCTGAGCTATTACAGCAAGCGGAAAAGTATGACAAAGAAGCAAACACTCGGAATGGCAATAAAAGACGGGTCCTTGCATTTGACAAGGTCTCGTTCATTACAATTTCCTTGGCTTCGATACGAATTACTCTTTCGATAGACTGACGAGGATTTCCACCCTTCGGAATCTTTCCTTGACAATTAAATCCTTCCTTGACAATAGTAACGTGTTGGTTCCAACGAGACGAGGTTCCCACAAGACAACATTGAATCAGACAAGACTGATTCGTTATTCTTTTACCTCCTGGCTCAAATTGACAAGACAATTTGTACTACATATCGACGCTGCTTACGAAAACTAGCATGTTTCAAATTTCTTACGAAAACAAGCACGTTTGGCATCACCGCGAAAACTAGCACGTTTCGGCTTTTGCCACGAAAACTAGCACGTTTCGATCTTCACCGCGAAAACTAGCATGTTTCGGCCTGCTTATTTTAGGGGGCGAAGCCGAAACATGCTAGTTTTCGCGGCGAATATCGAAACGTGTTAGTTTTCGCGGTGAAATTAGAAACGTGTTAGTTTTCGTAAGAAATTTGAATCGTGCTACTTTTCGTAAGCAGCGTCGATATAATTACTGCGGTACAACAATACGACTTCGTTATACTCACGTCGGACGCTCAGTATATATATCTTCGAATCGATTTGACGAGCGATACATTCGAAATAACGACCAAAAATTCATCCTGTTACAAACTTCTGGGAAAGAAGTAATAACGAAATCGGTCCGATAGTAGGGGTTGTAGGGTTCAAAGGGGGACACTTAGTGCTGATGAAATCTATGCTCTTACAGTTTTTGTTTTTGTGCTGCAAGCATAACGGTAGTTCTTACCAAATAGAAACAATCTTTTGAAGTACCTGAAGTCCGTCCGTTTTTCGAGACGAATTCAACCATACCCGGTGTTATGGATTTTCCATCGATTTTTCATAAAGTATTTCATGAAGTATACCGAACGGATCGTAAAATTCTGTGTGCCGTACTGGGTTGAATACCCAAATCGCATTCAATCGCGTAAATCAATGTGGAGAATTGTGTTTATCAATGCCGGAATGGCAATGGTGTGTAGGTTGTCGATTAAGCCATTCCACATTGTACAGCACGCAAAATTTTACGATCCGTTAGGTGCCATATTTCATGGAAAATCGATGAGAAATACACAACATAGGGTATTATCGAAATCGTCTAAAAAAAAAGAACATCTTCAGGTGGTTCTAAAGTATTGTTCCCATGGAAAAAATGCCGTTATGATTTCAGCATAAAAGCATAAACTGTGAAAGCATAGATTTTATCAGCACTGAGTGTCCCCCTTTGCACCCTATGACTTTCATCTGACCCATTTCGTTATTTTTCCTTTCCCTGGAGAGTTGGTCGATTACATCTTTTCGAATAGGACAGCCTGCATAGTTTCGTGAAAATTAACACTAATTTGCATACATATGAAGTAACAAGATGAAAATAAATTTCGTATTTTTTCAGACTTTTGGGATGACTTAGTAGGTCCTGACCTTGAGACCAATTTGTGGGTCGTGAAAAATACCCGATCTAAGGCACAATTGGAACCAAAGTGTGACGGAGAGTATAAAGTGGAGAATATTGAGAGGATCAAGATACGGGAAGCCGGGGTCGAGTACAATACCGGCATGCACAATTCGAGATGGGCGATATCACCCAATGGACGTTGGGTTTGCATCGGCGACGTCAATCGTTCTGTAAAACGCGTTTTCTTTTTTTTCAAATTTTACTTTACTATTCGTTCATTAATTTTGTTTAATTTCTTTAACATAATTATTAATTCGTTAATCATCGGATTTTTATCGTTCGTAGGGTGCAAAAACCAAGAGGCCGGGCGGAGCCGTATGTATGGAAATGCAGAACGTACATGCGATATTCCGCGGAATGGTTGCCAAGCTCGACGAGTGTCCTTCCGTAACTAACGATCGAAAGCGGAAGAGGATTCTCAGTTCGGGTGCTTAGCGGATTTGAAGTATCGTCGGCTATTATGCGCATGCTCGAAACGGAATGCTACTTTATTATTTTCATTACTTCGTATAACGCTGATATTTTTCAGTCGATAATTTGCCGACAGTATTGGCTTACTCAACGGTAATTGAATAACGAAAATAACATTTCAATTTTATTACTCACTTAAAAACATTGTATGTATAATGATTTTTGTGAAATAAAAATGCTAAAACGGGTTGACTCAAGAAGAAGAAGCTCTATCTAGTTGTCCTTAATTTCGTTATTATAATAGTTTAGTATCGAAGACGCCATGCCCGTTACTCACCAACCAAATGCGTTAGGAATCGTGATGACACTTTCACGACTAGCCGAATCAAATCGGAAGTTAAAAACGGTTTAATCCCGCTTGTTAGCGTGAATTCAAGGAGGTGCAATATTCAATTACTAGTTTGAGACTAAACCACGTTTAAAAGATGCCGCAAACGCTGAGTTACGGGAAATGAGCGTGTTACATCGAAGTGTGAAGTCCAGGTGGATCCAGAGGCGAAGCCCCGAACAGAGGGTTGTGGGGGAGAAGCACTTATTGAGTTAAATGCATTTAAATAATAATTCAATCATCGATGCTGGTTCCCGCTAATTTATTTTTCTTCAGAAAATATGTAAGTACAATGACATAATTTCGTTGATGATGTCGGCTCATGTGACAGAAAACCGAACATGCTAATCCGTCTCCTTTTCGCTAGTATTTTGTTCTGCAAAGATTGTCGGCGAAGAATTTTACCCCTCGCTTAACAGCGACGAACAGGGGTAAAATCCTAGAGGTTAAATGTACATTTTTGCGTACTATCTACCATACGAACAATAAAGAGTCGTGAAAAGGCTTATATTGCCTCCCGAAGACACGCACGAAAAAAGTGAGGGTAACATGGTTGCGTCATATTAAAAATATAACATTTATGCTGAGGGAGTTCTATTTCAAAATGAAACAGCGTCATTAATTATCGCAGAGTAAACGAAAATTACATATGCGGTTGTATTGGAATGATCGGTTGCGGTTGCGGTTGTATAATCCAGCAATAAAGAATAAGTGTAGCAAGCTTGGACGGAGAGATGAAGGTTGATGTTTACTGATCTGATGAGCAATCGATCACGTGACTGTCGAGATAACGGACTTGAATACTGGTCTGAAAATGAAGCCCATATTCCAATGATGTCGGGTGGGGCGAACTCCACTTTTCTTTCCGCTCGCCTCCACTTTTGTGTGATCCTTAATTTTTTTATTGCTTCATAATTACTATTTTTCGAGGCCACGAGAAGTCAACATTTTATTGTGAATATCAGAGTACTGTTTTTGAAGCGCCGCCGTAGAAAAAGATACACTGACGTATCACACCTTCTGAAAACGAGCTGTCAACGTGTTCGGGAATCCGCTAGTCTTCCATATGTGTTGCTCTCTTCTGTATGTGGTTCCAAGCTTTATTCGATTATTCACCTCATCTCCGGACAATGTTTGTCTGATAGCAATGACTATCATTTTTCATCTGATTTTTCGTAGATGATACTTCTCGGTCGTCTTATTTCGTATAGTCATTTCAACCGACCTCCATGTCTAACTTAAGATAATGGACTACATCGCCCAGTGCGAGGGTGACAGCACTATCGGCGCTCGCTGCGGAGCGTGAGAGAAGGAGAGAGCGTTCGTAGTCCATCGTCTCAACGTAATTGGAAATGCGGGATACGACGCCTGCCTATTGGCAAATGGTCGATTTCTTATTGAGAAATTATATTTTCATTTCCTGTTTTTCATGGAAAACGTCTATGGAAAGGAGATTTTTCTATGATATGTACGCTCATCAAATTATTCAAAAAGAGCTAGAGTTTTGATATCCGTCGTGATTTTTTGCTGTCAGAACCGAGAGCGTTATCGATAACAGAACGCATCGTGCCAGAATGTGCAAAATACATAACAAATTTTATGACATAGTTGCAGATACATTTTCATCGGTTTTTTACTGCGACGGTCTTGTTATCACCTAACACCTGCTGCAAGAGCCTTCATTTTATTACTCTGCATTACGTCAATACTGACCATATCGATTTCCGACGTGACCGATGCTTTTTTTAATGTTCAAAACGAGGTGTCGACGTGGCCACGAATCCACCAGTCTTCCATTATGTGTTGCTACCTCAATCTCTGTATAATTTTCGAGCTTTACTAAATTTTTTCCTTCAGATCCGGCAAATATTCGGCTGACAGCAGTACCGTACCGTCCTTCTTTGATTTAACTTTGGTCCATAAGGATCTTTCATTGTGTCCGCGCAACATACGACTCGAGAATCGAAGACAGGTGTTTCGTCGTACTATTTTGTAGAAAAAGGGTAATTTGTAACAACTGCGTTGCCGAAAACCTTACAATATGAAGACATTGTGGATGAGATTTTTAGCTGCTTGTCTACTGTTTGGCCCAAGCGATGGATTGCAATGCAAGGACGATAACAATCGTCCCGTGGACTGGTAAGAGTTGAATCTTAAATCTTTAATGGCAATCGTCTTACGTTTTAAAGGAAAAATTCAGAGTTCCGCACCTCATGAAATCCTGTTTTCGTAAAAAGTGATATTTCCCGATGTATTATTTAGAGACGAGCCGGCCCTCTTTAGTCCATAATTTTTTTATCCCTCCGCACTGTCTCGTGCACGATAAAGTACAGAAGAACCATCTGGCGTTGAACGGTATTGTAACAAAATTTGAACGATTGCATGCATAAAAAAATGAAACGTAACTGTGCCGAAAGCGTCCCAGCACGATGCCAGTTTCGGCGAGATCTTCTGGGATAAATTTTTCCGAAATTAAGAAATAAATAAAAAAACTTTATTGTATCGATGGAAATACGAATAATTACAATTGAGCTAAACAAAAACTGCGAGTATAACTTTTAGACCGTTCTTCCGCGATGACCTGTATTTGTTTGGAAATGCTAATTCGAAGTTTTTTCCTGCCGATAATCGAAGGTTCATTATACACAAGATGCCGGCAATGCGGTCGTCGAAAGACCCACGGATAAATCAAGGAACTGCGTATGTTTATGTAACGAGCATTGATCGGAAAAACAGTTGGACATTATCAGAAAAAGATGTAACTGTGCGCGATTCGGCTCTAGGAAACACTTTTGCTCCTCTTTACAACGACGTAAGTATATTCGGTCCATAAATTAATCAACGCACACGCAGATGTAACTGCATGGATGAAATATTGATGAATAATTTGTTTAATCAAAGACTATCGCTAGTCAAAGTAGTTGGATTATATACAATGACCAGGAAACGACCGTCGACAGGAGTCAGCGTGATGAAAGCCGAGCGAAGGGCGTCGTGATGGTTAATGAGAAACAAGGATTTTGGATGGTTCACAGCGCGGGTCAATTTCCTCTTCTACGGAGAAGCGGCGTCGTCAGCGATAGCCAAGTGCAAATAACTACCGGCAAATACGATTATCCAGTTCTGGGGAGAACGCGTGCTCAAATGTTTCTATGCATGTCCATACCTACGGACCAGTTAGGCGGGATTGGTAAACAACTTCTGTACAGTCAGATAAAAATAAGACAAAAGCACTTGCAGAGCCACTTGATGGGTCCGTATCGAGATTTTGTAGAAGCATCGAATTGGCGTAGCCGTGACGACTGGCGGCTCAAAACGAGCGTCGTACTAGTCCGTTCCAGCAACAACTTTGTATTTCGGACTCATGCAGCGTCCCCGGTATGGCAAAAAGGTAACCCGACCGAATCGCATGAAAAACGCTCTACGTCGAATTAACCGGCAACCATTTTTTTTTTCAAAATCATATTTCAAATCTCGAGAATGTAAATGAATCATTTTGTCGTTTCATCCTGCTCAGTTCAACCACGAAAGAACAAATTTGTTTTCACCATTTTTATATGCATAATTAGATAACGAAAACGGAATATGTGGTTCTAAAGTATTGTTCCCATTAAAAAAAATGCCGTTACGATTTCAGCATAAAAACATAAACTGTGAAAGCATAGATTTCATCAGCACTGAGTGTCCCCCTTTGAACCCTATGACTTTCATCTGACCCATTACGTTATTTTTCCTTTCCCTGGAGAGTTGGTCGATTACATCTTTTCGAATAGGACAGCCTGCATAGTTTCGTGAAAATCAACACTAATTTCCATACATATAAAGTTAAAAGATGAGAATAAATTTCGTATTTTTTCAGACTTTTGGGATGACTTAGTAGGTCCTGACCTTGAGACCGATTTGTGGGTCGTGAAAAACGCCCAATCTTGCAAACAATTTGAACCAAAGTGTGACGGAAAGTATAAAGTGGAGAATATTGAGAGGATCAAGATACGGGAAGCCGGGGTCGAGTACAATACCGCCATGGACAATTCGAGATGGGCGATATCGCCCAATGGACGTTGGGTTTGCATCGGCGACGTCAATCGTTCTGTAAAACGCGTTTTTTTTTTTTTTCAAATTTTACTTTACTATTCGTTCATTAATTTTGTTTAATTTCTTTAACATAATTATTAATTCGTTAATCATCCGATTTTTATCGTTCGTAGGGTACAAAAATCAAGAGGCCGGGCGGAGCCGTATGTATGGAAATGCAGAACGTACATGCGATATTCCGCGGAATGGTTGGCAAGCTCGACGAGTGTCCTTCCGTAACTAACGATCGAAAGCGGAAGAGGGTTCCCAGTTCGGGTGCTTAGCGGATTTGAAGTTTCGTCGGCTATTATGCGCATGCTCGAAACGGAATGCCACTTTATTATTTTCATTACTTCGTATAACGCTAATATTTTTCAGTCGATAATTTGCCGACAGTATTGGCTTACTCAACGGTAATTGAATAACGAAAACAACATTTCAATTTTATTACTCACTTAAAAACATTGTATGTATAATGATTTTTGTGAAATAAAAATGCTAAAACGGGTTGACTCAAGAAGAAGAAGCTCTATCTAGTTGTCCTTAATTTCGTTATTATAATAGTTTAGTATCGAAGACGCCATGACCGTTACTCACCGACCAAATGCGTTAGGAATCGTGATGACACTTTCACGACTAGCCGAATCAAATCGAAAGTTGAAAACGCTTTATTCCCGTTTGTTAGCGTGGATTCAAGGAGGTGCCATATTCAATGACTAGTTTGAGACCGAACCACGTTTAAAAGATGCCGCAAACGCTGAGTTACTGGAAACAGGCGTGTTACATCTAGGTTTAAAGTAGGATTATTGGCAAGAAGGCAGCTATGAAAGGCGAACAGAGAATGGGAGACCTGTCGCGTTTTCCGGAGTACAATATCTTTGAAACGCCGAGATTTTACGACATGAAATGAAATATTACACCCAAAATAAAACGAGTCAGAGCTGTATCAATTTTCATCCTTGATTGGGGTATGTATATTCTGTTTGGGTGTTGCTTCGGGCGTACCTCCATTCTTAAATTAAATGATTTGCATTCGAGAAAAATTCTCATTTTGCTTCGCAATCAAGTAATGAGAAACAAAATTCGTATCGTTTTTGATTACTCACACGATCCTTAGTCTTGGCAATCATAATTCTATTCGCAAACTTTTCTCACCAACATGAATAAAACAATTTCGAAATTGACGACAGCATTGTTTACATGTGCTCTAAATGAGGTTAGATAGTTCATAACGTATTCGACGTTTTCAACAGGTTTCTACCTTCTCGACGTATAATACCAGGTATTTTACATGACATGTCAAAAACCCTAGATATCATTATTTTACCCAATCCTGCGCTTCATTCTAGCGTCAATGAAAACGCACCTTTATGGTCACCCTTCACGATCTACATTACCGACTGCTTCATCCACAACCGCTTCCGCACTCGAACACCCGAGCGCTGTCTATCTTTCCGCACATCTCCGGTCATTAAAGCTAAAGTCTCAACGTTTCTATTACTTTCCATGTTCCTTGGCGCATTCCAACTGTATGGCATTGACGCCGATTAACTCCCTCAAAACGTGGTAAAACTTTATTAACAATGTCGGTTCCAGCAGTTTTTATGGATTTACCACCTGAGGATCAGGCAAGTTATTTGTTTTCGATAAGAAAAACAAAAAAATATCAATCTTTATACAATAATATCATAACCGGTCAAAGTTTTTCGTACTTCCGTCACGCAGCAGCTGCACTTGATAATCGTTTTTTTTATTCTCGTTTTGTTGGTTATACTCGCACGGTTGATTATCAATTGTAACGTTGTTACAGGCTCAGGAGTTGAGAATTTATTTCAAAAGCCTCGGCGCTGAGATCAGCGACGAAAAGTCGCCGAGAGGCATCGAGGACGATCTTCACAAGATCATCGGAGTTTGCGACGCTTGCTTCAAGGAGGGACACGAAATCGAAATCGAAACTATACTCAACGACATAGTTTCCATCATGATTCACGTGAGAATCTTGTTACAACATTTTTTTCTTACTATTTATTATATTTTTTTAATTTACTTGTTTCCGTTGACGCAAATAAAATTCGTCTTAAATATTTGCATTCGATGCGTCCTTATGCGCTATTGTTTTATCAGGAACGTACAATTTTTTAAATTAATAACGCTGATTAAATTGCGCAGATACCCGTAGAACGAGCGGAGAACTTGATTTTGGCTTTCTGCGAGAAACTGAAGAAGGCGCCGGGCCAGAAGCTTGGTCTAGTCTGCCTCAAAGCGTAAGTAGACACAATTGATGGGTGAAAATATGCTTGAGGAGTACCAAAGTATAAAGTACAAAAGTATTCTCCAATTTATTAGGCAACGAGTACGAAGTACGATAATATTTAGTAATTTATTAGACACCGAGGACGGAGCACGATAATATTTGGTACTTTCCATGTTTATATTATCATTATTATCTAATATAATAATATAAACAGGGAAATATAATTTATATATAATTTAATATAATATATATAAATATATATAATTATATACAATTAATATAAATTAATATAAACTAATATAATATATAATTAATATTATTATCTAATATCTATAAAACAGTCGGACGAATCATTCGCTACTATTTCTTCACCGCTCCTACATGTCACTACATATTATTGTTATTATATATTATTATTACCCCTATATTATTTATCATCGTAAAATAAAAAGTAATCAAATAATAAACCGTAAATTTTTGTGTTTTTTTTTTTTTTTTTCAGTCTTTGGTTACTCTTTCAATCGCTCGAAGAAAAGTCGCCGATGAGATATCACGTTTATTATCATTTGGTTCAAGTTGCTAGAAACGTCGATCAAGTCAAAGCTGTGTACAGCGGAGTCGATCAGTTGAAGGAACAATTCAAAGCTTTTCCACCGACGAACGAACAGATGCAAAAATTGTTGCGTCTTTTGCACGAAGTTCTTCTCAGCTGCAAACAGGGGTGAGTTTTTATTTATTCATTTTTTCCCACATTTTAACGTTTTAAATCTTTAATGTTGCGCTACAGAATAAAATCAGAGCCGTCACACTGGGTGGATTCGATACAGTCAGTTTTTAAAAAGGCATTGTGAGCAAACTATCCGTCCGGAGTGGTTTAAAAGAAGCTGCAAGTCGAAACTTGCCTCTGAATCGTAGAGAGTAAACGAAGATTGCTTCACGAGGATTTAAGAATGAGGGAGCTATGAGGGAGCATCTTTTTTTTGGCTTCCTCATGAAGGAATCTTCGTTGACTATTTACGATTCGGAGGAAGCAAATTGCAATTTTCAACTCGCAGCTTGTTTCTATAATTTAAACGCGTCGTTTAATATCTACCAAATTAAGCAACGAGAAGTAACGAATAAAGGTAAACGTTAGCTCATGCACGTTTGTAAATTTTAACACGTTCAGTCGAGTATTTTTCAATTTTTAGAGGTTGGAATTTATAAATTTCTAATTGCTCTAAAATTCGATCCGTTTGGCCGATCTCCGCCAAATTTTATCTACATCATATATCAATGATATTACATACTTATACGGAATCGGGGTTCGATCGGTTGAAGTTAACAGTAGATAGAACGACAATGTTGATTTTTCGAAAAATTCAAAATATCATAAAATCCGAACTTCTCGACGGATTCGGCTCAAATGCGATACCAAACATCCGTGTGCGTAACTCTATGTATGAAGAACTATTTAGAGGAATATCTCAAAATTTGCGGATGCTAGAGTGCGTACAGACATTTTTTGAAAAGTTCAAAACGTTGTAAAATTCGTGCGGCTGCGTCGATTGTTGCAAAAATTACAGATAATGCGGAGATTCCGAGGCACCACAGCTGTGCAAAATTTGAGCGCTGTAGCTTAAACCCTTCTCGAGTTATAGACGTTTGAATTTTGGAGGGTCGTTACATACACTCACACACACAGACACACACACGTACATCCGGACATTTTCTCCAAATGTTATTTCTCAATGTTTTGGGACATCTTCAATCTATTAACATCAAAATCCCGATAAACATTTCTGTGACCTTCACAAAACTTCTTTTATGAGGAAGCAAAAATTACAAAACACGCTCAAAACATACTCGATTGATGTACGAAAAGTTTATTTATAAGAAAAAAAATGGCAAAGTGTTAAGAAAAATGTATAAAGCGATGAAAACAAAAAGATAAACTTCCGGTTTTCCGTTAATCGACGGTTGAATTCCACCCAGTGAGACGGTGAAGGATTAAGGGGCGGAAAAAAATGTTTTTGATCGATCTTCGAGATCTTATATTATTTTTTATTTTTTTTTTTTTTTTGTTTTTTTTTCGGCAGCGATCAAGCCGCGGCTGTTATGGTCGAACTTTTGGGAACATACACCGCGGAAAATGCATCGGCCGCGAGAGAAGACGCCCAGCACTGCATTTTGGCGGCTCTAGCCGATCCAAATACTTTCCTACTCGATCCGCTTCTCGCCCTCAAGCCCGTGAGGTTTTTGGAAGGCGAACTAATTCACGATCTTCTTCTCATATTCGTTCAGGAAAAATTACCGGCTTACATGACCTTCTACAAGAACCACAAGGAATTCGTCGAGCACACGCTCAGTAAGTGGGGATTCGACTTAAGGGGTTACATACAGTTAGAAGGCTTTAAAAAGACGGATTTTCAAGAATTTTTTTCGCGCAGACTATTCAATTTATTAATTTGAAAATTGGTTTACATATTATAATAACCTTATAATATATTAACATATTTTTTATTTGTAAAAATAATCATCGCGAATGTTGCTATCGCCGATCTCCTAGAGCTCCGCAAAAAAAACCAATTTTGCGGTGATCACGATATCTCTGGACCGGATTATCTGAAATGAAAAAACCAAATAAATTTCGTTAATATAATACATTATCTAGTATTTAATCGAAGGAATTAGCGAAAAAATAATTTTTGACAAAATGGCGACTTCTCAAAATAAAAGACTCGATTTTGAACGAAAATTTAAGCCTTAAATTGTTTATAAAATGGAAAATATTTATCGGAGAAAAAAAATCTTCGATTAATCACTAAAAAATCTAGTTAAAAAGGTTGTGTTAAAATTTGAGACTGATCGGTTCAGCCGTTTTCGAGAAATCTTGATCACCGATTTTGAAAACATAGTTTTGAGAAAAACGCGTTTAAAGTTTCAAAAGCGTTTTACATGTGGTAAATTTCGTTTTTTTTCGACTTACATGGAGTCATCTATTCCAGGGCCATATAATAATCCGTTCGCATCGTTGGCAGCTTCTAATAATTCGATTTGATGATAAAACGATTTTTTGAAAATTACAAGTGTATGTAACCCCTTAATGGGTTGTGTCTATTGGGTTGGCAACTGAGTCATTGCGGATTTTATCGATAGATGACCTTTGCATATTTTTTTGGTTCGTCAACGTGGTCGAAGCACCTGATCTATATTGTTTTCTCGTTGTTCGGACTTTCACCTTTAATTTAGTAAAAAAATTGTATCGATCAGTTATTTAGTTTCGTTTTTATCCCAATTTAAAAATTGAAGAACAAGACTCACGATATAGCACCGAAAAAAAACATGATTCCGATATAATTCGCGTTAAAAATTTCAACTCTAGGTTTTTCGCGGATTAAAATTAATTTCTTCACACTTACATAGTACTCAGATCCTTATGAAATTTCGAAGAAATCTACTTAAAATGATCTACTTTGAGAAAAAATAAACTAAATCCATTTTTTCCACCGAAAAAACTAAATATAACCCCTTAATTTATTTTGAATTTAATTTTATGAATTTTTCACGTGAACCGATTCTCACTTGTGTGTGAAACAAATTTTGTTTCTTAACCATGTATTTAAATGTCCAGATTTGAACCACGAGCAAAATATGAAAAAGATGCGATTGCTGACTTTCATGCAACTCGCTGAAACTAATCCCGAAATGTCGTTCGAGACAATTCAGATGGAACTGCAAATTGAGGAAGGCGAAGTCGAGAGTTTCATTATCGATGGTGAGTTTCTTAATTCATCGTTTTTTATCGTCTCCTGTATTAATTATTATCGCGGATTCGTTTGATGAATCGGTGATAAATTAATCAGGGCACATTAAAAGCATCAGTACTGGCTCAATAGTTCGTCGATATCTCTTGAGTTATCGTAGAATTCGACATTTCAATTTTTTAACACGATGAAAGAACATCGACGTTATATCACACAACAAAATATCACGTGGAAAAATCATGACACAGACGATATATCACATTAAAAAATATAACACGCGTGAAATATCGTAGAACGGGATGAAATTTTTGTCAATAGTTTATTCTCGTAATTTGACAAATCATAGTGAGAAATAATTGTCATTGTCATCAACAGAGAAATTATCGGCAATGCTGAATAACCTAAATAAAACAAATAATCCTTAATGAGTAATAACTCAATAACAATTAATTCATACTCAAAAATCAATTTTCTATCGAAATAATCGGGATATCGATTTTTTTGCAAGATAGATTTCATTTTTCTTTTCTTTTTTTAGATGGGAAATCATTATCATATATTCAAATTTCGGGAAAAATCGAATTTCTGCCAAATTTTCAAAAAATAAATAAAAATATTAGGAACCCGCTGCCCACTCTAATTTTATGAAAAAAGTCCTTCAATTTCAATTTAGTATCCGGGAAAAAAATTTCATCCAAATAAAAAGAGGGCAAATAGCAGTTACCTCTTGATAAAAATAATACGACGGGGGGACGGGAGGGGAAGGAGGGGTTTAAAAAATCTAAAAAAAAATTAGTGAGGTCCCAGGATCCAAAAGAAACCAAAAAAAAAAATCATCATCCACATCGGGGGATAGGAGGATTTCAGTTCGGTGGATTGGGAAATTTTGCCCCATATATATATTATAAAAAAAAAAAAAATAGAGAAATAAAAATAAATGAAATGGAATAAAATAAACCGTCGAAAAACGATTCATTTTATTCCATTTAATTTATTTTCACTTCGCTATTTATTTATTTTTCTACAAAATTTCCAACAATATTTTTAGACACGTTTAAGACGTTTTTTAGAGATCGGTTTTGCAGATAGAAATTTCGTAGCCTTGGGAATATTCACGAAAGTGAATAAAAAATATAAAGAAGTGAATAAAAAATTTAAAGAAGTGGATAAAAAATATAAAGAAGTGGATAAAAAATATAAAGAAGTGGATAAAAAAATATAAAGAAGTGGATAAAAAATATTTTTTTCGTTAAACAGTTTTGAAGACGAAGCTCGTGCGAGCCCGAATGGACCAAGCCGGACGCAAAGTCTTAATTTCCAGCACGATGCATCGAACTTTCGGTCGTCCGCAATGGATGCAATTGCGCGATCTTTTGGCCGCTTGGAAGACAAATCTCACGGCGGTGCAGGACGGCATGAAAACCGTCGCGGCAGCGCAAATGGATCTCGTTCAAATCGTGAAAAATCCTTTGGTTCATTAATTACCAAAAAAAAAAAAAAAAAAAAAAAAACAAATTTTTCACAGTCCTTGGACGAAAATATCCTCTTTTGCGTCCCCAGCAATCCCCTCAATATACCATCGTCGCTAAAAGTATTCAATTAAATACCGCAAAAATACTTTTTTATTCGCGGAAACACTTAAAAAAATTCGTCGATCGAATTTCCAACGAAACGAACGATTTTATTTTTAATCTTTTTCCGTGAATCAATGAAAGACAAATTATAAAAAACATTTTGTACAGTCGCTATTCGTCTCTCGAGATCTTACGAAAGGAATAAAATTGTGCTAAATAAACGCAATATCTTATTTATTTATTTATTTATTTATTATAATTAATATTGTTTTTTTTTAAATTTATTTTTATTTTCTATTTAAACAGATCCTTGAGTGTGATACAGAAACATTTTTCTGCATCATTGGGACAATCGTTGGTTATCTCGTAATTTATTTTTTTTATCAATATATTGAGATTTTAGGCGCATATGAATTATCGAAAGAAGGAAAATAATATCCACGGTGTGGATTTCGCTGGTTATTTTTTTTTTTGGTGTTAATAATAGCCGAAATTATCGGCTCTGCGTAAAATTATCTGTCAAACGAGCGCTAAACTATCTTCACAACGACGTTGAAGAATTTTACAGGTAATTCTGCCTGTGTGGGTGTGAAAAAAAATTCGATAAACGCGAAAAATATAAGAAAATAATTTTTTTTTTTTTAAACAGATGGGCGACGATGATGTTTATATCTATGAAAATCGAGTATTTATCGATTAGGACACGAGTAGAAAAAATCTATTCTACATTGGGGTTTTTATTGTAACGATGGAGGATTGAAAAGTTTACGTCGATGAATTATAATGGCGAAATAATAACGATACAATATCGATGTCGTTGTTATAAAAAATACGAGAATGCGTTATTCGCGATAATGTGAATTATTAAGGGGTCACGGCCGAGTAGACAACGAGGAAAAGATGGGTGAATTTTGGGAATTATTATCTCGAAAACTATTTGTTGGATTTTATCCAGGTTTGTTTTATTCGAAAGTGTGTATGTTGAGGTATGCTGAGGAATTTTTTTGTGAATATATATCGACTGGGAGCGGTGCTGTCATGGCCGAAGTAAAAAATGTCCCTCGCTCGCACGATCCGCGGTCCCCAAGATTACACGCAGTCGGTTAATCCGAAACAAAAATTTCAAAAAGATTCTCAAAATGTAACGTACGATGCTCTTCGCAACGTAGGATTTTTTTTTTCACTCAATTATTTTTTTTATCAAGCCAGAAAGGTCGGAAATTAAGGTTGAAAAATGAATGTAAAGTTCAATCGGCCGCCGTTTCGTGAAAAAAAATTTTTTTTTTTTAAATCCTACGTTGCGAAGGGCATCGTACGTTACATTTTGAGAATCTTTTTGAAATTTTTGTTTTCGGATTAACCGACTGCGTGTAATCTTGGGGACCGCGGATCGTGCGAGCGAGGGATATTTTTTACGCCGGCCATGACAGCAGCGCTCCCAGTCGATATATATTCATAAAAAAATTCCTCAGCATACCTCAACATACATACTTTCGAACAAAACAAACTTGAATAAAATCGAACGAATAGTTTTCGAGAAAATAATTCCTAAAATGTACCTTCATTTATTTTTATTTGTTTTATTTATTTATTTTGTTTATTTTTAGGCTGTCTAATCCAATGTTCCCCCTTAATAATTTTTATTTTATTCCGTCTATGTTTGTAAACCGGAAACGTCAACCGAAAAAACCTGTTCTATTTCGAGGAACATTCAAATTTAAATTCCCGAACATCAAAAAACTTCAATCATAAATATCGAATGGCTAAAACGAATTTCCAAAACAAATAACCATATATTCTATTTTTTTGTTTTTTCTTCACCTCACGCGCTCTCAAACTCGTCGGTAAATCGCGAATGATAGCAAATAACACAACAAAACCAATGCGCTCCAGTAAAAATAAACAAATACTACGAAAAAAAACAAACTAAAAATGAAAAACTCGTGAACGACTCAAATACTGTAGTCAAAATTCTACAAGCGCAGTCTCTCGTTATCATTCTCATTTCGCAGCTGTTAATCATCCGTCATTTCTTCCCGACTAAGCAAAAATTCAAAAGAAATCAATTAATTACATTCAACTAACGTCCCAAAAAAAATTCTACCAAAACGTAGACCAAAAAAAGAAGAAAAACAAAAAAACAATTAACGAATCATCATCGTTTCGTTACACAACTTTCATCCCATTCCCATAATTCATTGATTATGTATACGTACGTAATTATAATTCGCATTCACGCGGGAATCAACGAATTTCGCGACCTTGCGACACAATCGTGTACCATTCTCTCAATTTTTTTCCTCCCACCATTTTTCTTTCAATATAATTCAATATCATTTTTTTTTATTTTTTTTTTTTTCGCAATATTATCTCGACGTCATCTAGAAAACATATACGACCTCGATCTTACGAATCGAGGTTTTTATTTCATTTTATTCGTAAAAGAAAAACGACTTCGTTACACAACAATCAAAACTATGTATAAATATACGATTAAACAGTTAAGGCGTTACAGCTCTGATTCTTTTTTCTTTTTTTTTTTGAGAGAGAGAGAGAAAAAAATTTGAATTTGTCTTTTTCTTATTTCTTTCAAACGTTTTGTTTTTTTTTCTTCATCTTTTTTCTGAATTAGTAGCTTCGAGATCGGTTCGTTTTATCGATAGAACTGTTATCGAACTGTTGTGTGTGACATTTATTTGACAAGCGTGAATTAAAACGGCTGAATCGTGTTATCATCTTTCTTTCTTTCTTTCTTTTTGTCTTTCTTCTTTTTTTTCTTTTTTAAATCTTCGGGTTTTTGGCGGAATTTATGACGAATAAATTTGCCGTTGAGGTCGACGAAGATGAGAAGTCAGATCTGGGTTGAGAATCGAGGACGTGGCAGGTCTCCGAAAACCGTGTCGCCGTGTACGCTTTTCGCTAAGGCCTTTATAGAAGCTCGAATGTTGTGAGGATCCAATGGATCTCTCGACAGCTGTGGATAAAAATATTTTCTTCGATGATTAAATTTATTTGAGATCGGTTGTAAGGGTTTTAGGTGTAGCACGTGATGGAATTCGGTAGCTGTTGGGTTCTGGAAATTAAGGGGAGATTTAGTGTTTTGATGAATGTTACGACTTAGGGAAAGAAAAAAAAGCTGGCTTGATTTATTTAATTTTGAGAATTTTTTTGAGGGTTTATTTCGCTAGTTGTTTGCGGGAAGTTGAGGGATTTTGACCGGACTGCGTCTGTATTAGGGTGGATCTTAGTAGGGGTGTTGACGAATTTCGACAAGTGCACCCCCCTCAGATAGGTTCGAAATAAATTTAAAAAAAACATGTGCAAAACCCCAGCACTGTAGTCCAATGAGAAGACGTGCCTGTGAGCTCGTTTTGTTTCCCATTTGAATAAAATGGGATTTTCAGACTAATTCAGTAATTATTTTTTCGTGTTGTCCCTAAGCACGTTAAAAATTCTTTATTCACATAAATCTATTGTTAATGGGTATAACTACTCGTACATTTTTTTTTACAAGACCTCGCCTGTATCAATTTGTCGTCGTGTATAATAGAAGAGGGGGTGGGGGAGCGTAAGGGTTGTGACAACGCCTTGTAAAAAAATTTTACACGTAGATATACCAATTGAGAATAGATTTATATGAATAATATATTTTTTTTCAATGCTTAGGAGCACTTCCAAAAAAATAATGACTGAATTAGTCCGAAAATCCCATGTTATTCAAATGGGAAACAAAACGAGCTTACAGGCACGTCTTCGCATTGGACTACAGTGCTGGGGTTTTTGCACATATTTTTTTTTAATTTATTTCGAACCTATCTGGAGGGGTGCACTTGTCGAAATTCGTCAACACCCCTATTAAGGTCCAACCTAGTCCGTATGTTGGATTGGCAACTGAGTCATTGCGGATTTTATCAATAGGTGATCTTAGAATATTCTTTCGTTTCGTCAACGTCGTCAAACCACCTAATCTATATTGTTTTCTCGTTGTTCGGACTTTCACCTTTAATTTAGCAGGAAAATTGTATCAATTAGTTATTTAGTTTCGTTTTTATCCCAATTTAAAAATAGAATAACAAGAACATTTTGAAAATTCAAAAAAACTCATTTCGAAAACTGTGGGACAGCACTTTTTGTACCTAAAGCCCTCAAATGTTGCTGGGTCTTTTGGACTATCCATTTTTTTTCAATAGCAAATACGATACATCGAAAAAAAAGTAGAGTAGATAAAAATTAACCTGGTCGTCGTCGTCATCCTGAATATTTCGTCTCACGTACGAAGGAAAGGCAGGTACGGTCACAGGCAGTGACTTTGCTAGGGTCGGATGTCCACTTCTCGGTGCTCTAGGAACGTGTATGCTCTCTTCGTGACCTAACAAAGAAAAACAGTGATTAAAAAAAAACAAAAACAAACAAACAAAGAAAAGAAAAGAAAAAAAGTGACTGAAAAAAGTGACCAAAATTTACTTTCCATATTTTTTTCGTTACTCCAAAAACTGTCAATTTTTATTTATTTATTTTTTTTAAGGCCTTATGTACGCGAAAAATTCTAAAAATTTTTATTATTATTTTCGATGCCATTAGCCTGAACGGTTAGGAGTATTTTGAGCTTTACAGAATTGAAAAAGTTCTGGAAATCACGAAAATAAGGTGAGATTGCATTTATAGTAGCCAACTTCAAAGCCGTTTTTCCACGATTCACTTTTTTTTAAACCTTGTGAAAGTTCTAACTTTTGAACGAACGTTCAAATCGCTTTGAAATTTTTACAACATATTCTTAGTATCATCACCTATCGTGTGAACCACGGAAACAAAAATTTCAATGACACGAAAAAAATATAAAAATCAAAATATCGACGGAAAATTGAGTTGAAAAATTTTAAGTTTCGAATTTTTATTATAATAATTTTTTTTTTAAATAATATTGTTGGTTCACACTGAAGATACATTCATTATGCAATTATAAATATGTTGATTTTTTTTTTCAGACACCCACATCGATGCCGAGAACTTTCACCATCAACGCGCTCGCAAAAAAAAAAAATACATTGCTTTATTATGTAATATCTCCGCCATTTGTTCATGTTTCTGATTTTTTTTTTTTACATATACTCAACCATGTGCATAAATGATCTGTCAAAAAATGTTGTCGATATATGCGTCGTTTTTTTTTTTTTAAACGCGTCTAAAAAAGTACTTTCGAAAATCGGCCTTGAATTTAGATTTTGTGTTATCATTTTACCATCCGCATCCGATTCGTCTTCCGAGGCTTGGAGTTGATTTTCCAGAGGAAAAGCATCGTCCATCCCTTCGAGGGGAAACATAGCTTCGTCGTCGTAACTTTTTGGCTCTTGGGAAAATATTTTCAATCTTTCCCTGGTCTCGTTGCTTCCGAGCTGTAAAAAATGTCATTCTTAAATTACTTCAGGACATTATAACTCTTAACTGTAAATATACCGGGGTCGAAAAGACCCCCGAGACAAAATTAATCGTAATTCGAGAGAGGTTTGAGATTCAAAAAATGAATGAATAAGTTTTATTTCCAACATCTGCTATTGGTTCATTGTTTTTTTTTTTAATTAAAGTAGAGTATTTTAAGAGTATCCAGTTTAATTTTGGGATGAAGATGATTTGAAAAAATGAAGAAGTTTTAATTTTTTTTTTGGGTGAAATTTGCGAATTCTGCGTTTTTTTTTTTTTTACTTTAACAATTTTTTTTTCCTAAGTCAGTATTGATTTATCGATCTTTAACCGTAACATATTCACCATCTGTAGATGCGCCGGATGTTTCGTCGCCGCGTGATGCCTCATTGTCGTTCCGGTGAAAGAATTGTGATCCACAATGGCCGGCGATTTTCCAATCTTCGACTGCGTCGATGAAACGGTCTTAACTTTGTCGGGAGTGTTGTTCGTCGGGGTTTCCACGTTGTTCGCGGATTTTCCGCTATCTTCGGCGTTGCATATCAACCTAATCGTTAATAGAAAATAACGTTTGAAATAAACAAAATAATTAGGAAATTCAAAAATTCGAAATTTTCTAAAATAATTAATATAATTATTTTTTTAAATATTTAATATGATTATTTTTAAAAATAATTAATATAATTTCTTCAAATAATTATAATAATTATTAATTTAATAATAATACGGAAATAATTCCGTATTATATTAATTATTAGAAAGAAAATTATATTAATTATTTTTAAAAATAAAAAATGTATATGAATTATTATATTATATTATTATATATATTATATTATATTATATTATATTATATTATATTATATTATATTATATTATATTATATTATTATAATTCTAAAGCTCTTAGGGCAAGAATGGCTATTTATTAATAAAAAAAAATAAAAATATTATATTATTATATTAATATTATTTTATTTATTATCAACTTATTATATTAATATTATTTTATTTATTATTAACTTATTATATTAATATTATTTTATTTATTATTAACTTATTATATTATCATTATTATATTAATATTATATTCATATTAATTATTTTTAAAAATAATATGAAAAAAATTTTGTCTATAAAAAAATAATTATATCAATTATTTCAAATAATAATTACATTAATGATTTAAAAAAATAATTATATTAATTATTTGAAAAAAATAATTATATTAATTATTTAAAAAAAAATAATTATATTAATTATTTAAAAAAATAATTATATCAATTATTTTGAAAAATTTTATTTTTCGAATTTTCTAATTTTTCATTATATTAATTATTTTCTCAAATAATTAATATAATTTTTTTTTGATAGAGAGAATATTTTTTTTATTTTTCCGAACGTTTGTACGAATCAATGTTCACCGAACCTCGCCAATATCGTGTGTTCGGCGTGTGCTTTCTCGCGAAATTGTTCCAGTAGGTTGTACTGTTCGGCGGTAAACGCTCGAATTTTTTCCTCCGTTGCCGTGGATTTCTTTTGAACTCCTTCCTCGAGCTGTTGCTGAAGCCCGGCGAGCGCCGTCTGCAGAGGCCTCGACAGCTGAGAAACTGAAAAAACGACGTGAAGTATTCTTTAAGGGGTTGTTGTCGAGTTATTTGCGGGAAAATTGAAGGATTTTCAATGGTTTTTTCGGAGTGTTTTCGAATTGCAGAACGAGCGAGTAGAATCGATTTGAATGAAAAATCCCCGAATTAGGATGAGTCATGGTAAAGTATTCTCACCGGAAAATTTGGTCAGCGGTTGAAGAAGATCGCCGTCCAAAGTATCATGATCGATAACTATCCTGAATACGGGACTGCAGTTCGGACTAGTCCTCAATTTTTCTATTTCGTCAGAAGACATCTATAAAGAACAAAAAAGAGGATGAGTAAATTTATAAATGAATTTTATACGTACACACATGTAAAAATCCGGAAGGGCATGCATGGGCAATAAATACTTACTACTACTACTTATAAATTAATTTTCTTATCGTCAATTTTTCTTTTATTTTTTAATACAAAAAATTCAACGAAAATATTTAACGATATGATTAACGTTGTGAGAAAATGATTTATTATTGGAGAAAAATATTCACCGATATAATTGGTATTACTGAATAATTTTTTCGTGATTGTGAATTAATAATTATGGGTCCCATGGTTTATTGATTATAATAGTATATTGTGCTTACAATGATGTTGGTCAATTTATTCCACAAAATTCAACGAAAATATTGACCAGGATGATTGATATTATTAATAAATAATTTTTCATAATTATTAATAAATAATTTTTCATAATTATTAATAAATAATTTTTCATAATTATTAATAAATAATTTTTCATAATTATTAATAAATAATTTTTCATAATTATTAATAAATAATTTTTCATAATTATTAATAAATAATTTTTCATAATTATTAATAAATAATTTTTCATAATTATTAATAAATAATTTTTCATAATTATTGATAAATAATTTTTCATAATTATTAATAAATAATTTTTCATAATTATTAATAAATAATTTTTCATAATTATTAATAAATAATTTTTCATAATTATTGATAAATAATTTTTCATAATTATTAATAAATAATTTTTCATAATTATTAATAAATAATTTTTCATAATTATTAATAAATAATTTTTCATAATTATTAATAAATAATTTTTCATAATTATTAATAAATAATTTTTCATAATTATTAATAAATAATTTTTCATAATTATTAATAAATAATTTTTCATAATTATTGATAAATAATTTTTCATAATTATTAATAAATAATTTTTCATAATTATTAATAAATAATTTTTCATAATTATTAATAAATAATTTTTCATAATTATTGATAAATAATTTTTCATAATTATTAATAAATAATTTTTCATAATTATTAATAAATAATTTTTCATAATTATTAATAAATAATTTTTCATAATTATTAATAAATAATTTTTCATAATTATTGATAAATAATTTTTCATAATTATTAATAAATAATTTTTCATAATTATTAATAAATAATTTTTCATAATTATATATTAATAATTATGAGTTCCCTTGGTTGATGTATCATAGTAGTATATTTTGCTTACGAAAATATTCGTCTATTGATTCAACAAGATACAACAAAAATTATTATTCCACAAAAATATCTACCAATATAATTGATATTATTAATAAATAATTTTTGAATAATCATATTAACACTTATGGGTCCCCTTGGTTGATTTAACATAATAGTCTATTGTGCTCACAATAATATTTGTCTACTGATTCAACAAAATACAACAAAAATTATTATTCCACAATAATATCTACCAATATAATTGATATTATTAATAAATAATTTTTTATAATAATATATCATTAATTGTGGATTCCATGATTAATGTATTATAATAGTATATCGTGCTGACAATGATATTGATCAACTTCTTCAACTAAATTCCACTACGATATCCACATATATAATTAATATTATTAATAAAGAATTTTAATAATTATGTATTATTAATTATGGTTTTTATGATTGATGTAATATGAGAGAATCTTCTGCTTACAATGATATTGGTGTTGATGAGAACCAACGCGGCTCCGTGTTCTCTGTGAATGGCATGCGTGTAATGCGAACAGTTGTAACAATAATGCACGATCCACGATCCTACATTTCTCACTTCTACCAGTCCCGATTGTTCCTTAGTTATGCCTTCCAAATCCGTTACCGTCGCGAGTTTCTGAAACAAACAAAAAAATACATAATTCAAGAACGAAACAATAAACACCAAAAACATTACTCCGAACATTTAATCAACGCTTCTAGCTCAAAATGATTATTAAAACAATTAATTTTTGCTACAAAAAATCTCAAAACGTGTACAAAATAATTTTACATAAATTTTTAAATTTGCAAACTATAAAAGTTCTTTTGAAATTTGAAAAAAAAAAAAACAACGACGAGACAATAAATTATTCGAAAAAAAAGGAAGGAGTTGCTCCAGAAATTTAAAGGAAACCTCTAGCGTAAAATTGGTAGAAATAAGAATTTATGCTTGAAAAATTCCGTCGCATATGCAATATAATTTTACAAAAATATGTAAACTTCCAAATCATATAATCTTTTACCAGAATAAAAAAAACAAAAAAAAAACTAAACATAACAAAGAAGATAAATAATTCAAAAATTATTTCTCAGAGAAATAACCTAAATTTTTCAATTACATCTTTTTACAGAATTAAAAATAAAACGAAACAAAACAAAGAAAATAAAAAAATTCAAAAATTCAAAAAGACTTGAGTGCGGTCATTTAAAAAATCATAGCGTAAAATAATTGAGAATAAAATTTCTGCTACAAAAATCACAACAAATAAACGATCTAACTGTCCATAAATTTATAATTTGCAAAATGGAGAATATTTTTCAAAATTTGAACAAAAATAAAAAAGAGCAGAAAAAAAAATAGCAAATTCAAAAACAAAAAAAAACCTAGACATTACTCAAGACATCAAAAAGCTTTTTAGTCTACAACAAGTAACAATAATATTTCTCCAAAATAATCACAACTCTACAATATATTTCAACATAATCAAACACAAATTCCCCAACTCCGAGCAACATCTATCTAAAAATAGAAAAAAAATATAGACCGCATCTTCTATCATCTGTCACAACATAAACAAAATAAGCTCCTAAAAATAAACAATCCTCAATAAACAACCAAACCACAAACAATCCTTCTACAAACCCAAACAACGACCTTCCTAAAAACAAATCTAAACAATGGAAGAAAAAAAAAATGTTTACCTCGAGAAAAAAAACATCGGCACGTTCGACCGGGTCGAGCTCGAACTCCTCGACATTAGCGGGTTTAACGTCGTTTCCGCGAGTTCTTATCGACACGTTCAAGCATTTGCAGGTGATATACATATTGTCTCAAAAATCAACAACTTCCTCATAAAATACACGAAAAAAAAAAAACAACAACAAAAACCACAAATATGAAAAAAAACCCACGAAAAATAAAAAAATATCCTCAAAGGTGAAAAAAAAAAAATTCGGGGATAGAGAAAAGGGACAAAGGAACGAACGAAAAAGCGTCGTTGCTACGTCGATGTCGTTTTAATCCGCGATCAAACGTCTAGGTCGTTCCTTCGGGCTTCCTCCCTGTCTTGTCCTTTATATATATTTTTTTTTCAATATATATTTTCTCCGCTTCTTCGTTTCTCTTTGTCACATCGACTTCCGCGCGAGCGATTCTCCGGAAATCCCAAAAAAAAAACGAAAAATACACTGACGATTCGATCAAACGCGAATCGACGATTCACTACCTAGGTCTCGACATTTCACGCGTGGAGCCGTGTTACCGTGTCGTCTGTTAAATCACCCAACAATGAAGAAAACAACGAACGATAACATACCAACACACACGCGAATACGAGCGCGCGCGCGCAAGTACACGAAAGAGCGATAGTACGAAAATGCGTAGATTTACAAGAGTGCCGGGGCAGTGTCGACCGTTTCTACTGTAGCGCTTCGTCGCGGTGTCGCAACAACGTTCTGACGTTTATGCGCCACGTGGGCGTGTCCGTGACCCCTTCCAGCTGCGTTCTTTCCCGCGGCGTTTGGCCAATCACCGGCTCGGCTTTGCGTTCGATCGCGGTAAACGTGATACGATCGACCAATAGCGTCGCTACGATCAATCCGTTCGTCGACTGTATTTACCAGCTTAGAATCCGTTTGCGCGCCAAAATTCGAAAATACGCATCCGAGCAACGTCAACGAAGATTGTTATCGCTAAATTATTTTCCATCACTGATTAACGAAGACATGATCGAGTTTCATAAATGTCGTTTCGTTTTGCTTCGTTACCGCGGCCGAACTGGCATTTTCGTTCACTCGTGGGAATTTTATTCGTAAGTCGGTATGGATTTATCCATAACGGCGCGACGTCTTGTGTTTCGCAAAATGGGGTATGGAACGATCGTGGGGCGGCGTCGACGAATTGCTTCTCCTCAAGCGCTTTTGGAGATGGTTGGGGTGGGGACGTGTTTGAAGATTTACCTCCCCTTGATTCGGCAGCGCTGGATCGAAGTCGGCTTCCATGGCGAGGAAGAATTTACGCACGTATTCGCAGATCCTGTGGGAATGGTAGGCACGATGGTTCGGGGCGGGAAGCGTAGTTCCGGACCCGAACGCTGCGATTGGTGGCGCTGCTTGGATTCGTACGTGTTTGATGTAGGAGGGGGTTTTTTTTATGGGTGTTTGTTCGAATTTTGGAAATGGGAACGGCTTGAAAATCGACTTTGGAAAGAGAGGAAGCCTATTTGAACCTATGATAAGTCTATCGAGCCTATTCTAAACCTCTAGGCGCCCTCTAGGTCCTCTAAATCTAGGTTCTAGGGCATATTCTGGCTTCGAGGCGCTCTGGGGCTTCTAGGTCTTTGTTATGCCTATTTTAAAACTCGTCTAATGATTCTCGATTATTATCTTAACCAGATAAAGTTTTTTTATTAGCGATACACGCAATTTTTCTACTTTTGGGTTATTACATCGCCGGGTTAACTAATTATTCCTGGAAAAATCCAACATCGTATAAAAATTAGTGGGCTACAAAAATAGGAACTCTACTTTTTAATGAATGATAAATTTTGACATTGTTCTGACAGAAAAATTCAAATTTTCGCCACGTACAATCTTTTACCGATTTGACCTTATACGGCGCATTTTGTTGTAATATGTTGACATGATTCTGAAATAAGTTCTCGTATTTCAATAAATTATACGATATTCAGACAAAATTTGCGGATTCCGTCATTTTTTGTAATTTTCGGTAATTATTCAACGATTACCGTTGAATTATAAGTTTTCGATGCCCATCATGGGGGTTGACGACTTTCAATTAATTTGGGACACGCGTTGATTATTATGGATCTAATTGTAAGCTTGCCGTATGAACGCTGAATCACGTCTGACATTTGAGGGCTGTGAGTACAAAAAGTGCCATCCCACATTTTTTTCGAAATGCGTTTTTTGTAGTTCCTAATAATTTTAAGGCTCCTCGGCGCGTAGCTGTTTAACTTTAAACAGCTTAAAAGTTAAAACATAAAGATTGTTGATTGTTTTTCTTTTAATCAACGAAATCGTGCAAAAGGTGCTACGTGTATCTTCGGGGTACTTAGGTACAAAATGGGGCTGCCTGCGACATTGGGTTTTATGGAAAATCGATGTTCCTCCGCAAAGATCCGAGGTTTAGAAAAGAACGACTGAACGGAAATTAATTTTACCGGTTGATCGGTTAAATACTGAAATTCCGCCGAGGTTTTCCACCGAAGGTATTTTCTTTACGGTGAAAAACACCCCAATCAGTCGCAAAAACGTGAGCACGAGCTCTTGTTATTCCGTGTCATGGCGATTTTTTATTTTTATGAGATAGCGCCTTTAGTACAGCCTCCATTCGATCTGAAGCGGCCCCGGTTGTCATTAACGACCTCAAACGATCCCATTAAATTCCATCAATTCTTTCCTCAATTAATAACAAATAGAAAAGAAAACAAATAGAAATTACAAGAAAATAGGCCTCATCGTCAATCTCTCTTATAATCTCCGCCATTCCGCTCCGAAATCCGTCTTATCTCCATCCCACGCACGAAACAGCGCCCTCTCTACCGTCAAAATTCGGAACTACATTTTTCACGCCAAATCCGAACACAAGATCCGCGTTTCCAAATAAAATTCTTATTTTCCAAGAGACTTCAACATCTCAACTCCGAATTTCCGTCGATAGCCGATAAAAAAACGATTACCGTAAATCACGAGCCCATTGGTCGTATCTGACCGTCGGATAAAAATAAATCGACGAAGATAGAAACACCGAAAGACAGTCAGAGAGAAAGAGAGAGAGAGAGAAAGTTGCGATGACTGTATAGAAATCGTCGAACGTCGAAAATGGATTGCACGTAAAAGTTTTTACAATTTTAATCTTCCATTGCCCAGCTAGATTGTTTTTTTTCACACCCACGGATGAGATCCGAACTACTACAAACCCGAAATTACGAAAATATCGGTCGACAAATGTCACGAGACTGCTATCAAACGATAATAATACGAAGATCTCGCGTTGTTATCGCTCGGAAGCTGATAGGCGAGCAGCGTCAACCGAATTGGACTTAGCTCAACGAATTTCGACCAATTTCGACCGTTTCGGACTACTTCTGACTACTCACTAGCGGATCTTACGTTACCTTAATGGTATAAGGAAACCTTTTATCCTTCTTTATAGTTTTACGTCGTTTTTTAAATTTTTATTATTGTTTTTTTTCAATACATTTTTGTTTGTTTAGTTTTGGTGTTTTGATGTGACTCGCGCGAATTTTTGGAATAAAACGCATTTAACCTCCTTGGCTCGATTGATTCGATTGATTATTGGTGAATTGTGCGTCGATTTTGTGGAGGATAGACATAAGGAGACCAAACTGCGGTGCTTTGCTGATAGAGAGAGGATTTTTGTCGAAAGCGTGGGGAAAACTGAAGGCTCGGAAGAAGACGGAGATCAGATTATTCGGTCTTCTGTTCTCCGGTCATTCGTTATGCAAAGATTGTCGCTAGAATCACATCTCGTTTTGTGTCAGACGCATTGACAGGATCAAAGACGTTGTTGTCATTTGGGCTCACGACTTTTCAGAAGACAAACCTTCGGAGCTTGAGGGAATATCCAAAAAAATATTGACAGAATTTTGTTATCGACGAGTCGACGATTCGATGAATCAGCATTCGCTGACGACTCCTTGTGTGTTTTAATCACAATTGCTTCGCTTGAGAAGTGCGTGGACTTCTGTATGTCTGACGGGAGGTTGCTCAGATTCTGTGACGTTAGTTTGGAGTCATTTTGTCTATCCTCCGTGGTTGAGTCTTTAGAGGTATCGTCGTAACGTGATATTCGACGTAAAGTGAATAATAACGCAAGAGTTGCTCCAGATTAGGGGAAGTAAGACAGATCACTATTTCGCAGACGAATTTATACATATATAGCCTTATATATACACATATATATGAGGTATTCCAGGAAAAAGCAGCCAGTATGAGACATGACCATTTACGATTGAGTTCATAATTTTTATATGGCTGTCAATGGACCTTAAAAACACCCTTGATTTTTTGTAGAATTTTCAAATCACTCTGGAACTCGTGAGAAAATAAAAACTATCTCCGAGCGAATCGGCAAAAGTCGGGGTTGCGACAGGCAATCCTGGATTTGATTTGTGATATTTTTTTCGGCCTCCGTTCAACCCTCAATGCTCACTTGATTTTTAGCAGAATCTATGAACCACCCTGGAGCTTGTAAAAAATTAAAAACTACCCCCCCCCCCCATTAAGAGTAAAAGCGTACGTCAAATTTTTTTTGGTGATCTTAGTAGTTCGAAACGATAAGTTTTCCAAAGTTTTAGAGTAGGATCTGTATTGCAACTATTTTTTTGTTCGTTTTCTTATCTGACGTTTCGACAAAGTTTTGCTTAGAATTGGTAGCGAGAAATAAAGTGTGATGACGTTACTTTAGTAGTCCGATACTATTAATATTAGGCTATCGGATATCGGATATTGTTTGTAGTTTTGTGTATATTTTTCATTTTGTTTCTTTTAGTAGCTTTGCATCTACCGCGCCGCAGTGAAAAACGTCATACCACGCAGGACTACTCATTTTTGGGGCTGTGAGTACATTTTTGTCATATCGTCATTCAGGGCAAGTCCCTTTTCGTACAATTATTCAATAACTTTAATCATTTTTTCATTTTATTCATTTATTTTTCTTATTATTTAATTATTTAATCCTTTTTATCATTCAATTATTCCATTTTTTTACCATTATTTATTTTAGTTGCGGTTACTATGGCATCGCTGCCGATAGAGTTACGCTCGAAGCTCTGTTTTTCTTGTTTTCATATTATTTTCTGAAAGTAAAATTAATTACTCGATAAGAGTGGAAAATTAGAACGATGAGAATGAAACGATGGAATGAAAAATTGAATTTTGCAGATGTACAATTCGATGTTATGGCGTAAGCGTCTCGCAAAGGAGTAGAGGTAATGAAAAGCATCATTGACTCCAGTTCGGTCAGATTATTTCGACAATGAGCTGGTTGCGAAGCAGCCCATTGCGGGCCAGCTTCGGCAAGCCGCAATCCAGGGACTCACCGCCGAAGGATGCAGATCCGTCCGCTTGCTACGACAGTTTTTGCAAACATTGGCAACAGACTCACGAAATCATTCGAAAGAGCAGAGTAAGCTTCGAATCTTCAGTCTTTATTTATTCGTACGAAATAAAAAAATATAAGAAACGAATCTCAAAACAGCGAACGATATTTGTAACTTCTTGTGTTTTTATAATGCATTTGTGCTCCGTCGATGAGGAAATCTTCATAGTATTCAACGCTGTGTGTAATCTATTTAATGTTCCGTTTTTTTTTAGGTTACTGAGTTGTTTTTTTAGGTTACAATTTTTTAATACAAATTTAAACTTGATTTTTTCTATTAAGATTTTCTTCTTCGAACTTTCAAAGAAATTTATTCAATGTTTTTTTTTTTGTTTTTAGTTTACTAAGTTATTCAATTTTTTCATACAAACTTCAACTCGATTTTTTCTATCAAAATTTTCTTCTCCGAACTCTGATAGAATTCTATTCAATGTTTGTTTTTTTTTTATTTGCTAAGTTATTCAATTTTTCGATACAAATTTCGACTTTTTTTCTTTCTATTAAGTTTTCTTCTCAATCCGAACGGTCAACTGCCCCCTTAAAATCCATCAACTCCAGTCAACCGTTCTCACTTTTCCTCCCAAAAATCGATCGATGTCGAATAAAAATTCTCATGCAAAATCTCGACATCTTCGTCGCACTTTGGAATAATCCAAAAGAAACTAAAGGAGGCAACATCATCGTGTGATTAATCAATCAACGAACGATTAAAAATTCCAGCCACCCACCGGCAGGCTGTCCCAAGACGAGATACTCGGAGTCGTGAATCACGTCGATCAGATGGTGACTCTTTTGCTCTTGGAGCTGCGAAAAAAAACTGCTTCCGATCATCGTCAACGTGCGGCCCCGACTCACTCGCCCTGCTTGGAATATCTTTTGAGCGAAAATTTGCTAGACGCGCTTTTCGAATTGAGCACAAACGCCGGAAGGCAAGTTACCGCACAATTTACGTACAATTTACGAATCGGATCAAACAAAAGGCGATTTACGATTTTATTTTAGTTCATTTTGATTTTGTTTTAATTTAATTTTTAATTTATTTCAATATTATTACAATTTTATTTTAATTTTATTTCCATATTATTTCGATTTTATTTTAATTTTATTTCAATTTTATTCTAATTTTATTTTTATTTTATTTCAATTTTATTTCAATTTTATTTCAATTTTATTTTAATTTTATTTTAATTTTATTTTAATTTTATTTTAATTTTATTTCAATTTTATTTTTATTTTATTTTTATTTTGTTTAATTTTATGTCAATATAATTTCAATTTAATTTTAATTTTATTTCAATTTAATTTTAATTTTATTTCAATTTAATTTTAATTTTATTTCAATTTAATTTCAATTTTATTTCAATTTAATTTCAATTTTATTTCAATTTAATTTTAATTTTATTTTAGTTTTATTTCAATTTTATTTCAATTTTATTTCAATTTTATTTAAATATTATTTCAATTTTATTTTAATTTTATTCAAATTTTATTTTTATTTTATTTCACAAATAAAATAAATCATTATTGAAATCATCGATCATCAATCATTAATTAATCATTGATTTTATTTCATCAAATTTATTACATTTTAATTTAATTTTAATTTTATTTAAATTTTATTTTTATTAAATTTTTATTTTATTTCAATTTTTTTCAGTTCTGTTTTTATTTTTATTCAACTTTATTCTATTTTATTTATTTTTTTTACATTTTCCAGGTACACGACTGTACTGCGTTTGAAACAATTGAACCTTCACGAGCTTCTGGTTTCGTACAGCAGCAGTTTACTCGCTCACGAACCCGTCGCTAGACCGGTTCTCAAATTTTTGGAAGCATGCGCGATGGATATTCTGGAACACGAGGTGGAGAAGAGGCTAATATCTTTTCTCAATCAGTTGTGCGTCGCCATAACGCAGAATATTGCGTTACTCGATCTGTTCTTCCAGCCCAATGCAATGGGAAACAACAAGTACGTTTCCAACAACTTCGCAATTACTCGTCGGTCGTTGTCGAATAATTTAAAAAATTGTAGGTCTGTTAAAAATATCGAAATATTTTCAAAAATTGACCGGACGATGATTCTTGATTATTCTTTTTTAATTAAGCCTCTACGGTTCGGCCGAATCTTTAAGTATATTATAATTATATTTAAGTACGGAATAAAAACAATTCGGAGATTTTTATTTTCAAAGAATTCAAATTCGAATATAGTATATTGCGTTCCCGGGATCTGGAAAAAAAAATGTTTCAGCGAAACAAAAGCTTCCTCTATGATGAAGCAAAAATGAGAAAGTACGATGAGAAGTTTTTGATTTTTTTTTCACACAGATTTATCATCTTTACGCTGTTGATACCACATATTCATCGAGAAGGCCCGTTGGGGCAACAAGCTCGGGATGCCATGTTGCTGTGCATGTCACTGTCGAGAAAAAACGACGAATTGGGAATTTACATCGCTCATTCCTCCAACGTTTGCCCGGTGAGACAAGAAAAAAAAAACAAGATGAAACTTGTAAATTGCTTCCTTAAAATTCAAGAAAGCTGCGCGGTGAAATTCGCGAGCTGTTGCGACGTTCCAGGACTTTTCAGGGACAAGCAAAATTCAAGGACAGTTCCAGGACTTCAAGGACTACTGAACGATGCGTAATTGCTCCCCCAAAATTGAAGATGTTGTGAGAATCTTCCTTGACGAGAAAATTATTTATATCGACTCTGGGTTTCTGATCGAGGAAGATTCTCACAATATCTTCAATTTTGGGGGACCAATTACACATTGTTCAGGTAGTCCTTGAAGTCCTTGAAGACCTGGAACTGTCCTCGAATTTTGCTCGTCCTTGAAAAAGTCCTGGAATTTCCTCGTATTTAATTTAACGTCCTTGAACTCTTTATTTCCTCTCAATTTAATTTTGTTTGAAAACGTATATTATTAATAATAATCCTGTAAGAATGTGCATCTCAGTTTCGCGGAGAATTACATATATAAATTCTTGCATACCGAGTAGTTTTTTTTTTTTTTAACTGATTCAAACATAAGCAAAAACGATTATTGAAACGATAGTAAATAACGATATCAGTACGATTAAACATTTTCCGATGAGTTTTGTCTACTTTAACTTTTGATAAATGCCCTTAAACAACCCGCAAATGTCCTGGAAATGTCCTGAAAATTGTCCTTGACCGTCCTTAAATTTCTAACGAACTTTTTACTGGACCCCTCGACAATGCCATCAATGCCAAAAAAAAATAAAGAGTAATCTTGTTTAATCTTCTGCAATGTTGTATCATCTTTAGGCCAATAAAATTTGATGTGCACCATTTTTTTATCCCATAATTTATCTTCGGTTTTTACTAAATTGTTTGGAAAAAATGATTTAGTTTTCATTTTATTTATTTTTTTATTTTGTTTTTTAGGTACTGGCAACGGGTTTGAGCGGTCTTTACTCCGTTCTTCCGCGTAAATTACTCATCGAAACCGACGATTGGAATCGTTTGACTCCCGACGACGTCAACGAAATACCGGAATTATCCCAGCTCATGGATTCGCTGGAATTTTGCAACGCAGTTGCTCAGGTCGGTCATCCGTTGGTGAGAAATCAATTGTTGGAATTTCTTTATCAGGGCTTCCTCGTGCCCGTCATGGGACCGGCGCTTCTTCAGGTAAATTTAACAACAATTATCTTCATCTATTCATTTTTTTATATCAACGTTTTACAATTTTTTTCACAATTTTTTCGTACGTCGGCGTTTCATGGCTTTTTCACGTAGGACAAATTTTTCTTTAAATGGGATGAAAAAACGTTGATGATGAGAGTTTGGTAAGAAGAATTTGATGAGGGATAGATTGATGCGATGCAAGGACGAGATTAAAGTCGCTTTGGGTTTTTTTTTTTAGGGTTTTTTGGGAGAAATTCGATTTTGAAGAATTTTAGGGTAAAATGGTTTTACGAAGAATTGGCGGGAAAATGAGGATTAGTGACTCAAATGAGAGGGTTCAGGTTCTATTGGGTTGATAGAAGATTCACGACTTGATTATAGATTCTTAATTGATCGACGATCCATCCTTAAGGGCTTGCATGGGCTTCAGAGGTTTAAAAAACCTCATATACATATTTTCTCTAATTTTTTTCGAATGTAATGGAATAATTGTTTCGTTGAAACTTTTAGGCATATTAAAGAGCAACGTTTTGACGATATTTTGTAAAATTTTCATTTGAAATCGTTGAAAATTCAGCCCTTGGGAGACCTGATTTTTCGGAGAGCCCTTAGAAAAAAGTATCCTCGCAGTGATTAGGATAACTCACGATAGCTTCGTGTGAAATCAAAAAACCAAATATTTTTTGTTAGTAGGTGAGTATAGCTCGTGATTGAACGAAGGATTTTTCAAAAAATTTAAATTTGAATTTTTGACAGAGTTGTATGCAAAAAAGTACAATTTTTGGTAAAATTTACACCACGTTATTGCCTTGTAAAATAAGTTGTGATGAAAAAATTTAAAAAAACCTTCGTTCAATCACTGGTCAATCCTATTTAGAAGAAGTGTGCAAAATTTCAATAAGATCGGTGCATTAGTTTTTGAGAAATCGTGTTTACCGACTTCAAAAATAGCTTAATAATTCAATAAGAACCTAATGAGAAAAATTTTGCAAAGGCTCTCTCTCCTAGAATTTTATTCCGATTGATTTGAAACTTTGTCAAAATATTGTCGACATGTTGTACTATTGTATAAAAAAATTGAATGAATTTTATAAAATTCCAAACCCATGTAATCCCTTAATTCTGTACGTTCTGTCTGAAAAAGCCGATGTCACTCGTCTGTGATAATAATTCTATACAAATATTTGTGATGACAAAATTGTAATTTAAGCTTTCTCACAACACATTATTTCTCGTTATTCTCACCATATATAAATACATATGTTACGAGTGAAGTTCGATGAACCGGGTAAATCTAGATTTACCCGAATAAACCGCGTTCTATCCGCTTTCGTTGGGTAAAATCCGAAATATAATTAAAATTGTACACGTTTCGGGCTTTACCCGGGTAAACCGCGTTCTATCCGCTTTCGCTCGGGTAAAGTCCGAAATTCCAAGTCCGAAGTCCGAATCCGAGGCCATAAATGTTTGAAAAACATATTAAATTAAAAAAAAAAAAATACATTTTACAAATAAAAGTAAGAACACTTTATCCTGCTTGAGTAAAGAATACTATAATCTATTTGTTCAAACAAGACAAAAAAAACAAAAGATTTCCAATAGCTTTACATTTATTTAGGTTATTTATTTAGGTTATTATTATTAAGGTTATTTGTTTAGGTTATTTATTTATTCAGGTTATTCGGTTAAAGCCCGAAACGTGTACAATTTCAAATATATTTCGGACTTAACCCAAGCGAAAGCGGATAGAACGCGATTTGCCCGGGTAAAGCCCGAAACGTGTACAATTTCGAATATATTTCGGACTTTACCCATGTTTTCTGGGTATTACGGAGTTTACCCGGGTAATTTTAGATCTACCGATATCGGACTTTACCCGTAACATATATAAAACAAATCTCATTGTTCACTTTGGAAACAAAAAATCAATAGTTTTGGCTACTCGCACAATTTTTTAACGACAACTTTCTTATTTCTCGTAATTGTTTATCACGTTTGCTCATTCGTCCGACTTTTTGTCCATGTTTTTGCCGTTTCATTTGATTCAATCTTTTTCGTATAAACCACAAAAAAAATTTTTTTCCAACGGTTTACGTTTCGACTTGGTGGTGGCGAGATAAAAAAAAAAAGAAAATAATTGTGTTTAAAATTTTGTACAAAAATTATTGAATCTCCGACGTTTGTTAAGTTTTTCGTTGTAGTGAATATACGGGGTGTCTCGAAAATACCGTCGCAAACGAAATACATGGGTACCTGGGTTTATTTCAAGTCGAAAAAATTTAGGGGGGATTTTTTTCTTTTTGTTTCGTTTGGAAGTTTTTATGATTTTGACTCAAGTTTCTTTTACTTGGTTCTATTTTGGCTAACCTACGATGGGTTTTTATAGTTTATTTTAATGAAACAAGAATTTTTTAACCGTTAAAACTTGGCCTACAATTTTTTTTATGCTGATAAAGATTTTCTTGCAATTTTTTATCAAACATAATTTATTAGTTAAAATTGTTCTTTTAATTTATTTTGACGTCATTTTATTCAGAAAAATTCGTTATAAAGTGGCATTTTTATTGACTTAAAATGGAAAACTTGTCAATTTTCTACAAAACTATTCAACATAATTTTTCCCAGAAATTAATATTTAAAAAGAAAATAAGTGAAGTTAAATTCAAGAAAAATTGCGTCCTTGAAGAGAAACAAATAAAAAATAATATCAAATGTTTTTCAGGACCTCCACCATAAAACATATTTTTCTGAATAGAATGACGTCAAAATAATAAAAAATTGTTATCTCAAAAAAATCGAGATTGATAATAAATTACAAAAAAAAATACAGAAAATGTTTAATCCGTATAAGAAAAAATTGTAGGTCAAATTGGAACGGCTAGACATTCTTGTTTCGACAAGAAAAATTATAACAATCAATTATACTTCGCCCAAGATAGACCCAATTACCGGGGGGAGGGTTAAGGTTAATTCGATATTAAAAAACAACATATTTTCGATAATTTTTTTTGACGACACAGTTAATAAACATTTATTTCTATAATAAGTACTCGATAAAGTAACACTTGAAGAATATTCTATAAAATTTTCATCAACTTTAATGAACAAATGAGCCATTAAAACGAGCCACATAAAAACCGTTTCAACCCCCAAACGACAAGGAGAAAATCATCCCCTAAAAGAAAAATTTTCTTCTTAAAATTACCTCGGAATGTACCCAACAGGTTTTCATTAGCGACAATAATTTTGGGGACACCCTGTATAATAAATTTCATTATTTTTTCAACGGTTCGTATTTGTACGATGTCATAACGGTAATGATCAATGGCGCGTGAATAAAACGTGAGTTTTATCGGAGGAAGACAAAATTGTTTTTGATTAATTGTATTCATTGACGTTGTGGCTTGTGGTTTGTCGGTGGCTGTCTGGTGACTTTATTTGCGCTCGTAGGATTCCCTCGGCTTGACACTAGATCAGCTTGATGCACCGGACAATCGGGTCAGTATGTACATCACAAATTCACAATCACCCACCTCAGTTATCATCATTGCCGCAAAACATATTTGTCACGAAAAATCGTTTTTTTAAATTTATTTTCTTATTTTTTTTTTCGAATTTTCGTTCTTCGACCGTTTATTTTCGTGTTTGTCCAACGTTTTTGTTCGAAAAAACTTCCTTGCATCGCCGTGCATGCAAAAGGCGTTATTTGTCACCGATGCATGCCCTTAAATGATTGAGGAACCGTTTCAGTGTGACGACACGACTAAAATTTAATGGTTTTACGATTTTTTTTTGTTCAATTGAAAACGTTAATAATATGTCTGATTTTTTTTTGTTCATGAAAATCATGTATTAATAATAATTATGTTGGATTAATTTTATTAATGAGTGATTTAGATAATTCATTGATTAATTAATGATCGATCAATTTTTCCTTGAATATCTAGAAAAAATCTTTTGGTTATTTCTTTTTAATTGAAAACATTAATAATCTGTCTGATTTTTTTTTGTTCATGAAAATCATGTATTAATAATAATTATATTGGATTAATTTTATTAATGAGTGATTTAGATAATTCATTGATTAATTAATGATCGATCAATTTTTCCTTGAATATCTAGAAAAAATCTTTTGGTTATTTCTCTTTAATTGAAAACATTAATAATCTGTCTGATTTTTTTTTGTTCATGAAAATCATGTATTAATAATAATTATATTGGATTAATTTTATCAATAAGTGATTTACATAATTCATTAATTAATTAATGATCGATCAATTTTTCCTTGAGGATCTAGAAAAAATCTTTCGGTTATTTCTCTTTAGTTAAAAACATTAATAATCTGTCTGATTTTTTTATTCATCAAAATCAGTTATTAATAATAATTATATTCAATTAATCATATTGTCGAGTGATTTTAATAATTTATTATTCGATTAATAATTGATTCATTTCTCCTTAAATAGCCGGAAAAAATCTTTTTGAGTAAATCGAGATTTTTCTTTTTGATGGAAATTAAATTTGCGAACATTTGAAAATTGAATCTTTAACATCGATCGTTTCTCACTTTTTTTATGAATCATGATAACGTTAAATTCCTCATGACACACTGCAACAGTACCTCGTCTCAAAAACTCTGCCTTCTTCTTCATACGGTGCTTATTAAGGTGATTTGATTTTTTTTAAAATTTGTTTTTGTATTTTATTCAACGGCTCCGTGAAAAGTTGATAGATCATGGCCTCGAATGAACACAAATTAAATTGCATCAGTCTCATTTTGAAGCTCTTTCACCAATACATAAAACCGTACTCGGACTTTCCAAATTTCATTAAATTAATCTGTGCGCAAAAATTCTTTATCGTTTCCTCAGAATAAATTTCTTAAAATGGGGTGAATAACCCCATATAAAATATCCACGAGAATAACCCCTTAATTCGTCAATTTCTTTCCGTTCATTCGAGTTCAGAATCATCGAATTTTTCCCAAGCCCGCAGAAAGGAAAATAAATCAATATCACCTCACAGCTTATATCACGCTCTCACATTATCAATTATGGAATATTCAATTCGCCGAAACGAAAAAACAAACGATTATCTTATATTTTCGAATATACACGAAAGAAACATGAATTGTTCAGACAACGGTGGAAGAATTGGTTTCCGCGACGGCGTACTTCGACCTATTTCTTCGATCCGTCACCGATCCCGGATTATTACGATCCCTCGTGAGGTTTCTTCTCGAGGACGATTACGATCTCTGCCGTATTCTCGACAGTCTCATACAAAGGATATCTTCGAGGTCCAGAGTACGTAAATCGAAAAATACAATTTTTATTTGAAAGAAAAAATTTGTTTTATTTTATTCTTAAATTTTTTTATTTTATTTATTCCAATTATTTCATTCATTTTAGTAATTTATTATTTATTTGTATGATAACTCATAATAATAATAGTAATAATAATAATAATAATAATAATAATACAGAGAAATCAGATTTAAATTTTGAAAAAATGTATTTAATTTTTTTTTTTAAATTCAATTATTTCATTCATTCTAGTAATTTTGTATTTATTGTTATTATTAATAAATGAATATTAATAATAATACAGAGAAATACAATTTTAATTTAAAAAAAATGTATTTCAATTTTTTTCTTCAGTCAGTTAGTTAATAAGTTAATAAGTTAATAAGTTAATAAGTTAATAAGTTAATAAGTTAATAAGTTAATAAGTTAATAAGTTAATAAGTTAATAAGTTAATAAGTTAATAAGTTAATAAGTTAATAAGTTAATAAGTTAATAAGTTAATAAGTTAATAAGTTAATAAGTTAATAAGTTAATAAGTTAATAAGTTAATAAGTTAATAAGTTAATAAGTTAATAAGTTAATAAGTTAATAAGTTAATAAGTTAAGTTAATAAGTTAATAAGTTAATAAGTTAATAAGTTAATAAGTTAATAAGTTAATAAGTTAATAAGTTAATAAGTTAATAAGTTAATAAGTTAATAAGTTAATAAGTTAATAAGTTAATAAGTTAATAAGTTAATAAGTTAATAAGTTAATAAGTTAATAAGTTAATAAGTTAATAAGTTAATAAGTTAATAAGTTAATAAGTTAATAAGTTAATAAGTTAATAAGTTAATAAGTTAATAAGTTAATAAGTTAATAAGTTAATAAGTTAATAAGTTAATAAGTTAATAAGTTAATAAGTTAATAAGTTAATAAGTTAATAAGTTAATAAGTTAATAAGTTAATAAGTTAATAAGTTAATAAGTTAATAAGTTAATAAGTTAATAAGTTAATAAGTTAATAAGTTAATAAGTTAATAAGTTAATAAGTTAATAAGTTAATAAGTTAATAAGTTAATAAGTTAATAAGTTAATAAGTTAATAAGTTAATAAGTTAATAAGTTAATAAGTTAATAAGTTAATAAGTTAATAAGTTAATAAGTTAATAAGTTAATAAGTTAATAAGTTAATAAGTTAATAAGTTAATAAGTTAATAAGTTAATAAGTTAATAAGTTAATAAGTTAATAAGTTAATAAGTTAATAAGTTAATAAGTTAATAAGTTAATAAGTTAATAAGTTAATAAGTTAATAAGTTAATAAGTTAATAAGTTAATAAGTTAATAAGTTAATAAGTTAATAAGTTAATAAATTAATAAGTTAATAAGTTAATAAGTTAATAAGTTAATAAGTTAATAAGTTAATAAGTTAATAAGTTAATAAGTTAATAAGTTAATAAGTTAATAAGTTAATAAGTTAATAAGTTAATAAGTTAATAAGTTAATAAGTTAATAAGTTAATAAGTTAATAAGTTAATAAGTTAATAAGTTAATAAGTTAATAAGTTAATAAGTTAATAAGTTAATAAGTTAATAAGTTAATAAGTTAATAAGTTAATAAGTTAATAAGTTAATAAGTTAATAAGTTAATAAGTTAATAAGTTAATAAGTTAATAAGTTAATAAGTTAATAAGTTAATAAGTTAATAAGTTAATAAGTTAATAAGTTAATAAGTTAATAAGTTAATAAGTTAATAAGTTAATAAGTTAATAAGTTAATAAGTTAATAAGTTAATAAGTTAATAAGTTAATAAGTTAATAAGTTAATAAGTTAATAAGTTAATAAGTTAATAAGTTAATAAGTTAATAAGTTAATAAGTTAATAACTCAATAAGTTAATAACTCAATAAGTTAATAAGTTAATAACTTAATAACTCAATAAGTTAATAACTTAATAACTCAATAAGTTAATAACTTAATAACTCAATAAGTTAATAACTTAATAACTCAATAAGTTAATAAGTTACTCAGTTACTCAGTCACTCAGTTACTCAGTCAGTAACAATAATACATTTGTCGTCATTATCACTTCTTCCAATAAAATAAATTTTCCCCCGATTTTTCTCATCATCTCGATCGTAAATACAATTTCGATAAAATTTCTCTCTTCGCAGTTGTGCATCGTGACATTGTCACTGTTCGAATCTCTCGTCGATCTCAATTGCGAAGACGTAATGATAGAACTTTGTCTCGGCGCTTTAGCGCCTTGTTCCCACATAATGTTTTCCCAACGACGAAGACTCCGCGACGTCGATTCATTCGGTCGCGCGGCCGAAAAATTTCTCTCTCTCACGCCTTACTGTTGCATCCTCTATCTACCGCCGACCGGCAACATTTCCTCGTCAACGAAATCCTTGACACCGTCGTCGTCGAATTTTCGTCGAAGAAATTCATCCGCAAATCCATCAAACTCGTCGCCGAATCCAATGAAAAATTCCTCGACTCAATCGTCGTCGTTGAATTACGCTGCCAAACACTCGGAAACTCTTTATGGAAATTATCACGCTTATTTGTACGACGCTAGACGTAAAATCGTTGCTTGTCAAAAAGCATGCGCCAATTGGTCTTATAGTTACGACGGCGAATCTCACGTGAAAAACGAAATTGACGTCGTTGATTCGTCGATAAGAAAAAATTTCACAAATTCGAAAAAAATCAATCGTTGGCGATTGGAAAACGAAGATTCGACGATTTGTAAAATTCGCGACGATAAGAATGACGATAAAATCGTCGATGAACGCACGACGGTCGGTAAAACAGGGATTCAAGGTTCGTTCGACGAATCGTCGAATATTTTGGAAAATATCAAGTCTCTGCTGGAAGGTGACGAATTTATTGGGGGAATATCGTCGATAAATTGCGCAAATGACGAAGAAGAATTCGGTAATAACGAAGAAATCGCTTGCGCGTTGTCGACCGAGGAAATTCGACGTTTGAACGCCGATATCGCGGAATTGTTGGCCGACGATTTTGATGAAATAAATCTCAAAATCGGTCCGAAAACGGAAGAAAATTTGGAAAATTTGGAGATGGAAAATCGCACGGAAATCGACGATTCCAACGCGATTATGAATTCTTTGCAATCTTTGGGTGAAAGCAGCGGTTACGAGAGTTTTGCTCTTCGTGGATCGACGGAATCAACGCCGGAAAATGAACATAACGAAGATCGAACGAACGATCGGGAAATAATCGGCAATTTGGAAAAAAATTCGACGTCGAACGACGAAGAAAAAAAATTATTGGGACTGAAAAAAAAAGATGAAGCGAAAAAATGTGTGGAAAATTTGACTTATGATGCGGAAAACGATGCTGTTGGACGAGATTCTTCGTTATTGTCGCCTGGGAATTCGATCAATCAAATTCCGACTTTGCGTCAGGATATTTTCAATGGCAAACCGAACGTTGGAATTTTTTTGGACGTTTTGTTGAGAAAATTGGAATCAATGACGAGCAACAACGTTTATGTCAATCTTCATTTGACCGGACTCATTTCGAGGCTCGCGATTTATCCTCAACCTCTTCTGCAATCGTTTTTGCTCAATCATTCGTTGGTTTTTCAACCGAGCATCAGATCGTTGCTGCAGGTGAGATTATTGTTTTTTATTAGGGTGGCTTGAGAAAAATGTTTTTTTTTTTTTTTTTTTTTTTTTTTTTTTTTTTTTTTTTTTTCGATTTCAAATGCCGAGCTTTCACTACAAAGTATCTTGCATTCGTAGAATTCCATCCAATGATAAACCTGATCGGACTATTTTTAGAAGTCCACGATTTTTTTTCAAATTTTTCCATTCGAGGGAAGAACATGAAGTTTTTATCTAAAAAAATCAATAGCTCCGCGAATTTTATAGCTACGTCGATTTTGTAAGTTCCATTTGAAAGCTCTTTAAAAACCGCTTTAAATGGCGTGCAGACCTTTGGATAGGGAAAATAATTATCGAGATTTTAAGAAAAAAAAGTTGAAAAATATTAAAAATTGATTGAATTATCGGGTCGAATTTGTCAAAAGACATAGTCTCAGGAACATAGAAAAGTAATGTTGATACAAAAAAAAAATTATTATTTTCCTCATACTTAAGAAGTAAATAAAAAATGGGAAATCAATAATTTAATTTTTTTCATCATATAACCTTTGTAATAATTTTTTTTGTTATTTCTTCGGTTTTCAACTTATATTACAATTTTATTAGAACACACTCTACAGTATCAATTAACACATGTCGAGGTAGTTGTGTGATTTTTTTCATTAATCAAACCGTTTCTATAAAATTCGATTTTTGAAAATAATTCTTGGGTCAAAAACTTTATTCTTGAGATTTCAAAAGTTGAATTTGTTGGAAAATTTGACGTTATTCAAAAAATTTTAATTAAAAAAATCGAAAAGAAAGAAAAAAAAGTACAATTTACCTTGTTCGATGCTGCATGGCGTGTTCTGATAAAATTACGTTAACATGGCTGCAAAAAATAATTTCAAAAACTTTTAATTACCCCGAAAAAATTTTAGATATAACCCCTCAAATATTCAAGTAGAGAAGAGACGTAACAATTATTCGATTCCACGTTTTTCGTTCGACAGTTGATTGTCAATAAAATTCATTTTGTTATTTCATACCAAGGTTTTGGCGTCGTTGAAGCACAAGATCGATCAGTATCTGTCAAAAATCGAGGATTTGGATGTGTTGGTCGAACAAGCGAGAAATTTTCTCATCGCTCGTGAGGACAGACTCGTGAACGCGAGGAAAAATGCTTTGGAAGCAGCGGTTCAATCTCCACCGAATAAACAAAACTCTCCGACCGGCGAAGCCTTTTCGAGAAGTAATAATCATTTATTTTCTCTCTATCTTCATTTCTCCTAATAAAAAAAAATAGATAAATAAATAAAAATCAAAGAATTAAACAATAAGAACTAATAATTAAAAATAAAAAATTTTAAATACTCAGAATTTTATATATGAACATTTTTGTGCTCAACATCTTGACATTATAAAAAATATAATCTTATATTATATTTTTCTCTTGGTTTATTCTCGGAGAAATATAATTTTATATTATATTTTTTTAGTTATTACATAGATGAACTAGAAAATATGTTTGATCGATGAATGAAAGTCTTGACACTGTTTTCGTCGACTTTTTCTGTTAATGCTACTCGAAAACCGTAAGGGATCAAGCGCTGTAGGTATTTTCAACTTCATAAGAAAGAATATTGAAAGAAACTGTGCGATACGTTATAATTTGACCATTTTTATGATTTATAAAAATTGTGGGAGCGTATTTTAATGTTATAAAATCGTTGTTTCAACAACAGGTGAGCCTAAACGAAGAAGTTTATTGGGTCAGGTGTTGGATTGGTCGGGAGGTAATTCCAGTCCTGGCAGTCTTCGAAGCTCTCTGGCACAAAAATTTGGAATGAAAGAAGAATCATTGGAAGTTATCGAACATGGCTCTGGCTATAGGTAAACAAATAATAATTCTATTTTGACTAATTAATGAATAATTTTCTTTTATTAATAACAATTATTTTTATTATTATTGTTCAATGAAATTATTTCTCTTATTATTTCTAATATTCTAATAATTTCTGTTATTTCTTGATTTTTTAAATATTATTTTTATCGTTTTTATTATTTCTTGATTTTTTAAATATTATTTTTATTATTTCTTGATTTTTTAAATATTATTTTTATCATTCCTTGATTTTTTGAATATTATCTTTATTATTTCTTGATTCTTTAAATATTATTATTATTATTTCTTGATTTGTTGAATATTATTTTCATTATTCTTATTATTTCTTAATTTTTTAAATATTATTTTCATTATTTCTATTATTTCTTGATTTTTTAAATATTATTTTTATTATTCCTTGATTTTTTGAATATTATTTTTATTATTCCTTGATCTTTTGAATATTATTTTTATTATTCCTTGACTTTTTAAATATTATTTTTATTACTTCTTGATTTAAATATTATTTTTATTTTATCATTTATTTTTTAAATATTATTTTGCTTAATTGTTTCTTTTTTTTTTGTTTACAGATATTTTCCGAAATCAACGTGGGAGGCTCCGAAAGACGTAAATCCGGACCAAAACGTCGTGCTCTGTGCTGTTGTGATAGACGAGTGGCTCAAAGAATTAGCCGCGATAACTCAAGAACACGCAATTCAGTCTTTGACCAGCAGATCAGAATTCAGAGTCTAGAGTGCAATTAATCAGTTTTCTTCTTTGTTTAATTTGCTTTTGCAATCGATGGGACAATCATTGAGAAATTCAGTCTTGCTGACTGCTAAATTTTCAAGTACTTCATTGTACCGGCAAAACTATCGTTTGATTCAAAGACCGAGAAACAACGATTATATATTACATTTTAAGAGGAAACGTCCGAGTAGACAACGGAAAAAATAGGTGAATTTTAGGAATTATTATTTCAAAAACTATTCGTTCGATTTCATTCAAGTTTGTTTTATTCGAAAGTATGTATGTTGAGGTATGTTGAGGAATTTTTTTATAAATATATATCCACTGGGAAGCGGTGCTGTCGTGGCCGGCGTAAAAAATGTCCCTCGCTCGCACGATCCGCGGTCCCCGAGATTACACGCAGTCGGTTAATCCGAAACAAAAATTTCAAAAAGATTCTCAAAATGTAACGTACGATGCCCTTCGCAACGTAGGATTTTTTGAAAAAAAAAATTTTTTCACGAAACTGCGACCGATTGAACTTTACATTCATTTTTCAACCTTAATTTCCGACCTTTCTGGCTTGATAAAAAAAAATAATTGAGTGAAAAAAAAAAATCCTACGTTGCGAAGAGCATCGTACGTTACATTTTGAGAATCTTTTTGAAATTTTTGTTTCGGATTAACCGACTGCGTGTAATCTTGAGGACCGCGGATCGTGCGAGCGAGGGACATTTTTTACTTCGGCCACGACAGCAGCGCTCCCAATCGATATATATTTATAAAAAAATTCCTCAGCATACCTCAACATACGTACTTTCGAATAAAACAAACGTGGATAAAATCGAACGAATAGTTTTCGAGATAATAATTCCTAAAATTCACCTATTTTTTTTTTTTTTTGCTGTCTACTCGAACGTTCTCCGTCAAACACACGTCGATCGACGTGAATTACGCCGAACGTTCTTAATCGTCAATCTTACCGTCAATGCCCAGGGAACAATTATTCATAATTCGTTGATTGAGCGATGTATTTTTTTCTTCGATTTTCGCGTGGCTAAATATTTCTCTCCCGCCTAGTCCTTGCCGATGTAAATTAAAACGATTGCTTATTTTTTTTTTTTAGTAGTTTTCTTTTTTATATACACGAATGCTTTAATATATTATTCAATCAATTGCAATGTTTTTTTTTTTTTTATAATTGAACTATAATTTTAACAAGGCAATAATCCGAAGTTCAACTCCGAAGTCTTTTATTGATTCGAATCGACGGATTTAATGAGTTAATTAATTGCAACGGTTTATTTTTTAAGTCACAATTTTTGAATAATCAGTCGAATGAAAAAAAAACAATCGCTGCTAAGCGATTGATAAAAAATAATTGAGCGAAGAAATTAATTCGCGGAATTAGACAACGATAATTTTTTAATGAATCATGAAAAGAAACGACAAAACCGAAAAAAAACGTTGCTTGAAACTTGTATTTATATAATTAGCGTTAAAATAAAATACGTCCATGAATACACGAGAAAGTAGAAAATTATGTGATTGTCGGACAACGATTTATGTAAATAGCGACAGAGAGAGAGAGAAAAAAAAAGTTAACCAGAAGTATAGAATTAAGAAAATGTTGGAATATATCGAAAGCGACGATTATTTAGCGATATATCGGCGAAAAAAATTTTTATTCGAAATAATTTGTACTTAGAACGATTTGCGAACAATTTCTCTTGAAGATGGCCGAAATATTGTTGTTGTTTTCGTTTTTTTTTTTTTAATGAATGGTAGATTTTTATTCGAAATCGATTCCTCGAAAGGGAAAAATTTTATTGGATTTTTAATTAACTTAAATTAAATTAAAAGCAGAGATACTTTGAGGGGTTCTATCTCTTTTGCGGTAATAAATTAAGGGGTTTTAATTACGTTTTTATGGAAATTTTGACAGAATTTTATTAGAAAACAATATATAGTAATTATATAAATTTCAAATTCCCAAAATAATTTTTTTTTAAAATGAAAATTGGAAATTTTTCCATGAAAAAAATCATGTAAGTACCTTCATATATGTTGTAATTGATACTGTATAGTGTATTCTAATGAAACTATGTCGACATGACTAAAAAAATCGAGCAAATCTTTTAATTTTCCCAGAGAGAAACTCCTTAAGGAAAAAATATTAATTTAATTCTCGACGACAATTTCACAAACTCCCAGACGAAAAAGAAGTGTGTGATAACTTTGATAAAATTTCCTGTAACTCACGTGAGAATGAAAAACAAGCATGAAAGAAAAATTTCGGCACGACGGTCTCGAAAAGAATTTGTTAAAACTAATGCTGTAATATAATGTATGGGATCACATTGTTATGGTCAATTTACTTATACAAACGAAAGTCTAATAAAGTGCAACACTTAACCGATACCAGATAGTTTATACAAATTAATTAACTTCTTGCGATTGCAATTTCAAATGCAACAGCTATTTATTTCAATAAATTTATATCAGATTCGTGTTCAGACTGCGTCGAAAATAGTACATTGTGTCGCAAGGTCGCGAAATTGTTTGATTCCCGGCGTGAATGCGAGGTTTAACGCGAGGCCGTAGGCGCGTAACGACTCCCTCGGGCGGTTGAGTCGCCGACGTCGAAGTCCGACGTTGTATGCGAAGACGTTAACCGAAAGACGAGTCCGAGGTGGATCCGGAGACGAGACATCGGCGACCTCACCCGCCTTGGCATCGTCGGGCGTTCGAGCCGAGTCCTGGGCCCTCGCATTTACAACGAAATTCCCAATCGCTACCGCGCAAACGCATAATATTTTTTTTCGTCATCCTCACGTGAGAATTAAACACATTCGCGTAACAATTTTCGTACGCTATGTGCCTGAACGATCGACGAATCGTACGATTCCCGATCGAACTTCGGGTCATCGAACAGTGGCGGGAATCAAACGTTTGCCGCGTTCGGCTTCGGAAATCCGAGAATCAGGGAACATCGCGCAATCAAATTGGTGCGACAATGCTTCATTCTCAGGTGAGGATGACGAAGAAAAAAAACAATTTTGAGGCTTTCGTAGAAATCTGTACGTCACACTCCTCCCATTCTCTCATCAATGTACCGATCAAGATAAAATTTGGTACACAGACGTAGATCGATGACCCAAAAACAGAAATGAAAACATAAAAAAAAAAAAAAATTGACCGCCCTTCGCAAATTTTCAAGTGAACTCGACATTTTATTTTTTTGGGCTCACCTCATCGAATGAGGTGTCTTCAAATGGGTCTCCTCAAATGCAATTTAAAATGTCCCGAGACCTTTTTTCATTTCTTTTTTTCATTACACGAGATATTCGCTTTCAAAGACGTCATCAGATTTACTTCCTCCCCCCCCTCTAATTTCTAAACTATCAATTCGAAAAATCGGAAAAAATTTCACAACGTAGCTTTTAATTGTTACATTCATTGAAAATTATAACGAACACCGTAGCAATGATAGTTTATGAAAAATTAAAATATAACTCTTTTTCGGAGTGGGTGAGAATGGCTACGTTTTTTTATCATGGACGTTCTCAACACGCTTTTGACCAGTTATTTTTTTTTCTCTGGCTTTGCCCAGGCTTGAAAACAAAGTCTTTGACATGACAAAAATTCTTACGGGGGAAAAACTTGAAATTTCAATGTTTTGCCGACCACGAAGTCGAGTTCGCTTTCTCCTCTAAAAATAACAGTAAAGAAAATTTTCTGCATTATTTATTCCGTAAATCGATCAAAACGTTCGGAAATTCAATTATCCGCATAGCGTTTCAAAGAAAATTGAATTCTCTACAAGAATGTATAGAACTATAAGTCCAAAATTTCAATATCTTCGAGACATAAAAGCATTTTGAAGCGATTTATGTTGAAAATTCGTCTGTCGACGAGTTTTATAAATCAACTCTTCATTACACAAAAAAAATGTCTCAATAAAGATTAGAAATAATTGAATTCTCTACGAAAAAGGTATCTAGCAAAAATAGCCTAAATCCAATAATTCTCAATTCCCAGCTCCCGGAAATTTATTTCACGAATGGGTGAAAAAATAATTTAATTTTATCCGAGAATAAAAAAAATTATTTTCTCGACAAAATCAAAATATTTATACGTGCGTATAAATCCCCAAATAAATATAAAACCACAAAGCTTATGGGAGCCAATAAAATAATAATAATAATAATAATAATAATAATAACAGTAAAGAAAATATAAATTTTTTAGTTTTTTTTTTCGTTTTTCGTCCGTTTATTTTTAATAAGATAAAATTCACAGAGCGACGTTTTTCGTTCATCGATGTTTCGTTTATCATTTCTTCACGGCAGCGGTTTTGGGTGGAACAACTTTAGCGGTTTTGGCTGCTGTGGGTTTCGCGGATTTAGCGGTAGCCGGCGCTGCTTTCTTCGGTCCTCCAATTTTCTTGGGTCTCGCAGCTTTCGAAGCGAGAATCTGCTTCTTGCGTCTCTCCAGCAGTTTCTGGACTCGTGCCACGGGTTTGGGCAGAGGTAGCTGAATGGAAAAGCAAATTTGCGTCAATCGAAACACCGGAATTGATCGAATACGCACAATTAAGGCCTTGCTGGATGGATTGTTGGGCAAAAAAATCAGTTAAAAATGAGAGAATCGTGGATTTACGAGTCTAAATCGTGTCGTACATTCTTAACCTAACAAATAGCTGAACTAATTGAAGCACCTCAATATATATATCTACTCCATGTATACATTTTGTTTCGGGGTAACTAGGGAACGTTGTGTGTTGTTTAATAAGAAATAAAAGGGGAGAAACCGAACAGCGGGGAGCGAAACATGTCACGAAAAATAAAGCTCTATTGATCCTTTCTTAAAAAACTCGGAGTGTTGCTCTAAGGGGTTACATACACTTATAATTTTCAAAAAATCGTTTTATCATCAAATCGAATTATTAGAAGCTGCCAACGATGCGAACGGATTATTATATGACCCTGGAATAGATGACTCCATGTAAGTTGAAAAAAAAAACGAAATTTACCACATGTAAAACGCTTTTGAAACTTTAAACGCGTTTTTCTCAAAACTATGTTTTCAAAATCGGTGATCAAGATTTCTCGAAAACGGCTGAACCGATGAGTCTCAAATTTTAACACAACCTTTTTAACTAGATTTTTTAGTAATTAATCGAAGATTTTTTTTCTCCGATAAATATTTTCCATTTTATAAACAATTTAAGGCTTAAATTTTCGTTCAAAATCGAGTCTTTTATTTTGAGAAGTCGCCATTTTGTCAAAAATTATTTTTTCGCTAATTCCTTCGATTAAATACTAGATAATGTATTATATTAACGAAATTTATTTGGTTTTTTCATTTCAGATAATCCGGTCCAGAGATATCGTGATCACCGCAAAATTGGTTTTTTTTGCGGAGCTCTAGGAGATCGGCGATAGCAACATTCGCGATGATTATTTTTACAAATAAAAAATATGTTAATATATTATAAGGTTATTATAATATGTAAACCAATTTTCAAATTAATAAATTGAATAGTCTGCGCGAAAAAAATTCTTGAAAATCCGTCTTTTTAAAGCCTTCTAACTGTATGTAACCCCTTAAAGAATAAGAAGAGTAAAATAAAATACGGAGGGAAAATTGCCACATAATGATGAATTAGACTACACTCAAGGATGTTTATTTACCAATTTTAATAATAATTCAAGTGAAATTCGACGATATTGACGCGTGGTTGACTGACGTTTTGTCAGTGACTGTCAAATTGTTTTAACTGTTTTGGGTGATACTTCTCATTGCTTTAATTAATTTCTCGACAATTACTCAAGCGATTAATTGAAAACTAAGCGTAATTAATCTCTCGATTCTAAATCTTGATGATGTAATTTTTTCAGAATTTACGGCGATTTAGTTGTAATCGTAGCAAAAAACTTTCTCAATTTTTTCATGCAATACACATACATAGATAAATAAATGAATATTATAATTATGTATTTATATGATTAAAATATTCATAATATTTATTTATATATATATATATATTATAAATATGTAACATACCTACATCCATATATAAATGAATATTATAATTCATAATAAAATCAATAAAACACATTTCTGTTTTCAACATAATGATCGATTTTTAAAAATAATAAAGCCACTTTTTTTTTGCCAATTACGTAATAAATATTGCATTCACGAAAATTTCACAAGAAACCTTTTTTGTAGAGCATCAAATTTCCTACAAAACTGTCCAATGACATTTTTTTTATAATATACAGTTTTGAAGTAATAAAAAAATTTCCCCAACAAAATTTCAAATGCATGCACATTTCCATACAAAAATTCGATCTCTCGGCGTCGTTTTTCTTTTTCTTCATCCATTGATATTTTCTTGATGTAAAAATAATTTTTTTCTCTTCACGTTGATTATTTTTGAAGAACAGTAACAAGAATAAAATAATTAAAAATAAAAATAAGAAAAAAAAAAATTCCCGACATCACCAAATTAAAAACCACCCTGATATACATCAAGAGAGAACTCTCAAGAGAGATAAAAGCGTTCTATGTATGACGTTTTATTTTTCGAGTAAACGAAATTGCCGATTTATCGATCGTATTGTGCGGTAAACCATGTCACAGTCCGTCAAGAAAATTCAGCCAATCTGAAACGCCTGGTCACCTAATTGCTCTAGCACTTGATTGGACCATTTCAATAAGTAATTATATTGAACTGGGGACATTTCTACAGTGCTCGGGGATTCGGTTAAACGACGGATACAAAGTTTACTCGTAATTGAAAGAACGATTGCACCGAAGCACCATCGAAATCCCAAGTTTTAATCCAATTACTCCAATTATAATATATCACAACTTTGGGGAACGCGAAATGCGTCGTCGAGATTATTTCGACGTTAAGTTTGAATAGTTCGAGCGAGATAAATTTTCAATGAGAATTCCTAGGAAAACAAAAATCTGTCGGAAGATAAAATAAACTCTCCGAGAAGTATTGCAGAATTTTGATAGATTTGATCCAGTAAAACGTTGAGTTTCGAACGCAATTTTTATTTAATGATTTAGAAGAAAAAAAAAAATAAGTGAGATTTTTTGGGGATTTATTGAGATGATTGAGGGAAAACTTACACCACGTTTTTCAGCCAGGGCAATGTCCTTCTCGCGTTGACGTCTCTGAGCCGTCAATACTGCCGATCGCTTGAGCACAGCAGCGTACGGGTTGAGGCGGAGCATGGCCCGGGTGTTGTTCAACGGATTCAATTTTTTCACGCTGCGTACGATCGTTTTTCTGTCGGGGCGACACCGGAAACAACGAAAAAAAACCATTATTCAATGTTCAAACGTTTACGTGAGTCGTCTGATAATTTGTTTTTTAATCTTCAGAAGTGGTTAAGATTATAATCAAAGTAATTCAACAACACGGACCAATTGGGATCATCATATAAGATGAATTGATAAAAATAAATAGATGGATAGAGAAATAAATGAGTAAAAATGAATAAATGAGTAAATAAATGAAAATAAATGAACAAATAAGAATAAATGAATGAGTGGAAGAGAATAATCGTATAAGAATGAATGAATAAGTAGAAATTGATGAACGAATAAGAATAAATGAATAAGTGAGAAATAATGAATGACTAAAAATAAATAAATAAGTAAAAATATAAATGTACGAATAAGAATAAATAAATGAGAAAAAATAAATAAATGACTAAAGATAAATAAATGAATGGGAATGAATAAACGAATAAGAATAAATAAGAATAAAAAAAAATTAATAAAAAATAATAAATGACTAAAATAAATAGGTAGAAATAAATAAACGAATAAGAATAAATAAATGAGTACTAATAAGTTACTAAAAATAAATAAGTAGAACAAAATGAACGAATAAGAATAAATAAATAAGTAAAAATGAATAAACGAATAAGAATAAATAAATAAGAAAAAATGAATAAACGAATAAGAATAAATAAATAAGAAAAAATAAATGAACGAATAAAAATAAATAAATGAGCAAAAATAAATAAATTACTAAAAATAAATAAATAAGTAAAAATAAATAAACGAATGAGAAAAAATAAATGAGCAGAAATGAATGAATAAATCAAAATAAGAGAATAAAAATAATTAAATGAGAGAAAAAAAATAAATAAGAAAAAAATAAATAAGTGAATGAATAAATTATTTTTTTTTTTTTATGTAAGAAAGAGAATAATTCAGAAACGTACTTCGGTGCGCGTAGAACCTTGCGAATTTCTTCGGACTTTAGAAGCCTCGCGAGATCGGTATTGGCCATTTTGGGGAACGGTAGATTGTATCCGGCCTTGAGTTTGGACTCTTTGCGCCAAGTTCCGTAAAGAGCGTCGAGTTTATCGAACGCGGATTTCGTCCAGATGACGAAACGTCCGACGTGACCGCCGGGGGCGAGTTTCAACAGATTCAACTTGTTGATGTTCATCAAATCGACTCCGGGAATATTGCGGAAAGCTTTGCGAATTCCCTGTCGAAAAAAAAATTAAACGATAAGCGTTCGTTTACGGTTTAATTTGTATACGTGTATATATTTTTTTATTTTTATTTTCAGAAGTGGTTATGGCTATCATCAATGTAATTCAACAACACGGACCAATTTGGATCATCATAAAAGATAAATTGATAAAAATAGATGGATAAAAATTTATAAGTAATTAAAAATAAATAAACGAATAAGAATTAATAGATGGGTAAGAATAAAGAAATGAATAAGAATAATTATACGAATCATTGCTACTTTAATCATTGTTATTTTATAATATTGTGTATTTATTATATATATTAGGGTGGGCCTTAATAGGGGTGTTGACGAATTTCGACAAGTGCAGCCCCCCAGATAGGTTCGAAATAAATTTAAAAAAAATATGTGCAAAAACCCCAAGCACTGTAGTCCAATGCGAAGACGTGCCTGTAAGCTCGTTTTGTTTCCCATTTGAATAACATGGGATTTTCGGACTAATTCAGTCATTATTTTTTGGAAGTGCTCCTTAAGCATTGAAAAAAAATATATTATTCATATAAATCTATTCTTAATTGGTATATCTACGTGTAAAATTTTTTTACAAGGCGTTGTCACAACCCTTGCGCTCCCCCACCCCCTCTTCTGTTATACACGACGACAAATTGATACAGGCGAGGTCTTGTAAAAAAAAATGTACGAGTAGTTATACCCATTAACAATAGATTTGTGTGAATAAAGAATTTTTAACGTGCTTAGTGACAACACGAAAAAATAATAACTGAATTAGTCTGAAAATCCCATTTTATTCAAATGGGAAACAAAACGAGCTTACAGGCACGTCTTCTCATTGGACTACAGTGCTGGGGTTTTGCACGTGTTTTTTTTAAATTTATTTCGAACCTATCTGGGGGATGGCACTTGTCGAAATTCGTCAACACCCCTATCAAGATTCACCCTGACATGTATATTTCTATTGACTCAGACCCAAATACTAACCTGATCTTGTCCGTAAATTATCAAAGGTCCCCGACGTTGGATTCGACGACGATTACGCATCTTACCCTTACCAGCACGGAAACGTTGCGATTTGTATACCTGAAGATAAAAAAATTTTTCACATAAACGCGTGTTCGAAATTTTTATAATATTGAAAACGATCTTTTTAATATTAATTCAAATGTTTGACATTATCAAATTTGATCGTAAAAAATTTGATGAATTCGTTTTATTGGTTTTTAATTTACCTTCTGGATGTCATTCCAGGCCTTGATGCGACGCAAGAAGATGACCGCCTGCTTCGTCTTGTTGTATTCCTGGATCTTATCGGAAACCACGACGGGAAATTCAGGTACCTCCTGGATCATATGACCTGACGAATCATTTAAAAATCAAAGCTTCGTTAAATCTTCGACGAGATTATTTAATTTTACGATTTTGGGGAGCTGAACAGCGTCAGAGCTTTTGTTTCATAATCACTGTCGATCATAAACACGGACCAAAAGCAAATCATCATGATAGTAAGTTTTTTTCTTTGACTCACGAAAATATTTGAAATTAATTTTAAAAAATGTTTCAAATTTAGAAAATTCAGATGTTGATTTATATTCAAAGAAATAACATTTAAAAGAATATGATAAAATGAATAAAAAATTGTTTTTGTTCTAAATTTACGATACTATATTAAAATGAATTTTTTAAATATTGTTTTTCTTTCATTCACAAAAGAATGAAATTTAGAAAAATATTAAATATTGAAGAATCATAAAATTTCAAAAATATGTGAAATTCGAAAGATATGGACAATTTTATTCTTATACATGGATGTAAATTTATTTGCAGAAAAATAACATTTAAAAGAATATATAAAATGAAAAAACAAATCATTTTCGTTTTAAATTCACAATAGTATATAAAATCAATTTTTTTCTTTTTCTATTCACAAAAACATAAAATTGAAAAAATATATAAAATTTGAAAAAAATGTAAAATTTTCAAACATACAATTTTAAAGGATGTAAAACTTGAAAAAATGTAAAATTTTAAAAGATAAAATTTGAAAAAATGTAAAATTTCAAGAGATATTAAATTTGAAAGTGTAAAATTTTTGAAGATATAAAATTTGAAAAAATGTGTAAAATTTTAAGATACAAAATTTGAAAAAATGTAAAACTTTAAGATACAAAATTTGAAAAAAAAAAAAAAAAAAATGCAATTTTAAGACATAAAATTTTGAAAAATCCAAACGATTGAAGTAATATAAAATTAGAAAAATATATGAAATTTGCAAAAATGTATTAAAATTTTTTATCTACATACAAATTTATCGGAAGTTTTTGAAAATTTTTTATTTTTCTAAAATCTCCGAGTAAAACTTGTTATCGAGATTTTTCTCGATGCTTACCCTTCGATTGGACGAGGGCGGGTACTCCGGACGCGGCGATAGCCGAAACTATTGCGTAACGTTTTTGATTAACGTTTACGCGACGATGCCAGCGACGCCAGGGTTTGGTGGGTGCGAACATACGTCCGCCTCTGCACATGTTGCCGAAGGCACCCTGACCGGAACGATGAGTACCACCTCCGCGAACACGGGGAATACGAGCAACCGCGCGACCGGTTCCCCATGACTCGGCCGAAGTTTGGTGACCTGCGATCATCAAACATTGACTTCGCTTCAAATCCAGTCGTCTGACCACGCCGGACGTTTTTTTTTTTTTTTTTTTATTATTTATCGATAACCTGATCAAATGAAATATTTAGAAAAAAAAAAATAAAAAATTGTAACGATGATTTTTTAAATAACCATCGAATCGGTGGTGAATATAACATTTTTTTTTTTTTTTTAATTACTTTTTCTAAATACAAATGAGTTTATTGGCTTCGTGTTTTTTTATTTTATTTTTCTATTGATTTTTTATTATTCGTTTATTCTTTTCAAATCTTATTCTTTAATATCATTTTTAATTTGATTTCTGTAGAGTTATTGTTTCTTTGGAATATGTAAATTTTTATTTTATTATTATTTGTATTCTGATATGAATGTATGGGGAGGGACGTCCCAAATCATCCGAATGAAATTGTCTTTTCCAGATACTTCGTCGAAATTGGGGACTTTTTTTACGTAAAATTAGAGTGACGGTTAATTTTAATAAATGATAATGATTTCCTGTCTATAGAAAACAGAAATGAAAATTAAATCTTGCGGATAAATCGATATTGCGATTGTTTTTCGATAGAAAATCGTTTCTTAGATTTATTTTTCATTATTTTTTATGAATTAGAATAATTTAATAAAAATCGATTTTCTATAAAAAGAATAATCGAAATATCGACTCTTTCTCGATAGATTTTATTGTTCTTACTCCAAATAGAAAACCTATCATATATTAAAAATTTTAGGAAGCTCGAATTTAAAAAAAATCAAAAGTAATAAAAAATATGAAAAATTAGTAATGACAACTTTTATTTTATACAAGTAGTTTCTTAATTTCGATAAAGTATCTAGGATAAAAATTTGATACTATTTACAATGGTGGAAATAGCAGTTGCTGTCGATAAAAAAAAAAGGTAGGAGGGTGAGGGAACACAAAAAATCTAAACAAAAAAATTAATGTAGTAAAATTTAAAAAAAATACTAAAAAATTTTTTTTTGAAATTGAAAGAATCATAAACTCCACCGGCGGATACAAGAGTTTCAAGCTGGTGATTTGGGACGTCTGTTTCCATATGTATTCAACATATAAAAGTTGTTTGGACCACAACTCTATTATTATCTACTGACCAGCTTCCTTCGACACGCAGTACGGCTGTCTGCTGTTCTTCGACACCTGCTGGTGAACAAAGTTCACGACATCGGGACGAATGGGAGCTTTGAAGACCGCCGGCAGCGAAATAGAGTCGCCGGATGGCTCGTTCTTGTCGCTGTAGACGGTTACCAAAGGTCTCGCTGTTGATAACGACTATAACGACAACATTGTTCAAATAAAACATTTTTCAAAGTTTCAAAATAACAAAAAAAATATTATAAAATATATAATAATAAAAATTAAATGATAGCGGATAAAGATTTAAAGTACGGGCAAGCAGAGTTTATTTTTATGTCCAGAACCAGTTTAAATTGATGACGATAATCAGTTTTGTGACAACGGTGATAGATCATGATTCAGAGAGAAAAACGTTCTAGGTATAATTCTATTTTCCGAGTAAACGGGATTGCCGATTTATCGATCGTATTGTGCGGTAAACCATGTCACAGTCCGGCAAGAAAATTCGGCCGATCTGAAACGCCTAGTCACCTAATTGCTCTAGCACTTGATTGGACCATTTCAATAAGTAATTATATTGAACTGGGGACATTTCTACAGTGCTCGGGGATTCGGTTAAACGACGGATACAAAGTTTACCTCGTAATTGAGAGAACGATTGCACCGGAGCACAATCGGAATCCCAAGTTTGAATCTAATTACTCCAATGATAATATATCACAACTTTGGGGAACACGAAATGCGTCGTCGAGGTTAATTCGCCGTTCAGTTTGAATAGTTCAAGCAAGATAAATTTTCAATAAATACCTAGGAAACAAAAATCTGTCGGAAGATAAAATAGACTCTCTAAGAAGTATTCCAGAATTCTGTCAGATTTTTCGGGCTTTCGGCATGAAAGAAAAAAAAAGTTAAAAAGAAAAAAACGTCGTCTGGTTTCCTTCAATCGCTACAAGTACGAGGTAAAACCGTCAAACGTTCCAAATATGTCGTTCTATGTCATTTCTATAGTGCGCCGCAAGTTCGGTAAGCGATAGATGAAAAGTTTACTCGTAATTAAAAGGAAAAATTGGTGACGCATAATCAGGGTCACTGTATCGAGTCTTATTCGCTCCAATAAAAATAATATTACAACTCTTAGGACCACAAAATATGTCATCGACTCATCGTCCTGCAAGTCCTAGTGTCAAAAACGCCGTTATTTTAAATTTCAAGATAGTTAGGTTAGAATTGAACATAAATATCATTAAAAAAAATCAGATAATTGATCGAAAAACAATAATAAAAATATTAAAATTCAAGAAAACAAGGTTCGAATATTCCTAAACAGCAGAAACGCGCCTTTCCTGACAATGTAAATTAAAAATGGTGGATTCTCGCAGCTTTCTCGAACTCTTACCGATTAAAACTTCGATAATCCGCAATTTTTATTGACCGCAAGGCGATTAAACAATCAAAAACAAAACAACAAACAAAACAAAGAACCAAAAATAAATTAAGTAGCTGCGACAAAATCACGTTGGAGCGTCGATCTAACGAAAATAAATTCACGATCGAAGATTGGACACGTGGTCGCCGATCCGGTGAGCAATTTATAATGAAGCTCATGATCTATTTTCGCATTTGCCGATTAACATCGTCCGATGAGAAACATACGATTTAAATTTCTAATATGAAATTAGATTGGGAACAAAGTCGAGCTCACCATTTTGTAGAGTTTTTAGCACTTTTTCCACATCAGCCCGATCACTAACCAAGCTGTTGGAACGCCTTGCCAGGCCGTAAAGAAAGAGAACTTTGGCGGAAGTGGGCGAAGATGTACTTTTTCGGCACATGCGCAGATACAACGGAATTTACGGTCGTTGCGTAGAGAAGCGTTGTTTCCTGCCGGTTAAAAGAGGACGGAATTGAGACGGAGAATTTAGTTAGAGTGACAGCCGTGTGGCGGCGCTGTCGGTTATCTGCGTCGAGGAAGAAGGAGAAGGACAGGTGAAGAAAGAAAGAGAGGTGAACTGTTTTTAATTATTTATGAACAGTTTTGAACAGTTTAGAACAGTTTAGAACAGTTTTAAACAGTTTTGAACAGTTTTAAACAGTTTATGAACACTTTTGAACAGTTTTAAACAGTTTTAAACAGTTTATGAACAGTTTTTTTTATTAGGTTAACAGTTTTGAACAGTTTATGAACAGTTTTTTCCAATTTTCAGAAATTAAATCGTTTCAATCGATCGGCCAACTTTACTGAAGTAGAATTAAGATTTTGTGGATTTTTCATTTTTTGTTTGCGTCCATCTTCGTCGCAGGCAGAGTACTGTTTCTTTAGAAGAGAAATTAAGGGAAAATCCGATTATTTTCTGTATTTCAAGTATTTCACCGTATTTTATTTCTCTCTATTTCTCAGAGAAATAAATTTTCTCTTTTATATTAAGTAAACCGTAAGGGCTGCATAAATTTATCTATAAAGTACCAGAAGTTAGTATAAAATTTTGAAAATTGCGGCTAACTTCACGATCGAATTTGTTTATTTATTTACAAGTAAACGACGGTCCGACAATTTTTGGTTTTGGTCCAACAAATTCCGACAATTTACCAACAATTATTTGCAATTTTTAGAAATCAAAACGGTTAAAGCGGTCGGCTAATTTTATATAGATGAAAAAGTCATCATATTGCATGCTCTTGCCGACAATATCTTAATTTACCGGTAATTTGACATCGTCAACGATGGCCGCCTTGTACGGATTCTCGCGATTGCTCGGTGCTGCGAATAATTGTTTAAAACGCGTTACGACGAATCTGCTGGCGCAACAACAACGGAATCATGCAAAATACAGTTCGTTCGTTAATTTGTTTGCTAAATTCTAGCTTGTGACGATCCTCGGATGAGATTTAATCGCACGATTAGGACATATTTTCCATTCATAACCTAAAAATTTGGTTATAAATTCAGAATCGACGCTGAGTAAAATCATATGATAATGCATTGATTGTTATTCTTCGCAGCAGACTTCTTGTTTATTGAATTCGCATTGTTTTGAGACAAATTGTTTTTCCTTGAAACAATGAGTTCGGCTTATAGAGAATTCTTTCAAAAGTTCGTGAAATATCGACAATTAAAGGCAAAAAAGGTTTTTTTTTATTCAACGGCTGATATCTCAGCGACAAATTGTCGTACAGAAAAAATAAAAAAACCAAATTGAAGCTAAAAAATCAGACTACATGGACGTGTTATCGATTGGGTCTCAAAAAAATGTTTTGAGCTTAGGGACGAGGCTGAAAAAACAAACAATTTGGAAAAAAAATTCTTTTCGATAATTCTTTTCATTGCGCTGTGAGTGAAGCCACAAAAGGAACGAACTCATTGTGAAAATTCGAAACTAGACGTTTCAAGCTTCAAAATGCATTTTTATTCATCTCAATACGACAATATTTCTCAAAGCTGCAGCCTTTAAAAAATCATCCGAGGAATCGCAAATTATTTTTGCTTCCGTAATTTTTTGGATGAGCGTTTGAGGACCTCAATATATGTTGTAATCAATGCTGTATAGTGTATAATAATTGAAATTATGTTAACATTGCTAAAAAATATCAAGAGGATCCTTTAATTTTTGCGCAATGACCTAGTATAATCCCTTAAGGGCTTACATGAGTTTTGAAGGTTAAAAAAAGCATATTTTTTCTATTCGTTAAAAATTATTGTAAAACTTATTTAATTGAAACTTTCAAGCGTATAAAAGGGCAACATTTGAACAATATTTCATATAATTCTCATTTTTTAATTTTGAAAATTCAGCCAGGAACGCATTTTCGGAGACTTCTTAGAAAAACATATTTTTGCGGTAATCAGGATAATTCATAAAAGCTTCATCTCAAATAAAAAAACCAAATTTATTCTGTCCGTATTTAAGTATAGCTTGTGATTCAACGAAGGATGTAAAAAAAAAAAATTAATATTTGAATTTCTGGCAGAGTTGTATGCAAAAAAGTACAATCGTCGAGAAAATCTACGCCGCGTATTGTCTCGTAAAATAAGTAGTGATGAAAAAATGGAAAAAAACTTCGTTCAATCACTAGTCAATCCTATCTAGAAGAAGTGTGCAAAATTGCGATAAGATCGTCGCATGAGGTTTTAAGAAATTGCGTCCTCCGACTTAAAAAATAGAGTTTTGAGGAATACGATATACTTGCGACGTTCCCAGCCGGCCGAGCTCAATGAGATGAATTTTCCAAATGCTCTCTCTCTCCTAGACTTTAACTACGATTGACTCGAAACTTCGAAGAAAATATTCTCAACGTTGCGTAGTCGTAGATAAAAAAATTTCGATTCGTTTTGAAAAAAAATTGAAAAATAATTTTCCAAAGCTTCCAAACCCACGTGAGCCCTTAAAATAATGCGTCCATGGAGACGAACCATCAGATTTTCAGTAGCATAGATACTAAGAGCTTTGGATGTTGAACGACAGCTCGGACAGATAAGCCATCGAAGTACGCCAACGTTATACACCGAAAACTTCCGTGGATACCGCAAATACCTCCTCATCAAACCGAAGTGCCGGATACTACCATCGTCGACGACGAATTGACCGCCGGTGAGCGACAATACCTTCTTCCCCATTTCTAAATTTAGTTTATTCCTAAATTAATTCTCTGATAATGAAATAAATAAAATGAATAAATATAGAAAAATAAAATAAAATAATAAAATGAAAAATTTAGAAATAACTCTTTTAAGTTATCTATAAATTCAGTTTATTTCTGAATTAGTTCTCTTTTGAGTTATTCTAAATATAATTAAGTAAGAAATTTGTTTATGAAAAATTTAGAAATAATTCTGGAAGAGTTATTTCTAAATTTATTTTATTTCTACATTAATTCTCTTTTAAGTTATTCTAAAATAAAATAAGTAAGAAATTAGTTTGTGAAAAATGCAGAAATAACTCTTTCAAGTTATTTATTAATTCAATTTATTTCTGAATTAGTTCTCTTTTGAATTATTCTAAATTCAAATGAGTAAGAAATTAATTTATGAAAAGATTAGAAATAACTTTCTTCAGTTATCTATAAATGCAGTTTATTTTTGAATTACTTCTCTTTTGAGTTATTCTAAAATAAAATAAGTAAGAAATTTGTTTATGAAAAATTTAGAAATAATTCTAAACGAGTTATTTCTAAATTTATTTTAATTCTACATCAATTCTCTTTCAAGTTATTCTAAATTTGAATAAGTAAGAAATTTAGTTCATACCTGAATAAATTCTTTTTCAAATTATCCCAAATGAAAATAAGCAAGAAATTAATTCATAAAAAACTCGAAAATAACACTTTCAAGTTATTTCTAAATTACTTCTCTTTCACATGATTCTAAATAAAAATAAGTAAACAATTAGTTCATAAAAAACTTAGAAACAACTTTTCAAAGTCATATCTAAATTAATTCCCCTTTAAGTTATCCCAAATTCAAACGAGTAAAAAAATTACTCGATACAAAATGTAAAAAAAAACAATTCTTCCAAGTTCTTTCCAAATTCAGTCCCATAACTAAATCAATTCTCTTTCAAATCATTCCAAATTCAAATGATTAAAAACATTTCTCGAACAATAATTTTTTCCATACTCGGTGAATCAATTAATCACACAATTATTACGAATTCGCAGACGTTCTTAACGTCATTAACGATCAAGTGACCAACGAAGCGACGAGTCGGCTCTTCGCCGTCGTCCACATATGCGGAAAACAGTTCAAAGTAACGGACAACGATATAATAGTGATTCAAGGCTATTGGGCGCCACAACCCGGCGATGAAATTAAGCTCGAAAAAATTTTGCTATGCGGCAGCAACGATTTTACATTGATCGGTCGTCCAATTCTCAATCGCGATTTGGTCACGGTGGACGCGACCGTGATAGAAAAAACGTTTTCAAACACCATAACGAGATTTCGCATGCGACCGAGGAAACAATACAGACGTATGCACTGTAAGTAAATCACGTTTTTTTTGTTTTTTTTTCGATTTTCTTTCATTTAGAACGCGGTAAACGTTTGATTCCCGCCACTGTTCGATGACCCGAAGTTCGATCGGGAATCGTACGATTCGTCGATCGTTCAGGCACATAGCGTACGAAAATTGTTACGCGAATGTGTTTAATTCTCACGTGAGGATGACGAAAAAAAATATTATGCGTTTGCGCGGTAGCGATTGGGAATTTCGTTGTAAATGCGAGGGCCCAGGACTCGGCTCGAACGCCCGACGATGCCAAGGCGGGTGAGGTCGCCGATGTCTCGTCTCCGGATCATCTCGGACTCGTCTTTCGGTTAACGTCTTCGCATACAACGTCGGACTTCGACGTCGGCGACTCAACCGCCCGAGGGAGTCGTTACGCGCCTACGGCCTCGCGTTAAACCTCGCATTCACGCCGGGAATCAAACAATTTCGCGACCTTGCGACACAATGTACTATTTTCGACGCAGTCTGAACACGAATCTGATATAAATTTATTGAAATAAATAGCTGTTGCATTTGAAATTGCAATCGCAAGAAGTTAATTAATTTGTATAAACTATCTGGTATCGGTCGAGTGTTGCAGTTTATTAGACTTTCGTTTGTATAAGTTAATTGATCGCGACCTTGCAACACTGGATATTATTTTGGTTATTTAGGTTATTTGGGTGGAATCTTTGTACTTCTCCTGTGCTGTTGCATAGTGTTTGGTGGTCCTTGAAGTCCTTGAAGTCCTCGAACCGTTCTCGAATTTTGCTCGTCCTTGAAAAAGTCCTGGAACGTCCTCGAATTTAATTTAACGTCCTTAAACTTTTTATTTCTCCTCAATTTGAGGATTTGTTTGAATTTGTTTTAAAACTTATGTTATTAGAAATAATCCTGTAAGAATGTGCATCTCAGTTTCGCGGAGAATTACATATATAAATTCGTGCATACTGAGTAGTTTTTTTTTAAACTGATTCAAACATAAGCAAAAACGATTATTGAAACGATAGTAAATTACGATATCAGTACGATTAAACATTTTCCGATGAGTTTTGTCTACTTTAATTTTTGATAAATGCCCTTAAACAACCCGCGAATGTCCTGGAGATGTCCTGAAAATTGTCCTTGACTGTCCTTAAATTTCGAAGGAAGTTTTTACTGGACAACATGCAACTGCGATTTGAAATTTTCACCAAAATTTTCATGTATTCTGTCATGAAAAAATGTTATTTTTGAAAAATTCTGTGCAATCTTTCATGGATTACGTGTAATTTTTTGCATTTGGTTGTACTCGATCGAGAATTACAAGAAATTTGCACTAAATTATTTTAGTGCAATCCTGTGTAATTCTGTGTAATTTTTAGGCTAATTTAATCGCTTCCATTATTTATTTTTATTATTTTTTCCGAGTGAAAAACCTTCGATTTCCTTCTTCCTTCCTTCTTTTTTTTTGTTGCTTTTCTGTTCATTACGAAGTTTTGGAAAATATTCTACGTGCTTAAATATTTTTTTCATTTCCTTTTCTTCTCTTCTTTTCAGTCTACCGGATACAACACACAATGCTGAGGATCAATTCGATAAGTATCAATAGAAAAATCGGTGAGAAAAGCGAAGTCGAAGGTTTGGATAGGATATATTAAAAAAGCTATTGTAAAACATTTGGTAATAAAACGTTTACCTTAAAAATTTTGCCTCATTTTCGTATGACAAAACTCAATGATTATACAATAATTACTACAAAAAAAAAAAGAAAGAAAGAAAATAAAATAAATAAATGAATAAAAATAATACAAATATCTTCAGAGATTTTTTTTTCAACCGTGGAAATAGAAAGAAATCAGTTGAACCTTGTGTGAAATAAAAATCCCGAGATCCAGTAGTGGCATTAATTTCTACCGATAAGAATTAACATTTCCTGTTGTTGAATTTTTTAATTGTGTTGTTTTTTTTCTCTTTACGGTGGTTTGTCTACCAAAAAATCAAAGAATCAAAAACTCAAAAAAAAATCAAAAAATCGTGGAGGCGTTATTTGAATCGCATTTGAGGTATTTCAGGTGATGGACGACATTGCCTTAATTTGTGATAAATGGATAATCATATTAAGGGGTTATATCTATTTGTTGCGGGAGAATTAAGGAATTTTTTTAAATTTTTTATTCCGCCATGTTGACATAATTTTATTGGAAAACGGCGATAATTCCCCCAAAATTGAATTTTTGTTCATCGAAAAATCCACACAAGTACCTCCATATATGTTGTAATTAATACTATACAGTGTATTCTAATAAAATTATCTCAACATGACTAAAAAAAATCATGAAAATCAATTTTCCCTCAATTTTTCCCCTAACATTCAAATATAACCCCTTAAAAAATTTCAGAGCCTTCCCAGGGTAAGAAAGAATCACAGCTCTATATTCTACTCTCTTACGTTGATTCATCGCACGATCGTCCAACGAATACTTTTGCCAACGTTTAATCTTTCCAAACTGTTTTAAAGATACAAAAAAAAAAAAAAAGGTCGATCGAAAAAATTGTATAGAATTCCAATATCAATTTATTGAGTATTGCGGCATTCTCTTAATTCTACAACAATAACAACAAAAAAAAATCGTTCTTCGTAGTCACATTATTTTCCCATATTTTTCTTCGTACGAAAAAAAAAATAATGAATTAATTTCGTAACGTAAATCCGTACGAAAATTAATCGTTGAACATTAAAACAAAGACGAGTTGTATTTAAAAATAAAATCCAGACCATTCGATCGTATAATTATTGCCATAAAAATATTGTAACAACCCGGAATAACAAATCAGATATTTACTTACACGACGAAGGAATTTACAACGGAAATAATGCATGACGTTAAATCGATATACATTGGACTGTTTAAAAAATGTTCCAATTATCTTCGGTGCTAAAATTAAATGTTAGTTTGGGTCTTGAAAAATACTCAACTAAAATTAGAGCAATCTAGCTGATGTGTAAAAAATGTTGCGCTAATCGATTTTTAATCGAATCAACATCTAAGAGGACAGCATCGAAGAAAATAGAATTTTTTAAATACAGTCTAGTACATATATTATGCGTATTAATTAGCCACCCGTTAGAATTAAAATCCGTTGTAATAACGCAACAACAAGCGAAATTACATAGGAACGTGTGCAATAATTTCCAAAAAAAAAAACAAACGAAAATACCAAATTTCTTATTATTCTTATTATCCGAAAATGGTATTTTTTTTCTCACACTTTCAATATTTTTCTCTTGTTGTTCGACGTACGATTAATAATATTGGTAATCACGGAGCGTAGACTATGATAAAACTTTGAACGTTTGTACAGTCTTTTGATCAGCGTTTGAAATGACTCGTTTAAATGTTCATGATACATATGGGTATCATGCGAGTCATAGAAGGAAAACAAAGTATAGACATTTCTGTAGTTTAAGGGGTTGTATCTAATTTTTTGCGGGAAAATTGACGGATTTTCATGATTTTTTCAAGCCATGTTAATATAATTTTTTCAAAATACACTGTAGGGTATTAATTGCAACATATATTGAGGTACTTGTGTGAATTTTTTCATGAAAAAGTGTTCAATTTTGGGGGAATTATTGCCGATGTTCCACAATACCTCTTATTTTTTTTTAATCACTTGCAGCGAGCATATCTCCGGAACGCCTTAAGTAAAATGAAAAAACCAAGAAGATTCCGTTAGTATGATATCAAACGCAGTTTGTGTACGAAGGGTTTAGCAAAATTTTGATTTTTGAAATAATGCCGATTTTTTATCGAAAATTTCGATTTTTGAGATTTCGAAAATTAGGTTTTCGACCAAAAAAAAATTTTTAAATCGACATTTTGCTAAACTTCGCTCACGAGCTGCTTTTGAGATTCTACTAACGAAATCTTTTTGGTTTTTTAATTTCCGATGAGCCATTCCGGAGATATGCTCTTCGCAATCTTAAAAAAAAAAAGTTTTTTTGGGACAACGGCGATAATTCCCCCAAAATTGAAAATTTTTCCACAGAAAAAATTCCCACAAGTACCCCAAATATGTCGTAATTAATCCTGTAAAGCATATCCTAATCAAATTATGTTACCATGGCTTAAAAAAATCACGAAAATCCTTCAATATTTCCACAAACAACTGAATACAACCCCTTAATAGCTGCAACGATCTCCCAAAGCTCGGGATCGTTTGGCAAACGGGAGGCTCACCGATTTCCAAAAATCGTTTGCCCATTATAATTTTTTCGTTGTGTCTATAAAGATCAATTCAGTCGTTTTTTTTTTTTTTTTTTTTTTTTTTCATTGGCCAGAGATTAAACAATCCAATAAACTCGATTGTTTAATTCAATAATCCCGTAAATCCATCACTCTCTCAAAATCCACGGTTCAATCTGTTTTTTAAAATTCATATTGATTTTTTTATATTTATTTGTTGGTTTGATTGATTTCAGGACGTTTTCGTTCCTTCATCAAATTTTCACGCAGCGGAAAATTCAAAAAACGTTTTTCAAAACGTCATATTTTCCCACAAAATCACGCGAAATTATTATTTTTCCTCTGAGAAACGACCTGTACACATTTTTTTCCCCATTTTCATCGTGCACTCACTCGATATGTCGCATTTTTTTTTTCGATCGTAGAAGAAACAACAATAAATCCTTATCTTTCGATTTATTTCGATCTAAATTCTATCGATAACCATAAAATTCATTTCTTTTTTACTATTTTACAAGAAGCTTATATTTATTATTTTAGAAAAAAAAAAAAAAAACACGAGAAAACATTAAAATTCATTCGGCAAATTCAAACTCTTAGCAATTGGTTCGACAATTATTTCGCTCTCGGTAGTTTCACCGAATTATCGAATTGTTGTACTATTTATTAAGGAGCTTTATGGCTCGAACAACCTGATCGCACAGGGCTGACGTGATTTTCTTGATTAAGGCGATGAATCGCACGTCGGTGAGTAGATTTATCAAGAATTGCGGATTTTATCAATAAGTGATCTTAGGATATTCTTCTCGTTTTGTCAACGTGGTCGAAACACCTGATCTATATTGTTTTCTCGTTGTTCGGACTTTCACCTTTAATTCAGTAAAAAAATTGTATCGATTAGTTATTTAGTTACGTTTTTATCCCAATTTAAAAATGAAAGAACAAGACGCGAATTTTTCAGTGTAAAATCACCAGAACGAAATTTGGCAAACCAATTTTGACACTGACTTTCTTTCGAGGCTTCATTACCATATACGTCACGTAAAATCTTTCGTGCCTGCGATGCGTTCCCGCCTTTTTCGGAAATAATACAATAAAATATGTCTGAAATTCGCGTTTTGTTCTTACATTTTTAAATTGGAATAAAAACTGAACTAAATAACTAATCGATAAAATTTTTCTACTATATTAAAGGTGAAAGTCCGAACAACGAGAAAACAATATGGATCAGGTGGTTCGACGACGTTGACAAAACGAAAGAATATTCTAAGATCACCTATTGATAAAATCAGCAATTACTCAGTTGCCAACCCAATACATAGATCCAACCAAATTTTATCGAATTCCATTCAACCATTTAGGCTTGAAATACCGCAGAATATTCGCCAATTTACACGTAATTCTTGATAAATCTACCTATTGACGGCGATGCATCAATTCGCCTTAAATCGAGACATGATCACCGATTTCAGCCTTGCGATTCGTATTTACAATATCAAAGATTCACCGGATCGCTTTTTATTCGTATTCGACGAGCGATTTTTCAATTATCACGTTCGAGGTAAAAAGATTAGGATGTGAGAATGGTAGACGAGATTTCGAAAGTTCGATCATAACCGCGAGGGAAGAAAATTATCAACGGTCACTGATTACAGTTAAAATTAAAATATACAGGGTGGTCCACGCAACTTGTGCACCGTTATAACTTCCAAAGTACGCGTTGCACGAAAAAAATGTTATATACAAAAGTTACGTGGTTTGAAAGGGTGCACCACGTGGTGCATCAATTTTTTTTTTAGGTCGAGGCGTTTCGAAGATTCCGAAGGACAACTTTGTTTTTTTCAAACGGATCGCTATATTTTTTATAGCAAAATTTGTTGGAGAATCGAATTCTGAGTAAAAAATGATTGACCTTTATTAGCCTTAAACCTAAATAGCTAACGAGTAATTTAACTTTATTACTTGAAAATTTTCTTCGCGTAATATCGAAATTGGAGATTAAACCTTATCACAGATTTTCGCAGGACACTTACGTTAGTTGCGACGAGCCACTGGTCAACTCACTGTCACTTAAACATCGCTGTCATGCGGAAATCTGTGATAACGTTGAATCTCCAATTTCGATATTACGCGAAGAAAATTTTCAAGTAATAAAGTTTAATTACTCGTTAGCTATTTAGGTTTAAGGCTAATAAAGGTCAATCATTTTTTACTAAGAATTCGATTCTCCACCGTATTTTGCTATAAAAAATATAGCGATTCGTTTGAAAAAACAAAGTTGTCCTTCGAATCTTCGAAATGCATCGACCTATAAAAAAAATTGATGCACCACGTAGTGAACCCTTTTGAACCATGTAACTTATTTATGTAACATTTTTTCGTGCAACGCATACTTTGGAAGTTATAACGGTGCACACGTTGCGTGGAACAGCCTGTATATACAGGGTGTCAAAAAATCACCGATGCAAATAAAATTCATGGATACCACAAATTATTTTTGAATCGAAATAATTAGGGGCTGGTTTTCTTACTTTCACTTCGATTCGGAGTTTTAACCGTTTTTATATTCTGCAGGATCAACTTTTTTTTTTTTTTACGTTTTTTGTAACTTTTTCATTATAGATTCATTAAATTTACCGAATTGATTGTCTCTTTCCGGCTCAGAACAGCTCGGTTGTATTTTTTTGGTATACATAAAGTTTCGTCGGAAGCAAAAAATTGATTCAGATATTTGCAAAATTATTGTTAAATATTAAAAATGAAATGTATATTGTTATTTAGGTTATTCAGGCACGGAAATATTTAAAATGAAATATTAGTTATTATTTCTGAGACACCCTGTATAAATCGTAGCAAAAAAAAAACAAAAACAAAAAAAAGAAATATGGAAAACAAAGATTTCAACTTGAATGTAAAATTAATAAATTTCTGACTCATTGGGTTTGAAAAATGCTGGATTTTCACAGTTTTAACGCGACGATGAAAGATTTTTCAAACATTTTCCATTGCAAGAGACAAGAATTGCACAAAAAGTTTTTTTAAAAATTATTTTACGACTCGGATGAGTCATAAATTTTTGGAACATTTCCTCAACCTCAATCCGACGATTTTTTTGGCGTAAATTCCGTTCAGCGTTTCGTAGTGTTTCTATATCGTAATTGTAGTCGTTAAATTTATTCATTTTTCGACCAGCGCCGTAATATCAACATTTTATCGCCGCAAGTTTTTTTTTCTACGCTATCGATTAAGGGGGAATTAAAAACAATGTTAGTCGCTCGCAGGGATGGGCACCATTGAATGAAAAAGTATTTAAATACACCATTAAAATACAAAGTGATTTTTTAATTCGTATTTTATTGACGTTAAAATACAAAGTGATTTTTCACTTTGTATTTTATTTATTGATTTATTTATTTATTGATTTACGTTAAAATACAAAGTGAAAAATCACTTCGTATTTTAACGTCATTGAAATACAAAGTAAAAAATCACTTTGTATTTTAACGTCGTTAAAATACAAATTGAAAAATCACTTTGTATTTTTAAAAAATTTTTTTTAATACATTTTGCACACCCCTGGTCGCTCGTCTCCGCGGAATCAGGAATGAAGAATGATGAAACGCCGTTGAGAAAAAGGTTGGGGAAAAAATGACGGATGACAAAAATGGCTGTTGAAAAAAAACTCACCCCCTTCTCCCAAACACAAACGTTTTCGTTGGAAATCCGTTTTAAAAACAAAGAAGGCGAGTTTGATTCTTTCGTCGATCATTTTTTCCCTTAACTTTTATTTCAATCGGCCATTTTTTCAACGGCCATTATTTTTACGAGCTATTATTTCTTCGGTCGTTTTTTTTTTTTTTTCAATGACCTTTCATTTATAGATTCCGTCTTTAAACGTCCCAGCCGTATTTATATCTCGCTCGATCTCAAAACTAAATTTACAATTTACACGATTTTCCATCGATCTCCCTAAAATTAAACGAACGAATATCAATTCCTGCAAATCCATTCGTCAACTTTACCTTTGAAGAAATATTTTTAAACAAGAAAAAAATCATATTGAGACAAATGCCGCTTCTCGATTACAACCTTTTTCGAGATTTGCGACGAGCACGCGTTTTTATTCTTTTTTTTTTTTTAACGGATTTCTTGAAGTTTCAATTTTTTTGGATTACTTGAATTTTTTATTTTGCGAATTTATTGAATTTTCAATTATTCCGGATTTATTGAATTTTTTATTCTTCCGCATTTCTTGAATTTTTAATTTTTTCCGATTCCTTGAATTTTCAATTGTTTTAAATTTCTTGAACTTTCAATTTTTCCGGATCTCTTGAATTTTCGATTTCTCCGGATTCCTTGATTTTCAATTTTTCCGGATTTCTTGAATTTTCAATTTTTCCGGATTCTTCGAACTTTTAATTTTTCCGGATTCTTCGAACTTTCAATTTTTCCGCATTTCTTGAATTTTCAATTTTTCCGGATCCCTTAAATTTTCGATTGTTCCAAATTTCTTGAACTTTCAATTTTTCCGGATTTCTTGAACTTTCAATTTTTCCGGATTTCTTGAATTTTCAATTTTTCCGGATTCTTCGAACTTTTAATTTTTCCGGATTCTTCGAACTTTCAATTTTTCCGCATTTCTTGAATTTTCAATTTTTCCGGATCCCTTAAATTTTCAATTGTTCCAAATTTCTTGAACTTTCAATTTTTCCGGATTTCTTGAATTTTCAATTTTTCCGGATTCTTCGAACTTTTAATTTTTCCGGATTCTTCGAACTTTCAATTTTTCCGTATTTCTTGAATTTTCAATTTTTCCGGATCCCTTAAATTTTCAATTGTTCCAAATTTCTTGAACTTTCAATTTTTCCGGATTTCTTGAATTTTCAATTTCTCCGGATTCCTCGAATTTTCAATTTTTCCGGATTCTTCGAACTTTCAATGTTTCCGCATTTCTTGAATTTTCCTTTTTTTCGGATTCCTCAAATTTTCAATTGTTCCAAATTTCTTGAACTTTCAATTTTTCCGGATTTCTTGAATTTTCAATTTCTCCGGATTGCTTGAATTTTCACAATTTTTCCGCATTTCTTGAATCTCCAATTTTCCGAGATTTCGCCAATTTTCAATTTCTCCGAATTTCTTGAATTTTCAATTTTTCCGGATTTCTTGAATTTTCAATTTCTCCGGATTTCTCGAATATTCAATCGTTCAAAATTTCTTAAACTCTCAATTTTCCCGGACTCTCGAATTTTCAATCGTTCCCAATTTCTTAAACTCTCAATTTTTCCGGATTTCTCGAATTTTCAATTATTCCAAATTCCCAGAACTCACAATTTTCCCGGACTCTCGAATTCCCAATTTTTCCGGAATCCTCGAACTTCAAATTCTCCCCCTATTTCCCCCCCTCGACGTTAATCCCTCCCTCCAATCAAACTCGTAGATCGGACGATCGATCCTGCGCAACGACAAATCGTCGTCGCGATCGTCGAAAAGATTCGTCCCGTCGTTAAGTTCTTCGGGACGAAAGATTTCGATCGTTATTCAAGATTTGTTGGCGCTGCAACAATTCGAACAGTCGAAACATCTGGTGGGCTATCTTTTGATCGACCACGATACTCTGCTACTGTTTCCAGTTTCGCCAATTCGCGTTATTTGATCCCTTAAATCCGTCACGGTTTCCTGTAGCACGCGTTTTTCTTGCAAAAGAACGTTAATGTCCTCCTGAGCGGCTGTCAAACGTGATTTCAGGAATTCCGATTCCTCTTTGATCCTTCGCAATCGCGAATTTTCTTCGGAAAGTCGCTCGAGCGTCGAAACGCGACGTCGAAGCTCGTCGTTGTCCGTTTTCAATTGTTTGCCGGTTTGTCGCAACGACATTAATTCCAAATCGGCTTCGGGATTTCGCGAATTTCGACCGTTTGACAATTTTTCGTTCGAATTTTTGTCGTCCATCGGATTTACTGTAATTGAAAAATATTTACGCGGTTAAAGTTTTTTTTGTGATTGAAGAGATGGTGAAAATTCTTTAATTTTCTCGTGAAAATTACTGGATTTGGCCCCTTAAAATATGAGGGATGAACAAGATTTGTTGGTGTCGAAATTTGTTGATTTGTTGGTGTTTAATTTGGTCGTATAATTATCCGAGAAAAAATTAAAGTTTTGGACATTTATTTATTTTGAAAAAATATTTACGTTTTCAAATTTTGTTTATGATCGAAGGACTCATGAAAAATCCTTAATTTTCCGGCGAACTACTGGATATAATCATTTAAAAAATGAAAGGTAAAAGAGATTTGTTAATGACGTCTAATTCGGTCGCTTAATTATCCGAGGAAAATAAAAGTTTGGACATTTATTTATTTTGAAAAAATATTTACGTTTTCAAATTTTGTTTATGATCGAAGGACTCATGAAAAATCCTTAATTTTCCGGCGAACTACTGGATATAATCATTTAAAAAATGAAAGGTAAAAGAGATTTGTTAATGACGTCTAATTCGGTCGCTTAATTATCCGAGGAAAATAAAAGTTTGGACATTTATTTATTTCGAAAAAATGTTAACGTTTTCAAATTTTGTTTATGATCGAAGGACTCATGAAAATTCCTTAATTTTCCCGCAAGCTACTGGATATAATCATTTGAAAAATGAAAGGTACAAAAGATTTGTTAATGACGTTTAATTTGGTCGCTTAATTATCCGAGGAAAATAAAAGTTTGGACATTTATTTATTTTGAAAAAATGTTAACGTTTTCAAATTTTGTTTATGATTGAAGGACTCATGAAAATTCCTTAATTTTCCCGCAAACTACTGGATATAATCATTTGAAAAATGAAAGGTACAAAAGATTTGTTAATGACGTTTAATTTGGTCGCTTAATTATCCGAGGAAAATAAAAGTTTGGACATTTATTTATTTTGAAAAAATATTTACGTTTTCAAATTTTGTTTATGATCGAAGGACTCATGAAAAATCCTTAATTTTCCGGCGAACTACTGGATATAATCATTTAAAAAATGAAAGGTAAAAGAGATTTGTTAATGACGTCTAATTCGGTCGCTTAATTATCCGAGGAAAATAAAAGTTTTGGACATTTATTTATTTTGAAAAAATGTCTACGTTTTCAAATTTGTTTCATGATCGAAGGACTCATGAAAATTCCTTAATTTTCCCGCAAGCTACTGGATATAATCATTTAAACAATGAAAGGGAAAAAAGATTTGTTAATGACGTCTAATTTGGTCGCTCGATTAATCGAGAAAAATGAAAGTTTGGATTTTTATTTACTCACTCGCGGGTTCGATGTGAAAAGTGCCGAACACGTCGCGTGATATCCTGAGTCTGGATATGCAAACGTCTATGGGTATGGGTCCGGGCGATGTGATGTTGGTAGGCGGTCGATCCTCGTTCAGTCGTAGCGATATGTTTTCCAGAAAAATCTGTTTTAAAATAAATTTCCATACAATTACATATAATTATTATATAATACATAATTTATTATTATTATTATTATTATTATCATTATTATTTCTATACAATCATCATGATTATATTTTTTATGATTATTTATAGTCGTTCGAATAATGTGAAAACGCGAGAAATTGAAACCCCGACGAAAATAAAAATCTTCTTACGATTTATTTGTGAAGAAAGTTATTATTAGATCTTTATGAAATATTTATCATTGTTTGTTCATATAAGTACAAAGTAAGAAAATCCATTAATGTGAACTTTGTTCGCCTTTTCTCCAAAATAATTATGAATTAATTTTTGTAAATCTTGTGCTTATATCGACAAGCTGTGATAAATATTACAATAAAAGATTCAATAATATCTCCATTAAAAATTTTCAAAAATCGCAAAAATACCTTCGTTCTTAGCTCGGCTACAGTTGCTTTTCCCCTTAACGATATTCGGTTTCAGTTAGAGAATTTTTCTACCAGATTATACGAATTTTTTCTCGTTACCGCGAAAACGATCATAACATAATTATTCGTAAAAAAATTTAATTCCCTACAATTTTAGTCGAGATAATTTTTTCTCTGCGATCGATATTTGTCGAATTAAATCTCAAAAGCAGGATGAAATTAATCGACTATTACCCCCTTAATTTTTTCATTCGTCGTATTGGTGAATATTCACAAATTTGTAGAGAATTAAATTTTTCCACAAATTAGAGAAACGTTCGATTTCAATGAAAATAAAAAAATTGTCAATTCATTTACAACAAAAACGAATTCTTCGCAAATTCAAGATAAAAAAAATCGCCTACAACAAAAACAGTACAAAAATCCGGATTTATCAACTAAATATCAAAATTTCTAGCTTCATCAACTACACAGTGAAAATCTGGTTTTATCAACCAACTGTCAAACCCCAAAAAATTATAGAATTAATAATTTCCTGATGGAAAAAAAAATAAATTCAAAATGAATTAATGATAGATTTTCTTCATCGACTCACTTCTAAAGGTATGGGTTTCGGTATGACCTCGTCTTCCGCGAGATCGGAAAGTCCAATCACGGAACTCATAGACAAGATCAACGGCACGTCGGCGACCCTTAAATCGAGGGTGTCTTCGAACATCGCCATAAGAGCCGTTTGATCGTGCAAATCAATCGAATTGCTTCCAAGATTTCCCATTTTTTCACGATCCTGCGAGGATCTTCCAGCGATTTCTTCGCTGGTCCATTGACTGGCTTGCGAGAGGCTGCGCGAATCTTCCTCGTTCTTGAGACCGTGATCGAGACGCAATTTTATTCGCGAACGACAATCCGAATCCGAAGGTAATTCGACCCATCCTCTCGAACGTGAACTAAATTTCGTCTGAATAATCGCATGCGAAAGATTGAAAAAAAAAAAGAAAAAAACAACAAACGAATTATTCATTCGTCGATGAGAATTCGATTGTTCAGCTAACGTTGTAGATTCTACTCTACCGTGACTAATTAATTTTTTATCGGTCTCGATTCGATCAGGGATTTAAGGAAGTATTTTCGATATTGTATTGAATTGGCAACTGAGTCATTGCGGATTTTATCAATAGGTGATCTTGAGGTGACTGAGTCACCTAAAAAGTCGAAGGAAATAAAATTTTTTTTTTGTGACAAGATCAATTTACATTTTCATTCTAATTTATCCTTATAAAGTATCTATACTTAGCTATATTTTCAAATTTTTTCAGAACCATATCAAGCATCCGAACGCTGTGATATTTTTCCAAAGTTCGGGAGCTTGTTGTAAGATTCAGACCGAACAAGTCAACCGATCGTGGACTTTGACGTCTCATTTTGTTAAGAAAACACATAATTCCGAAGTGAATGTGGGAATTTGGAATGCGAGGTACGATGAAGTTATGGTGACCTATTATTCAACCGTTTTTCCACAAACTTTGTTTCCTTTTTACGTTATAGGCTGCCAAAATGTTTAAAGTGCATCAAAAAAAAAAAATTCCACATTCACCTTGGAATTGTGTGTTTTCTGAACAAAATGAGACGTCAAAGTCCACGATCGGTTGAGTTGTTCGGTCTGAATCTTACAACAATCTCCCAAATTTTGGGAAAATATCACAGCGTTCGAATGCTTGATATGGTTCTGAAAAAATTTGAAAAGATAGCTAAGTATAGATACTTTATAAGGATAAATTAGAATAAAAATGTAGATTGATCTTGTCACAAAAAAATTTTTTTTTTTCTTTTGACTTTTTAGGTGACTCAGTCACCTTAACATATTCTTTCGTTTTGTCAACGTGGTCGAAGCACCTGATCTACATTGTTTTCTCGTTGTTCGGACTTTCACCTTTAATTTAGTAGAAAAATTGTATCGATTAGTTATTTAGTTTCGTTTTTATCCCAATTTAAAAATGAAAGAACAAGTCGCGAATTTTTCAGTGAAAAATCACCAGAACGAAATTTGGCAAACCAATTTTGACACTGACTTTCTTTCGAGGCTTCATTACCATATACGGCACGTAACATCTTTCGTGCCTGCGATGCGTTCCTGCCTTTTTCGGAAATAATACAATAAAATATGTCTGAAATTCGCGTTTTGTTCTTTCATTTTTAAATTGGAATAAAAACTAAACTAAATAACTAATCGATACAATTTTTCGACTAAATTAAAGGTGATAGTCCGAACAACGAGAAAACAATATAGATCAGGTGCTTCGACCACGTTGACAAAACGAAAGAATACGCTAAGATCACCTATTGATAAAATCCGCAATTACTTAATTACCAACCCAATAATACGACGTAAATAGACATTTTTTCGTTGTCTCGTATAAAATCGGGTTTAAAAGCGCATTCAATTACGTGCGAATACTCAAGAAATAACCAATGTACCTTCGTCGCTCTAATCAGCAACGAAACCATCACACTTTTTTTTTTCTTACACCGCTAATGAAAATTCGGCTGAGGAAAGTCCTTGAAAAAAATCTTGAGACACAGTCGAGTTTGTCTCAACGGTAAAAATGCAAACCATTCAAACATTCTCATGGATAACGATATGCATCATGCACGAATTACACAGCGAGTGATCGATAAAATTAATACAGTAGAACCCCTCTAAAATTCACCCTAGATTTTTTTTTTATCAGACTTTTGAAGTTTTTATCGTAAAATAATTTGCAGGCTTGGGGAATTTTGGGACAGATTGAGACACTGCCAGTAGGCGTGGTTCATATTTTCCCTATAAGCCTTGCCATCGGTTAAGGAGATCCGATCTTTTGCCATTAAGGGGTTCTACCGTAATTCTAATCATAATGTTGATGATTTTTCCAATTAGAGGGCTTCTACTGTAATTCTAATTATAATTTATATGAATTGTATCGGCAATACCTTTCTTTTGGCCTGCCACAAGTGCCACACAAAAACATTCACAAGAGAAGAGGAGAATCACGCGGTAGAAAGCATGCGAAAAAAAGTTGTAGAGACTATAAAAAATCTTGTCACACAAATGATTTTCTTTTTTTTTTTTTTTCGTTCTTTTTTACTACGTATTAGTATGTAATTAGTTGGTGTTGTGAGGTGAGGTAATTAGGAATGTATGTATGGGGAGGAACGTCCTAAAAGGGCGGATTGAAAGCTTTTTTACCCCCAATTTTGTCAATGATTTTTTTATTTAATATTTTTTGGATCCTACGGCCTAATTTTTTTTCCTTTAGATTTTTTAGACCCCTCTTAACGTTACCACCCCTCTTTTTATCGAGAGATAACTACTATTTCTACCGTTTTTAACTGAATGACATTTTTTTTCCAGATATTCGATAGAAAATCGATTTTTTAATTATTTTTTTAAATAAAAAATAATAGGAAGTGATTTAAAAAATCGATTTTCTATCGAAAATAATCGACATATCGATTTTTTGACAAAATAGAGTTCATTTTTCTTTCTTTCTTTCTATGGGGAACCATTGTGATATATTTTAATTTCGCAAGAACTCAAATTTTGTCAAAATTGAAGAAAAAAAAAATTATGAAAAAAATTCTTCAATTTCGATAAAATATCTGAGAAAAATATTTCATCCGATTAAAAATTGTGGAAATAGCAATTATCTTTAGACGAAAAAATAGAGGAGGGCAGATGAGAAGAAAAAGGGTCCAAAAAACCTTTAAAAAAACATTAATGAGTTCGCAGGATCCAAAACAAATTAAAAAAAAAAATAAATAATCGACCACCTCGAGGGGTAGAAAAAGTTTCAATCCGGTGCTTTACTCATTTCTCTGATCTCCCTCCCCACAAATAAATATAAATTGTTTATCCAATGCCAAATACATTGAATTCAAAAAGGCAAACATTGCTGATAAAAATCAATTTTCATAAATTCCGTATTATCCCGAACGTCTCGAAAATTCGTCGAAAATCGATCATCAAAAAGATAAAATATTTTTTTTTTCAACAACGGAATATATGAGATTGATTAGCATTAATTTTGTGCTCCATAGCAAGAAAATTTCTCACACAAACGGCTCTCTCAATCTCTTTCTCCATAAACCGTATAATAAAATTTACATAATCACAAAAACATCAAAATTTTATGAATAAATGCACAAAGTGGGATTTTTGATATTCATTAATATGGCAAAAGCGACAGAAATAAACGTGGAGAAATAGCGATTTCACGGTGACGCAAGCCAAAGTGATTCGTGAGAACTCGAAAGATAACACAAAATATTTAAACACGAGAAAATTCGAAGCATCAAAATTCCGAAAGCCTTTTTGGCCGCAAGACACAATTTTTAACAATAATGATGAAGAGTTTGAAAAATTGTTATTCTATTTTTTGTTTTTTTTTTTTTTTGCTTTTTGAGTATCGTTTCGATGGACCTACCTGAAATTCGTCCCAGGGTATGGAGGAACACTCCTCGCTCGCGATGTTGGATATTTGCACCTTTATCGACGATAAGAAACCGGAAGACTGTTGTATGATTTCTACCTTCGATAGCTTGAACGTCGTCATGGACACCTGCGTTTAACATTGAGAAAAAAAAAATCTTCAACCTCAAAATTTAGAATTCAACCTAGAATTTAATGTCAATTACAATTTGAAATTATTATTGTTATTTTTAGAAATATTAAATATTATAATCAATAGTGAAACAATAACTCATGTGAATAATATTGATAATAGAATTTATTATTATTAATTTATTTATCGAATAATAATGGAATTTATTATTATTGTTATTATAATTATTCAGATGAATTATTGCTCCACGATTGATTTTAATATTCAATATATAAAGTAATAATAATTATTATTATTAGAATTGAATTACAATAAAAAATTATTATTATTATTATTAGTAGAAATATTAAGTATTAGAATCAATAGTGTTATTATGATTATTCAGATGAATTCAAATTCAATCTAGACTTTGATGTCAATTACAATTGAATATAATAATAATAATAATAATAATAATAATAATAATAATAATAATAATAATAATAATAATAATAATAATAATAATAATAATAATAATAATAATAATAATAATAATAATAATAATAATAATAATAATAATAATAATTATCATATTAAATATTATTACTACAATAATCACTATAATAATAATAATAACAATAATAATTATTATTATTATTATTAATAATATTAATAATTATTATTAATAATAATAATAAATATATATAATATATAAAATTATTATTATGATTATTATTATTATTTATTTAATATATATAATACATTTATATTTATTAATTATTATAATAATCAATAATTATTAATTATTATTAATAATAATTATTATTAATATTATTATTATTATTATTATTATTATTATTATATAATAATTATTATTATTATTAGAAATATTAAATATTAGGATCAATAGTGAAACAATAACTCATCTAAATAATAATAATAGAATTTGATGTTTGAGAATGATTATTATTATTATTTATTTAATATATATAATACATTTATATTTATTAATTATTATAATAATCAATAATTATTAATTATTATTAATAATTATTATTATTAATATTATTATTATTATTATTATTAGAAATATTAAATATTAGGATCAATAGTGAAACAATAACTCATCTAAATAATAATAATAGAATTTATTATTATTGTTATTACGATTATTCCGAATTATTGTTTAACAATTGATTCTAATATTCAATATTGATAATAATAATAATTATTATCACTGGAATATTCAATATTAACATCGATTGTGAAACAATAATTCATCTAAATAACCTAAATAATACATTTTCATTATATGTACGCCCATTATGTTGATAATAACAATAACAACACTAATAATAATAATAATAAAAATAATAATTAAAAAAATAATAATAATAATAATAATAATTCAAAAAAAAAACCCAAATTCGATACTCACGAGATCCTGCCTCTTGCAAACACTGTCCATCGATTTTTCGCTCTGCGTATCCGGCGTTTCCTCGATAACTTCCCTAGCTTCCTCAACCGTCGTAATCCCCCCGGGATTGAGACTCCCAAATATCGATTCCATCCTCTCCTGCTCCTCGAGACTGACCACAACGTAATTCTCGCTGTCCGAACTAACGTCGCTTCTCATCGACACGGTATCGCTGCTACCGTCCTCGGGCGAGGCTTTCAACGCCGAATCTATCGACGTCATTAAATTCGCAAAACCTTTCTTCATCGACGACAAACCAACGTTAAAATTATTCGGTATAAAAGGCCCCGTCGAATCTTGCTTCGAACTTTGTTGTTTTCCAACCGTTGTTCTCGCAAATTCCGTCTCACCGTCCATCGATTGATCGAAAAATCCACGATCGTCCTGGACTCGACCAATTCCCATATTTTCACCAAAAATTTGTCGTTGAACGTCAATTTTATTATTACCATTTTGTTTGAACGTCACAACGCTTTGATTCGTATGTTGCCCGACCAAATCCATGGAAATAGTCGATGCAATTTCACTTTCGGGCGTTGCAACGTTGTAACTCGTGTTCAAACGTTTGGCACCGAATTCAGCTCTAGCCATTGCCGCTGGAGTTTGATAATTCGACGTAGAACCGACAAAATCTTCGGCAATGCTCGACGTGTCTGGCACGACGGATTCCAAATCACCACCGGAATTTTCTTTTCCCGGAGTTTGCGAGGGTGTTATAAAAGTTATTTCGAGTTGTGGAACGAGAGCTCCAACGGCGATTGAACCACCGGATTCGACTTTGAGAATTTTGTTGGAATCAACGACGAGATAAGTCGCCATTTCGGAAATCATTTCCGACAAACGTAGAAGAAAGAGATATTGATAATGATTCAATTGAACGCTGACGAGATTGCTGACGTAGGCGAGGGCGTGAATATCGGCGAGGTTCGAGGTTTGGGAGGTCGATGGGGTTTTTGCGTCCGTGTGAAGCCAAAGGGTCAGGGGAAAAGCGTCGAGAAAGGGAACTGGACGATTTGAACCGACAGCTCGAGTGCCGAAGAAATCACCCCAAACTGGTTCTAAATTGCAACACCAAACGTCTTTGGCTTCGGTCCAGAGAAGCTCGCGGTTCACTTGACGCACGAGCTCGTTTATGGTGTTGCAGGTGAAGTTTTGGGGATAGGATCTGACGTTGTCGCGACCTGGAAAATTGAGAAAGTTTAGTTTTTTGAGGGGAAAAATTTGTTTTGAGGGGTGGAGGTGGAGATTGGGGGTTGGCAGGGGGGCGGAGGTTTTGAGGTTGAGGTTGGAGGAATTGTGTGTGATTTGAGTTTGTTCGATGTTGGGGAGAGGGATCGAAAAATCGATTTTTTTGTGGGTGTAATCGGAATATCGATTTTTTTGCGACGGGGATTTTTTTCTTCTTTTTTTCTTTTTTTTGGATGGATTGGTATTGAGATTTTGATGTTTGGCAGGGATGGGATGTGGGGTTGGGTCTTATTTCTGGTTGAATGTGGTCGAAGTGTGGGATGATTGAGAAATCGATTTTACATCGAGAATAATGGGAATATCGATTTTTTTGTGAGGTTGGTTTCATGTTTATTTTTTTTCTTTGAGATAGGGAACCACTTGGAGATTTCGATATTTAGCAGCGATAGGATGTGGATTTGGATCTTATTTCTGGTTGAATATGGCAAAAAATAGATTAATTGAAAAATAGATTTTCTATCGAAAATAATCGGAATATCGATTTTTTTGCGAGGTAGATTTTATATATTTTTATTTTTTGAGAAAGAACGTTATCGAGATTTTGATATTTGTCAGCGATTGGATATAGGTTTCGGTCTTATTTTTGGTTAAATGTGGCGAAAGATAGAATGATCGAAAAATCTATCTTCTATAGAAAATAATCGGAATATCGATTTTGTTTGCAAGATAGATTTTATTTGTCGATTTTTCTCAAGATAGGAAACCATTACCATATATTAAAAGCAGAAAAACTCAAATTTTCTAAAGATAAGAAAAAATATATATAAGCCAATCCATCAAATATCGGACAATAGATTTAACTATGTGGGATTTTTATGATATTTACACAGCTTAAAGTACATGAGGGAAAAAAAATTGAATATGGAAATATGGGGGGGGGGGGGGGGGCAAATTTTTTCAGAATTATTTCTCTATTATTTTGGCAGATGTCAATTAAGGAATTATACATTTTTTTTTCAAGTATTTTTTTCTCATGCTTACGATGTTGAAAAAAAATAAATTAACAATCTTTTTCTGACGTGAAATTCTCTCAGCTTTTCGAAAAAAATATCAGTTTTTCATTTCGACCCTCAAAAATTCATTAATAATAATGATAATAAAATTACGTTAACATGACTTAGTAAAATCATGGAAATCCCTTAACTTTTCCGCAAACAACCAGAAATAGCCCCTTAACGGCTGACAATTCTACCATATATAACTTTTTTCTGACCTCTTTCGTGATGTAAAAATACAATTTCAACAATTTTGTGGCTTTTTCTTTAGGAGATAGACAGCAATAATCAAAGTCCAAGAATAAATTTCTCCGTCTTGCTTCAAAATAAATAACTCCAACCAAAATTTGCACCAAGTTTTGGGTTAAAAAATTCAAAAGAAACAAATCGAAATCCTCCGCAATTGCTCGCCTAAGTCTTCGATCTATTTCGACCAAAATCCCTAGAAAAAAAATTCTTACCCGCGCAATGTTCCAAAAATTTATCGGTCACGACATGAAAATCCGTGGGTTTGTTCGGAAATTCGGTGCCGAAGAACATTTGGGCCATTTGAAAAGCGTTGAGACATTCGGCCAAATCAGCACGCGACGATCTCTCACTCGATCGAACGTTTGTCACCGAAACTCTCGACGTCTGCATGTGCAACGATTTGGGCCTGTCTCTCTGATTCGGATAATCCTGGCCTTCGAAGACTATCTGAAGAACAAATTATGAATCATTGAATTGGATTCCATCGCATTAAAACCGCGGAAAAAAATAATCGCGACGAAATAATCGACATTGATTTATTTCAACGTTTATTATTTTTTATTAGGATGAGATTAGTTGCTATTATTTATTAAGATTATTGTTTGAGATTATATAGCTTGAGATAATTTTGGAATGTATCTGAAAAACTAATTATTAATTATTGTTGTATTAATTATTAATAATAATAATTATTAATAACCGATATTGATTTATTTGATCGTTTATTATTTTTTTTTTAAGTTGAGATTATTTGTTATTATTTATTGAGATTATTATTTGAGATTATTTATCCTCAGGTAATTTTGGAAAATATCTGAAAAACTAATTATTAATTATTGTTGTATTAATTATTAATAATAATTATTATTAATAACCGATATTGATTTATTTGATCGTTTATTATTTTTTTTTTTAAGTTGAGATTATTTGTTATTATTTATTGAGATTATTATTTGAGATTATTTATCCTCAGGTAATTTTTAAAAGTATCTGAAAAACTAATTATTAATCATTGATTTATTTCATCGTTTATTTTTTTTAATTATCATAAGATTATTTGTTATTATTTATTGCGATTATTATTTGTTTTATTATTATTTCAGATCATTTATCCTCAGGTAATTTTGAAAACTATCTGAATAACAAATTATTAATCATTGAATTGGATTCCGTCGCATTACAACAGCGGAAAAAAATAATCGCGACGAAATAACCGATATTGATTTATTTGATCGTTTATTTTTTAATTATTATTATAAGATTATTTGGTCTAGTTGTTTTATTTTCAGGTTATTTTGAAAACGGTCTGAAAAACAAATGATGAATCATTGAATTGGATTCCGTCGCATCAAAATGCCGGACAAAATAACCGTATTTTCTGTAGATCTTTTTAGAACTCACCCTCGGCAGTATAGCTTCGAGTTTAACGTCAAAGTACATGAGATTGGACGAAGCCACCGCGGGTTTTTCGCTTCCGGTTATCAGCGAGTGATACAGGTTCAATGCGAAAGAATTGAACCACAGACACGAGCATAGATCGTAGTTTACTTGCAAAGGATTTAACTGAACGTAGAACTTTGGTGGTGGCACTGGAAAAAAAAATATACATATTTAATTAAAAATATATATTAATTAATTAAAAATATATAAAAAATATATATATACACGGAGATAAATCCTAGAAAAAAATTATCTGTGGAATTTTCATTCTGTCAAATGATTTGAAAAATATTTAATCAATTATCTAATAATAATTATAGTATTGGATTAATAAACTAAAACGTATTGAATGCTGCAATATTTTTTTTCTCTAGAATTTTCATTCTATCAGATGATTCGAAAAATATTCAATTAATTATATAATTATCATTATTTTCGGTTGATGAACACATATTAAATTCTACAATATTTATCTCTCTGAATTTTTTATTCGGTCAAATGAATCAAAAAATATAAATCATCTAGAAATAATACCTGTATTAAATTAATAAACGCATATTAAATTCTACAATATTTATTTCTCTGAAATTTTCATTCTCCAAATGAATAAAAAAATATTCAATTAATTATCTAAGAATAATGATTATATTGAATTAATAAACGCATATTAAATTCTACAATATTCATTACTCCGAAATTTTCATTCTCCAAATGATTGAAAAAATATTCAATCAATTATCTAATAATAATAATGATATTTAATTAATAAACGCATATTAAATCCTCCAATATATTTCGCTCCGGAATTTTTATTCTACAATTAAATCGACAAAAATCTTAATTTTGTAACAAACAATTCAACTTACGTGGAAATGTAATATCGCCTGGATAATAGTAATAAGTAAATTCAGCATGAATGATCGTCACGTCTTCGGGAAGACAAAATCTATCGCGATCGCCTGCAAAAAAAAGCGAATAGAAAAATCGTCGATGATTCACGACAGCGTAAACTTCATATCAATATCAACCATCTTAACTTCTAAAACGCATGCCGACGTAAAAAAAACATAAACAGAACTTGGAACTTATGTCGAAGATATTTCAATTTATCTCCTTAGGATAAAATCGTGTATTATAATTTTTTTCTAAATTCGTATTACAAAAAAATACGATTTAAAATTTATTTTCGTGTCTGGTTCGTGTGTTCACGATGCAATGTAATATCAAAGAGAAACACCAGCAACATTCGGATTTACGCAGCGAAAAAAAAGACATCTAAACAGGCAAACTACATCTAATTCATTTCAATTATTATTCCTCAAAATTATTATTTATTTTTCTTGCATTTTATACCTTGAGCGTGTTTCTTCCTCGTTTGAGCTGTGCAATTTTTTGAACGGTCTTTGTCATTAACTTGATAACAATCGACAAACAAAAAATCTTTCATTTCCATGAAGGAATACATTTTTTTTCTTTTTTTTTGAATTTCGTGCATGCATAAAATTTTTTCGGATGATATTTAATCGTTTAAATTTTGTTTTTACGGTTTTGAAGCCATTGGGCGAATTACCTGTTATGAATTCTTTGGTTGTGGGTTTTCTGGTCGAACTTGTGACCTTGAATATCGTAAAATCGTCGATTTTTATGATGATACAAGTCGTCATGAGTTTTGCGAGCTGTTCGAGGACGTAATTTTTCACCGGATTTCCACTTCCGTGTTGCGACGATTTTTTCGGATCGTTCGAATCTCGACTCTGCGTTTGTTGATTAGCGGCTCTTTCGAGATCCTCGGGTGTCGGTTTGGGACTGCCTTCGGGCCAAAAATGAGAAATGTTCTTCAATTCGTTCAATGAAAATTAAATTATAGGCAATTTTTTTTTTTTCTTCGTTATTTTGGGTTCGTTAATTTTGCTTCTAGAGAAATAAAGAGGCTAGAAAATTCATTGAAATCGAAGTTAGAACGTCAAGAGCTGTCTTTCGAACGTTGTACGAATTTTGGGGATTTTTTCAATTTTTTTTGTTTCGACGAGATGAGAAAATTTTTAGGAAGATATATAAAAAATATTACATGGAAAAATTATCACGGAACAAAATATCACGTAGAAAAAATATCACCAAGACAATATGTCACATTAAAAAAATATAACACTCGTGAAATATCGTAGAACGATATTAAATTACACGAAATTAACGATGAAATTTTTTTAATAGCGTATTCTTGTAATTTGACAAATCATAATGAGAAATAATTGTCATTGTCATCAACAATGAGAAATTGGACGGGAAAACCAAGGATTAAACGAGAAGTACGCCCTTAATCAGAGAAAAATTCAATATAAAAATTTAAAAAAAATTAAAATATTGAATTCCGTGGAATGAATTCGCAGTTATCAACTTTAAACTCGTTCGGTAAATTATAAAGAGCGAATGGAATAATTGGGAATTGAATAATTGCGAATGGTTATTCGTACCATCGAGATTCGGTTGCGTTCTGACTGGGGAGTGTTGCGTCCGACCGATGTCGATGAGATCCATGAATTGTCCGCGAAAAGAGTTCATCGATTGTTGAAGCCACTGACTGTGAGGCGTTGCATTTTCCTTGTACTTGGCCCAATGTTTTCTATCGGCTATCGCGAGGTGATAAGGATAGTAATCGATTTGAAACTTCACCAACGATATCTGCAACGCTCCACCGTCCTTCAAGTCAGGATGCACTGATCTGCCGACTGTTTAAAAACAAAGAACAAAATGAAAATTCATCGAAGAATTGAAATATCCTGATATTTTATTTTTTTTAATAAAGAAATCCTGATGTTTCATTTTTTCAAATGAAGCAATGATTATATTTTTTTTTTTTTAAGAAATTGGAATTGAATGAATGTCATATCACAACAGTTAATGTTGAAAAATAAAAATATCTTGATGTTTAATTTTGAAAAATAAGAATATTCTGAAATTTTATTTTAAAAAATAAGAATATTCTGATATTTTGATTTGAAAAATAAAAATATCCTGATATTTCATTTAGAAATATGAAAATATTCTGATATTTTATTCTGAAAAATAAAAATATCATGATATTTTATTTTGGAAAATAAAAATATCCTGATACCTATTTAATTTTGAAAAATTAAAATATCCTGATATTTGATTTTGAAAAATTAAAATATCCTGATATTTTATTTTGGAAAATAAGAATATCCTGATATTTAATTCTGAAAAATTGAAATATTCTGATATTTGATTTTGAAAAATTAAAATATCCTGAAATTTTATTTAAATAGATAAAAATAATTTGATATTCAATTTAAAAAAATCACAATATTCTGATATTCAATTTTAAAAAATGAAAAAATCCTGAAATTTAATCTTGAAAAATGAAAATATCCTAATATTTGATTTTTTTTTAATAAGAATATACCGATATTTCATTTTGAAAAATAAAAATATTTTGATATTCAATTGTAAAAAATGAAAAAATCCTGAAATTTAATCTTGAAAAATGAGAATATCCTAATATTTGATTTTTTTAAAATAAGAATATTCTGATATTTCATTGTGAAAAATAAAAATATTCTGATATTTAATCTTGAAAAATAAATGTATTCCGATATTTTTTTGTAGAAATTATTCATCGACATCCAAGTATTAAAATATTGGCTTTAAACAACAATATACGAAATTGCGATTTACATCCAGGATCGTCGCAGAGATGTAGATCAATCCGTTGCGACAAAAAATGATAGGAAGTTTCCACGACGTCGTATTTGGAGAATATTTTCGATAACAGAGTGCTCGGTTGAGCCTTGGTTCTCGCTTGCTGCGATATTTGTGCTTGATATTCGGGTAAAACCTGCGAGAATCAAACAAAGAAAAAATTTAAAAAACAATTCAAAACACGTCGTAATAAAAAAGATCGTGCAAAAAAATAATTTTCCACAGCTTCATAATCACGGAGAACAGACGTAAGAAGACCAAACTGACTTTATTGAATCGTTGAATCATTGTCTGTCGCAAATACACGAGTACACGTAATTCCCAAGCAAAGCACTCGCGTGAAAAAAGAATGAGGAGTCGTTGACGAATGTTAATTCATCGAAATTATCAAGATGTCGATGACTAAACTTTGTTAATGTTTTTGTTATTCCCTCAAGCTTCAATGGCTGAAGTTTCCGCCGATTCACCCATTTTGTTTTCCTTCGGAAAAATTGTGAGCACGATGACGACAATTTCGTCGATGCTGTCAGTCAATTTGTCATAGAATGAGGTTTGATTCCAGTGACAATAGGGTGGACCTTAATAGGGGTGTTGACGAATGTCGACATGTGCACCCCCCAGATAGGTTCGAAATAAATTAAAAAAAATATGTGCAAAAACCCCAGCACTGTAGTCCAATGCGAAGACGTGCCTGTAAGCTCGTTTTGTTTCCCATTTGAATAACATGGGATTTTCAGACTAATTCAGTCATTATTTTTTGGAAGTGCTCCTAAGCATTAAAAAAAAATATATTATTCATATAAATCTATTCTTAATTGGTATATCTACGTGTAAAATTTTTTTACAAGGCGTTGTCACAACCCTTGCGCTCCCCAACCCCTCTTCTATCATACACGACGGCAAATTGATACAGGCGAGGTCTTGTAAAAAAAATGTACGAGTAGTTAAACCCATTAACAATAGATTTATGTGAATAAAGAATTTTTAACGTGCTTAGGGACAACACGAAAAAATAATTACCGAATTAGTCTGTAAATCCCATTTTATTCAAATGGGAAACAAAACGAGCTTACAGGCACGTCTTCTCATTGGACTACAGTGCTGGGGTTTTGCACATATTTTTTTTAAATTTATTTCGAACCTATCTGGGGTGTGCACTCGTCGAAATTCGTCAACACCTCTGTTGAGGTCCACCCTGAGTGACAATCTTTGGAAAACGAATGACTGGAGAACGAGAGACCGAATAAGCTGATTTTTCGTCTCCTTTTCGCCAGTCTTCAGTTTTTCCTGCGCTTCCGACAAAAATCTGCTCACTTTCAGTAAAATACGTCCATAGCAGTTTGGTCCACTTATGTTTATTCTCCATTCTTGTGACAATTAGAATCTGGATATACGAGAAAATAAAACGTTGACGATTTATTTTTTACCTCAAGTTTTCGCGCCGCTTTCGTTTTACGTTCGAGATTCGTCGATCTCTCTACGAGACCGCCCAGCGAGTCGATAAAGTGCAAAGCTGCTTTCATCTGAGAGTCCGTCAGTACCCATAGAAGATCGTCCAGGATAAGTACAAGCCGCGATCCCATTACAAAACAATCTGCGATAACGAGAAGACAAATTTAATTAACAAACTTTGCTGTTGGAACAATAATATATGAGGTAAAACGACAATTATCGGGCAATTCTGGGCTTCATTGTCTGGGATCCTTTATGGAATTTATGCACCTTGAAGTGCAACGTTGGAAAACGACTTTGCACATTTTTTCAGATTTTTTTTTCTAATTATTTTGGCAGCTAAGCTTTTATTTTGTTTTGATTTCTTGATTCTATGAAGTTTGTTTTCACATATTCACGTGGGTAGAAATATATGTTTAAGATTAGTTTACGATGTGAAATTTTCTCAGGTTCTTGATAAAAATATCAGTTTTTTTATTCGGGTTCTAGAAAGTCAATTAAAATCGAAGTTAAAAATAGAAAATAAATTTTTCGATCGTTGCGCAGATTTTATGGACTTCTTTTTCGATATTATTGTCGTAAAGCTAAGAAAGTTTCACACCAAATATTTATTTTTCAAGTTGAAATTTGGTACTTTTTTTTTAAGAATTAATCAAGGAACGAAAAATTAATTTTATGAAATTTTTATACTAAATTTTTGTTTTTTGATTAATTTTTGCTATGCAATTTTCTCAGCTTATCGAAAAAAATATTGAAAAAATTCCCAAAATTTGACAACGGTCGAGAGATCGCCGTTTCAAGTTTCTTCTATTCAATTTCAATGAATTTTCGACGGTCTTTTTTTTCGAGTGACAAAATTTATGTAAATCAATTAAATACCCAAAGTAATTATGTCAAATAAATAAATACCCACCGGATAATCTCTTTTTAATGGTAATACGGCATCTCGCTTGATTCGTAAGAAGCCTGAGCGGCGTCAGTTCCTTGTCCTTCGTACTTTGAGCTTCGATTCTCACGGTTTGCCACTCGAGTTCTTTGAATATGAGTAATTGTCCTCTGTCCGGATCCTTAACTCTCGTCATACGAAGATCGCATCTTTGCCAAGTCGGCGATTTTGATTCTACCATTATTCTTGAGATCTGTCGCAAAATCGTACAAATTTTTGACAATGTCTAGTCTAATTTTGACTCGAATGAATGATAGAATTACCAAACCAGTCGAAACGAATGATTCAACAATTTTAAAAAGAATAAAAACTTCTCAATATCTCCACGAAATTTTTTTTTATCATGACTTTTTTCTTATTTATTTTCTGCCCTTTTGCGATAATAATAATATATATTAGTAATAATAATGATAATAATGATAACAATAATAATATATTTATAATAATAATAATAATAATAATAATAATAATAATAATATAATAATAATAAATAAATAAATAATAATAATAATAGTAATAGTAATAATATAATAATAATAAATAAATAAATAAATCAATAAACAATAATAATAATAATAATAATAATAATAATAATAATAATAATAATAATAATAATAATAATAATAATAATAATAATAATAATAATAATAATAATAATAATAATAATAATAATAATAATAATAATAATAATAATAATAATAATAATAATAATAATAATAATAATAATAATAATAATAATAAATAATAAATTATTAAATGAATAAAGAAAAATGAAAAAAATTGAGGATAACCAAATGTTAATTATTGTCTACCTTTACGGAAGCCACAAACGCCGGGCTGTTGAAGGTAACGACGACCGTATTCACGGCCACGGTTATGCCGTCTATTACTTTGTGAATGAAGGAATATTTCGCAGTGCCCGGTAGGGTGGAAGCCCCTTGCGGAGAACACGGAGTCCGAAGATCTTGGCACGTTTCTACTTCTATATGCACTTCGTCCAATCGCTGAAAAAAACACAAGATAGTTTAGAAAAAAAGATAGTTAAAGATGTTAAAAAAAAAAATAGTTAAAGATGGTTTAAAGATAGATTAAATTAGAAGGGGGGGGGGGGGCGATGATGACCACTTTAAAAGAGAATATCTCATGACTGTCGGGTTGAAATAAAAAGGTCTTGGGACGTTTTAAATTGCATTTGAGGAGACCTATTCAAAGACACCTCACTCGATGGGTCGAGCAGGAAAAAAATGTCGAGTTCACTTTTTAATCTGTCAAAGGTTGTTCAAAATATTTCAAAAAATTTTTATGCTATCATTTCTGGTCTTGGGTCATCGATCTACGTCTGTGTACCAAATTTTATCTTAATCGGTAGTAAAATGAAAGAATGGAAGGACTGCGAACTCCAAACTCGGACGCAAGGACTGACCGAGACCTCAAGGGTTCCCAGATTTCTACGGAACCTTAAATGCGCAGGCGCTTCCTTACCAGAAATATTGGAACGCTCTTGAGTTTCGTCCATTGTATACGAAAGGACACTTTGTTGCACCAAGCGTTGGTGAGTCGCACCCATGATGGCAATTCCAGAAGATCGGTCAGTACGATTTCGTCGAGCTCCAAATTGGTGAGTTCGCCTTCTCCTTTGAAAGTGCTCAGGTTGATCTTGTCCGCCGATAGATTCTTGCAAAATCTATGAATCACGAAAAATGTTCATCGCGAACACAGAAATAATTGTACAGAGCGGTTGAAGAATTCGTATCTCGCACCGATCGATTACGAATTGGGCGAATTAATTGTTTACATGCCCCCGAAAGAAGCAAAGAAATAAACATGTTTCCTGTAGTGCGATGAATACAGAGCTGACTTGTGTTAAAATATGTTGCTTTGTATTTTTTATTCGTCGGAACAAGCTTGAGGGATTATATCCGATTGTTTGCGGGAATATTAAGGGATTCATGATTTTTTTTAGCTATCTTGACATATTTTTATCAGAATATACTGTACGGTATCCTTTACAACATATATTGAGGTACTTGTATGAATTTTTTCATGACAATATTTTTTATTTTGGGGGAACTATCGCCGTTGTCGCAAAATATCTTTTTTTTTTCAAGATCACTTGCCGAGAGAATAATATCTCTGGAACGGCTAATTCAAAATAAAAAAACCAAAATTATTTTGTTAGTACAATATTAAACGCAATTTGTAAACTGAGAGCTAATCGAAATTTTGATTTTTAAAGTATTTTTTGCGTCAAAAACCGAAATTTAGAAATATCATAAATCAAACTTTTCAGAAAAATCGACATTACTACAAAAATCGAAATTTTGCTGAATCCTTTGCCCACAATCTGCGTTCAATATTCTATTAACGAAATCTTTATGGTTTTTTTTATTTTAGATGAGCCGTTTCAAAGGAATCTTGCTCGCTGCGAGCGATCTAAAAAAAAACAGGTGTTCTGGGACATTGGCAATATCGCCCCCAAAATTGAACCTTTTTTCATGAAAAAATTCATATAAGTACCTCAATATATGCTGTAAATAATACTACATAATCTATTCCGATAAAATTATTTTAACATGGCTAAAAAAAATCCTGAAAATTCTTTAATTCTCTTGCAAAGCAACTTCATATAACCCCTTAATGCAGGAAATGGTATCACATATTTATATCTATGTATAATTCTAATAATAACAATAACAATAATAACAATAATAATCACAACAACAAAAACAACAACAATAATAGACAAATAATAATAACAATAACATTGGCAAGATTTCCATTACTCCTCGATCCTCAACAATTATTCCCAAAAATAATAATCAACCTTCATCGAACAGGTTATTGAAACGTTCAAAGCAAAACGTGTCAAGACCCACCTTGACAGATGTTTGAGCAGCTGATTTTTAATTATCGAAACCATTTCGACACCACGCCGCTCCGATACGTCCTCCCGTTATTGTCCTTCGCAATTTTCTCGGTTTCAACACATCTGTTATCAACGTTTCGCGTTGATTCGTCTACAATGAACCGAAGACAATTCGATTGAAGCACGGAGAAGACATGATTGTTCTTCGTTTTTCTTATTGCTTCTTCTTATCTTTTTCCTGGGTTTTTGACACTCGCGCAGCAGAGCAGACCACACCAGACGAGCTACGTCGTCGATGGACGTCGATCAGCAGGATTGGACGGAAGTGGGGATGTGGAAACCATCGACATAATGCACATGGACCGATAATGATGCGAGATGAAGTGTAATCGCGATGGATAGAAAGAGAGAGAGAGAGAGAGAGAGAGAGAGAAAAAAGAGAGAGAGAAGAGAGGGAGAGAGAGAAAGAACGAGGAGAGAGAGAGAAGAGGTCGAGAGAGAAAGAAAGAAGAGAGAGAGAGAGAGAAAATTATAGATGGTTCTGGACCTGCCTCTTTCTAATTGAAGCTGATTGGTACAAATTATCTATATCTCGATGATTTCGACTAATCAGCTTCGACTAAAAAGAGAGAGGCTCGAAACCATCCATAATCTTCTCTCTTTCTATCGCGATTACACTTTTTCTCGCAGCATCATCGGTCCATTTGGATATGACGGTGGTGGAAACCAGTGGAAACCCGGTTGGACCAATCATTGAGTCGGTTATACTCAGATGGAAGTCCGTTTGAATCTCGTGGCTTTGGAATGAGCTTGCGATGACAGCCTGTAGTGGTAATAGTGGCGCTGCGCTGGTGGGAAAGGAAGAGAGATGAATTACCGGCGTGAAGTTGGGTGACGAATGATTTTTTTCTTCTTTTAATTTTTAATTTTTATTGCTTGATTGTTTATTGTTTGTTCGTCATTATTATTATTATGCATGGGGGATAAACATGTGGAAACCAAACTTACATAATTGAATGTGAGCACTATTCTGTGGGAAGTACGGTAACGCACGTACTTCCTAAGTCAAGCGCTATAGTGTGAGAAACATTGTATTGTTTAATTGTATTTTGCCATTTCGAATGGATAATTGATAATGTAAGCTTTCGTTTTTTGTATTTTTCTCCGTATTATCCACGTTTTAGCTTATTAGAAATACATCTTTTCGATATTGACTGCGGATAAACGAGGTTCTACTGTACCGTCATCTCGGGCCGAAGGTCAACCCGCAATGCACGACTGTATAACCGGTTGCCATCCAACAGGCGCCCCAGTGGTTCCGATAAAACCCGCGCTTGAATGTAATTCTTTGCTGTTTCGGTATTATCATGCGGCAGATCGACTTTCTGCCATCAAGCACATATGAAAGCTTCAGAATAATTTATAAAAATAGGTTCTTTCTCTGGACTCTAGGTCTATTCTCCCACCAAGCACGTACGAAAAGCTTCAGATCTATGAATAAAAATAGGTTATTTCTTTGTTCTCTGGGTCTATTTTCGAATTAAGCACATACAAAAAGCTTCAGATCGTTCAATAAAAATAGGAAGTTTTTATCAAGTTAATTAATTTTACAAGCATTGTGCTCGTGGGTAAGCTAGTATATTCCATCTCAAGGGCTCACATCTAAAACATAACGTCTAAAAACATATTTTCGGAAATACATATAAATAATGTCAATAATGGAATAAAAAATTCTTTTCTTTTTTGATAATTAATATTTTCAGAAATCTATAAAATTAACGTTTATTTTATAGATTCAAAAAAATCTCGTCAAAAAAATATATATATTTAATATATTTTCTTGTAGCTGAAAAGTTGATATAAAATGTCAAATCAACAATTTAATTTTTTTCCCACCATATGAACTTTATAATGATTTTTTTAATTTCCTCAATTTTCAGGGCATGCTCGGAGGGGGGATGTAAGTACGGTTAAAGAACCGTAAAATGTATCTTGGGACCTCGAGAAGTCAGAGATAAAGATACAAAGTTAAAAAAAAAACGAAGATCGAGTCAAGGTGTTTGAAACTCTAATGTGAAGTCAAACCAAAATCTCGGAGTATTGCTTCGGAGCATATGAAATTTATTCAAATTCATTCACTCGCTATCTACAGACCCCATCTGAGTGATTTACTGCTGAACTCACGACGTATACCCGAGATCGGTTAGATTCCAGAGCTTACAAAGGGAAAATTCGTCGAGGGTCAGTTTTCATTCTATTTTTAAAACCTGTTAGATATAACAACCGGAATAGCTATGATATAATCATGCTGGAAAAAAGTGAAAAAAATCAAGAATCGAGCCTGAAAGCGATACAATCATTTCTGGAATTACTTTAGCCGACTAAATATCGCGGCGAATCTAGGAAGGATTTAATAATTCTTCATATCATCTTGGTTTTTTTTTTTCAAATTCTAGTTCTTTGCTCTTACTCCTAGCCTCGTAGATTTGGGAGACGTCTCTGATTAAATAGAAAAAGATCGACCAAATGTATATTCGACGTCGTTAGGATTACGAGACTGTGTCTGCAAAGATAACATCGGATCTCTTTCACAGAAATATATCTATAGTATTATACGCATATCAGCGATTCCTCTTCTCGTTCTTCTTTTCGTGCTCTTGCGCCAACGACCGCGCGGAGAGGGAAGGAATTTCATTTCCCAGCTTCGTAACTCGCATTGGTTGGATTAGTTCCATTCTGCCAGAGCTCACAGTAGGGTCGGCGAAGGTAGATCGTCGTCATCAGCCTGTTACCATTCTACCTGTTGCTATCCGCCGGTTCTACCAACCGGTCCTGAGTTCTCGAGTTTTCTAAAAATCAGGAGGCAAATTTCAAATAGAAGTGAATTCCAAGAATATTTTTCTACAACATTTTTTATTCGCGAGTTTTTAAAAATCAGAAAGCCGATTCCAAGAGGATTTTTCTACATTTTTTATTCCCGAGTTTTTAAAAATCGGATGGCAGATTTCAAGAGGATTTATCTACAACATTTTTTATTTCCGAGTTTTTTTAAAATTAGAAGGCAGATTCAAAGAAGATTTTTCTACAACATTTTTTATTCCCGAGTTTTAAAAAATCAGAAGGCACATTCCAAGAAGATTTTCCTACAATATTTTTTATTTCCGAGTTTTTAAAAATTAGAAGGCAAATTCCAAGAGGATTTTTCTATAACATTTTTTATTCCCGAGTTTTTAAAAATTTGAAGGCAGATTCCAAGACGATTTTTCTACAAAAAATGTTATTCTTGTTTTTTTAACAACGTATTGTTTCGTTTATTGAATGAATAAAGTCACGATAGTGATTATTGAGAATAAAGAATGAATTGGAATTCGAGTAAAATTTGTCGGGAGTTGCGGAAACGGAGCGGAGGCATAGTCGGGACGTTTTGTTTCGCTTTGATGGGCTTCGTCGGCATTTATTTCTCGTGGGCTTCGGAATGCAGCTGCTGGGTGCTCGCCGGGTTATCTTCCATTTTCGTTTTCGGTGAGTCGAGTTTTAATAGCGGTGCGATAAGCAGGCGATGGAAAATAGTGAGAAACATTGGATATTATTTTGAAATGTGTATTTTTTTTTTTTTTTTTTGTGTGTGTATTTTTGTATTGTTTTAGAATAATTATAGTAGTAGTGTTATTATATTCAATTTGAGGAAAGAAGAGTTGTCGCAGTAACAATTTTTTTTTGTCGAAAGGTTTTGAATTTTTTAAAGCAATGAGTGGTTAATTAATGTCTTATTGTTAATTATTTTCGGCGCAAGAGAGGGAGATTTTTTTTGCGTATTGGAGATATGCCGGTTTATCAGTGCGATGAGCCACCAGTGGAGTAGTACGGAGGCTGCGGTCTCTCCACAACCGAGAGATCGCTGCATCGAGTCTCGGTCGAGCATGTTTTTTTTTTTTTTTAAATTCATTAAGGGCTTACATGGATTTTGTAGGTTTGAAAAGAGCATATTTTATTAGAAGAAATATTCTTTAATTTTTTAAAAATAGAATAAAAGAATTATTTCATTGATACTTGTAGGCATTTAAAAGAGTAACGACTGAACGATTTTTTATAAAATATTCATTTGAAAATTTTGGAAATTCAGCCGTTAGGACCTGGTTTTTAAAGACCCCTTAGAAAAAAGTATCCTCGCGGTAATCAGGATAACTCATGATAACTTTATGTGAAACGAAAAAACCAAATATTTTCTATTAGTAGGTGAGTATAGCTCGCGATTCACCGAAGGATTTTTCAAAAAATTGAAATGTCAATTTTTGGCAGAGTTGTATGCAAAAAAGTACTATTTTCGGTAAAATCCACACCACGTTATTGCCTTGTTAAATAAGTTGTGATGAAAAAATAAAAAAAAACCTTCGTTCAATCACTAGTCAATCATATCTAGAAGAATTGTGCAAAATTTTAATAAGATCGGTGCATTAGTTTTTGAGAAATCGTGTCTGACGACTTCAAAAATAGAATTTTGAAAAATACGATATATCCGCGGTGCTCCCGGCCGGCTGATCCTAATGAGAAGAATTTTCAAAGGCTCTCCCCTCCCAGATTTCTACTCCAATAGACTCAAAACTTTAAGAAAATATTTTCGTCATGACGTACCATTAAATAAAACAGAGAAAAATTTCTCAAACATTGAATTTAAAAAATTCCCAAACCCATGAAAGCTCTTGTAACCAAAAAATGTTCTTCTAAACTCTAAAAACCAACCGATGAAACCAAAAAATGTTCTTCTATACTCCGAAATATCCAATATTAGTCATACGATATAAATTATCCTATAGAATTCATTTTGTTAATCGTAATTACATGATTTCAGGATCCATCGGTCGATTTTTCTTATCCCCGAAGATTCGGAGCGAAAGTTTTAAAGACCCGGAAGTTGTCCTGGTGACCGGATGCGACACCGGTTTGGGTTACAGTCTCGCTTTGCATTTGCATTCCATCGGGCTTCGTGTAATTGCCGGAGTCCACAACGAGGACAGTCCTGGAGCTCTGGAATTATCGGCGATTAATAGAATTTTCGTTCACCCTCTGGACATAACAAGCTGCGATAGCGTGAAAACCTTCAACAAGGCTGTGCAAGAATATATTGATTGCAATGGACTCGGTAAGTAGCTTGCAGATCTTTCCATTCGAATAAATCCATAAACTCAAAAATTAATCGTTCTGGAAAGTTTTTGCTTTCTTATAAAGGAAGTTTTGTGAAGGTCACAGAAATGTTTATCGGGATTTTGATGTTGATAGATTCAAGATGTCCCAAAACATTGAGAAATAACGTTTGGAGAAAATGTCCGGATGTACGTGTGTGTGTCTGTGTGTGTGAGTGTATTTAACGACCCTCCAAAATTCAAACGTCTATAACTCGAGAAGGGTTTAAGCTACAGCGCTGAAATTTTGCACAGCTGTGGTGCCTCGGAATCTCCGCATTATCTGTAATTTTTGCAACAATCGACGCAGCCTCTCGAATTTTACAACGTTTTGAACTTTTCAAAAAATGTCTGTACGCACTCTAGCGTCCGCAAATTTTCAGATATTCCTCTAAATAGTTCTTCACACATAGAGTTACGCACACGGATGTTTGGTATCGCATTTGAGCCGAATCCGTCGAGAAGTTCGGATTTTATGATATTTTGAATTTTTCGAAAAATCAACATTGTCGTTCTATCTACTGTTAACTTCAACCGATCGAACCCCGATTCCGTATAAGTATGTAATATCATTGATATATGATGTAGATAAAATTTGGCGGAGATCGGCCAAACGGATCGAATTTTAGAGCAATTAGAAATTTATAAATTCCAACCTCTGAAAATTGAAAAATACTCGACTGAACGTGTTAAAATTTACAAACGTGCATAAGCTAATGTTTACCTTTATTTGTTACTTCTCGTTGCTTAATTTGGTAGATATTAAACGACGCGTTTAAATTATAGAAACAAGCTGCGAGTTGAAACTTGCAATTTGCTTCCTCCGAATCGTAAATAGTCAACGAAGATTCCTTCATGAGGAAGCCAGAAGAAAGATGCTCCCTCATAGCTCCCTCATTCTTAAATCCTAATAAAGCAATTTTCGTTCACTACCTACGATTCAGTGGAAGCAAATTGCACGTTTCAACTTGCAGCTATTGCAGTGTGCGAACCTGCCAGGACAATACGGGTATGAAGTGAATTATTGCATTTTTTTAAAATCAGTGCTGCGTGCTTTCGTCAACAACGCCGGGGCAATGATTTTCGGTGAATTCGAGTGGCAAACGGAGGATCAAATGAGACATCAGATTGACGTCAATCTTTTTGGAACAATGAGATTAACCCGAGAGTTTTTGCCAATGATAAGACTTCATTCCACTCGAATTATCGTCGTCACAAGTCATTGCGCGAGCGAATCCCTGCCCGGAGTTTCGATCTACGCCGCTACCAAGGCGGCCCTTAATGCATGGGCAATTGCGCTTCGAGTCGAGCTCAAAAAATATGCCGTCGACGTTGTAACTTTTATACCCGGTAAGTAATTAATTACGAAACAATCATTAACTTTTATTTCAAATAACACATTTTTTCATAAATCGATCTTTTTATCAAATTAATGATTACAGAGAAATCAAATTTTGAAGAAAGTGAATGAAATAATTGAACAGTGAAATAGATAAATATGATTATCAATTAATTAATTATTATTTTCTTTTGAATCTGTATTTCTGCAATGCTTGATTATTATTTTACGAATTGTTTTGTTTTACGATTTAAGGTTCGTTTATCAGTGAAAGCAATTTGCTCTCGCAACAACGAAGACACTTTAAGGCGATGGAGTCTGAGATGAGCGTGGAAACGAGATCCTTCTATGGGGATTATTTCACGAGGTACGCCGATTACTTATCGAACATCGCACCGACGGATTTACCTCGAAAACTTATGAATCCGAAGGTTTACGAAGCCTTCGAGGGAGCACTTTTCGATCAGCATCCCCGAGCGGCTTACAAGTGAGTTTTGGTATTTTGCACGTGGGTTTAATGAATTGTTATACATTTTATTCGTTTTATTAATTTTTTTTTTGTTGATCGAACCATAGATTTTTTATTGTAAACAAATCCAAACATTTTTGGTGTATTTTGAATGGCTGTAACTTGGCCGGAAGTGGTCGTGAAGCAATGATAAAATGAGCAAATTGAAGCTTATCATTTTTTATTTTATGATCTTCATTTTGAATATTTTTGTTGTCGATCGTTTTTAAGTAATAACGAGAAGTCCAGAAACATTTTTTCTTTAATTTTGTACTCGTTTTTTGAAAACTCCACGGGTTTTAATAATTATTTCTCAGTTAATCTATTCGAAGGTTCTTTTTGGAATGATTTTTTCGCTTCGATTTGAGTGGTTGAACATCTGTGTACGATTTTTAGTTATCGAGTTATCAGCTGTCAAAGCAAGACATATTTTTTACTTCGACATAACTCCGATATTAATCATCGTACAGGAAATCCAAGATGGGTTATAAAAACTCGAAAGTATTTTTAAGAAGATGTTTGCATTATTCCTCGATGAAATTATTTTTTCCGATGCAAGAAACTTGATTCAAAAGATGGTAAAAAAATAATGCAAATAATATTTTAATGGTCAAAAAATAATGCAAATATTAAGATAGTAAAAAAATAATGCAAATAATATTTCAATGGTAAAAAAATAATGCAAATATTAAGATAGTAAAAAAATAATGGAAAAAATATTTTAATGGTAAAAAAATAATGCAAATATTGAGACGGTAAAAAATCAATGCAACAAATATTTGCAAATGATGGATAGACTCAAGATATTTTGATGGATTGTTTTCAGATGCGAGCCCTGGCGGTACAAGATTTATCATACACTGTTCAAGATCACCCCGACGCCATTGCGCGATCGTTTAGTCGACCGGTTTATGCAGCTACCTCCCTGGAAAGACAGTGACTGCGTCAAGGCTCCAGAAAAAACAACGACCGCGTGAAGCTGCTGAAGTTGACCTTCCTGGTCCAAGGACAAACACAGCGCAGACGTTGACCGCGTCAAAAGTCCAGGAAGCACAACAACCGCGTGACAATTCTGGAGTTGACCTCAGGGTCAACGGGAATTCCCGTTCCAAGGACGAACAAACCTCGACATTTCGGAACGCCTAGAAACAGGCAACCCTCCGGACTTCGAGAGGCTGACGAGTCCTTCAACTAGTTTTAGGACAAGGGCGAGACCCAATCGTAAAATTAGGAAAATTTACGACATTGAGTTGAACCGAGAACAAGCAGGAAAAAAACTTATCCTCTCAAACCTGAAAAATAGTTACTGTGTAGGTCCGATAAGTCGGGCAGACGGACGTGAAATTATGTTTATTTTCTATGTAAATTTAACGGAAGTTATGGTGAAGAAAGAGATTGGGAGAATAAAATGATAAGCACACACTTGGTATTTTCTTCGCTGGTCTACTTAACGAGTGAGGGACAGGGATGAACATTTATTCAATGGAAATGTATTTGAAATAGTTTGATTGCTCAACCCGGGGATCGTAATTGCTATTATATATTAGTATCGATTGTTAACGAACAATCCATCTATATTATTATACCACACCTTTATTATACACCTTATTATACACCTTATCGTAAGATAATATAAGTTAATATATATCAGGAGAGAGCGAGGGAGGGAGAGAAAAAGAAAGATTGATTGATTGACAATCAATAATAAACAAAGTTCATATCATTTTAAATTAATTACACGACTCCTATTCTTAGTCTCGGCACTCATACTTTCATCCACAAACTTTTCTCACTAATATCAATAAAACAATTTCGTAATTGACGACAATATTGTTTAAATGTGCTTTAAATGACGGTAGATGGTTTAACACGTATTCCACGTTTTCTACATTTTCGACGTACGTGACAAGTACATTTTCAAGATTTTCGTGTATTTTCAAGTACATGACATGTCGAAAACCCTAGATATTATTATTTTCCCCAATCCTGATATTCTCATCTCTGCGTTCACTTTTATCACGACGCGCCATCTGCAGGCGGAAACTGATACTACATTTTTCGTGCCACATTCTAATACAGAGCCTGCCGTTCTCTAATGATTTCTTATTCACTGATAACACAGAAAATTGTAAGCAATCCTGAGTCTGCCATTCGCTCCGAATCACCGCCAATCACGGCTAATCGCAGTGGTAATCAACGCACAGTCCAACCACAAGTTTCCAGAAAGTTTTCGAACGTTCGATAAACCTCATCACGCATTTTTCGAAACGTTTGTGATTTGTCGAACAATCATCGTCAAATATATCCGTATTAATCACGTTTACCCTTCGCATTTGAAAATTATTGTTTGAAAGTTTATCGAAACCTTTGGATTTCGCCCAAACGAGAAAAATGTCAACAAAAGCCGGCGAGGTTTGTATATTCTCGATAATTCGAATAACCTCTTCGATCCACGTGAATTTTTTTTCGTATCTGATCGAAAAGTCGGGGAAAAAAACAAAAGAAAGCTCAATTTTGAGAATTTAACAATTTCCGATGATTCGAATTTTTGACGTAAGTCAAAGACGTATATTTGGTTTTATTTTGTTGTCTTTATTTCTGGCGGATTTGCAGACACCGGTTGACGATAAGACAATGAAAACAAATGATTTTGTTCGATGGGAAGACTGATAGGTGACCCGCCGGAAATAAAATTCATACATAACCTAAAAAACTTTTGATAATGTTTTCACAGAATTGTTTGTTTTGTATAGCACGTGGGGAAAATTTTTTCTTGACATGTAGCCCTGAAAACTGCGTCTTTGCACTATTTTTAAGGGGGCATTGATTGTACGATGACCCTCAAAAAGTCTGGCTAATTTAATTTAATTTAGCTAGGACAAAAAAAAAATACCATTGGACTTTTTTTGGTTTTGGCTCCAAAATGGATTTAATTAGTTGTGGTGGTGACGTTTATTTCTTCCTGTACGGAGAATTTTTGGCACTGCGTAAGAGTCACCGTAACAAAACGTCGTTTACTATTTGAACGAACAGAATCTTACCTATTCTCGTTTTTTGAAAGAAAATTCAAAATTTGATCTGATCGATTTGATTTGAATTGATTTGATTTTGATTTTGTCACCTTTTTTTGACACCCTTAAAGAAATATATAAGCTCGACAATATTCAAACAAACGCGTCATCCTATTTCAGCTGAAACTCGACATCGAAGAACTCAAAGAACTGCTGAGCCAGGCCAAAAGACAAAAATGCAAAGACTTGATCAACCTAGAACTGCGCAAACTGCAGACGGAGCTGTCAAAAATCCTCGAATCCCAAAGACCCGTCGAAACCAAACCTTCCGGTTCGTCGAACTCCGAAACTTCTCAAAAATGTTACGAAGTTAAATTGAACAATTACGGTTGGGATCAATCGGACAAATTTGTAAAACTCTACGTTACGTTGAAAAACGTTCAGTCGCTGCCGGAGGGTTCGGTTTTTTGCAACTTCACGGAAAGATCGATCGATCTCAAGGCTTTGGGTTTGGAAAACAGAAATTATCAATTGCCGATACAAAATTTGTGCGAACCGATAGACACGACGAAGAGTTACGTCAAAGTTAAAACCGACATGATCGTCGTGTTCTTGGCGAAAAAGGTTTCCAATCATTGGTCGCACGTTACGGGAGTGGAAAAGAGAATAAAGGAGGCGAAAGCGGCTCCGCCACCCGACATGGACAAGAGTCAAGACGGCGAGGGCAATCTTATGAATCTCATGAAAAAGATGTATCAAGACGGCGACGACGATATGAAAAAAATCATTGCGAAAGCATGGACGGAGAGTCAGGACAAGAAAGCTGGCGGCGGTCTTCCGGATTTCCCATCGCTGTAGATTGGATCGGATCGGATCTGATTGGATTGGATTGGATTGGATCGAAGCACGAATGGAAATTGGGTCAATGGCTCTTGTTTAATTTAAGGGAGAACATCGGAGTGGATAGTGGGAAGAATAAGTGAATTTTGGGGGTTATTCCGATGAAGGATGTTGTTCGATTATATGCAGGTTTGTTTTATTAAAAAGTATACGTGTTTAGGTACGCTGAGGAATTTTTTTGATGAATTTATATGGACTGCGAGCGCTGCTGTCATGGCTAGCGTAAAGAAATTCCCTCGCTCGCACAGTCTGCGGTAACGAAGATTTCAAACAATCTCATAGAACAAATTTCTACAATCTCATATTAATTTCGATTGTATTAATTGAAAATGGCGAGAAGAAATTTTCGTTCAAGCCCGGAATCTAAAAAACATCGAACAATTCTTGCGCGGACAAAAATACGAAATTTGAATTTAAAAATTCGTAGAGATGTTCTTAGAACAATATTTAATCCGATCTTCATCGATTTTTGGTCCGAGATCGAATCGAATGCAACGAACATTCCCGCAATAATATCTCTGATATTTCTTCGTTTATCACATGTTATTTGAGCCAAATAAATTTAAGTTCTTACAAAATCGTACATTTTTGTAATCGTTTTTTAATCAATCTCGTTTTTTTTTATACAATTCTTCGCATTATCGAATTAATTTTCAATCTTCACAATCGATTCACCACTCGAGATAATACGTAATTTACAAAGTGAAAGACGCAATATTGGCGATACTTCACGCATCGCAATTATTATTCGTCCGTTTGTATTATCTTAAGGGGGTTATATCTAATTGTTTGCGGAAAGAATTAAGGAATTTTCATGATTTTTTTTAGACATGTTGACGTAATTTTATTGGAATAAACTATACGGTATCAATTAGAACGTATATTGAGGTACTTGTATGAATTTTTCCATGGAAAAATGTTCAATTTTGGAGGAACTATTGCCGTTTTACCAAAAGACTTTTTTTAAATTTTTTTTTCTCCCAACATTTAAAAAATTTTCATGAAAAAATTCATACGAGTTCATCAATATACGTTCTAATTAATCCTGTATAGTCTTCTCTAATAGAATTATGTTGACATGGCTAAAAAAATCACGAACGTTCCTTAATTATTCCACAAACAATTAAATATAATCCAATAACGGCTATATCGGCATCGAAAATTATGTTATTTCTATTTCATTCGATTATTTTTCACCGATAATCGAACGAATGAACTCCCAACACCACAATCACAGCCCAACACTTCCATGCTTCGAATCCCTGCACTCAAACACCTCAAACGTCTCGTCCACAAAATCTAGCCTCGCAAAATATCGGAGGAAATATAATTACGCTAAATTAAATCGTGCAACACGCAAAATTCGTTCCAACGGAATTCTCCGATGAAATTTATCGTTACAATTAGATAACGTCGTTACTTATTATAACTAAAATAAATAAATATATAGAAATTGGATAACAACATTGGATGTTTGGTTTTTTTTTTTTTGGATAACTGATTGGATAATTTTAATCTTCGATGTTGCATCTTGGAATATTTGGTTGTCTTTATAGATTTCTATTGAATTAACGATAGAACGATGGAATTAGAGTTAAACTGGAAATTTGCGACTCGCTGTGACATTTTTGTCGCGGAAGATTATTATTATTATTATTAATGTAAATAATATTTTCCAGGGAAATTATTTTCCTATTATTATTATTAATATCAATAATTATGTATTATTATTATTATTATTATTATTATTATTAATATTTCCCAAGGAAATTATTTTCTCATTATTATTATTAATTTCAATAATTATATATTATTATTAATATTTCCCAAGAAAATTATTTTCTCATTATTATTATTAATAATAATAATGGGAAAAATATTAATAATAATATATGAATAATAATTAATAATAATAATAATTAATCTAGCTAGCTAGTTATATAATAATAATTAATTATTAATAATAATAATGGGAAAATATAAATAATAATAATATTATCATGATTAATTAATTAATTAATTATTTATGATTAATAAATAACTATAAATAATATAATAATAAAATAAATAATTATAAATAATTAATCAATTATTTATAATTAATAAATAATTATAAATAATATGAGGAAAAAATGAATAATTATGAACAATTAATTAATCATTTATAATTATTAATTACAAACAATAATAAAAATATATTATCATCATTAATAATAATAATAATGATAATAATTAGAAGAACGAAAACTTAAGGAATGTCTTATAAGGACGAATCTACAAAGTTATTCTCTATATTCTTAAATTACGTTGTAAGACGATTCATTGGTCAAGAATTTTTTTTTTCCCCTCCTATATCCACGAATCTCGCTGATTTAATACCTTCGGCGAGATGCTCGGAGCAACGCATTAGTAATAATTCGATGGCTTATTCACTAGCAACATCTACGTTTTGATCGTCACTGCTGCGAACTGAATTTAATCTTCAGCCTCGAAAATAGTTGAGGAGTCGTTAATTCCCTATCACAATACCTTTAATTTTCTATCGTATAAATTGTTCTTTCATTTTTTAATTGGGATGAAAACAAAACTTAATGATTAATCGATACAATTTTTCTGATAAATTAAAGGTGGAAGTCCGAACAACAAGGAAACAATATTGATTATGTCGTGGTTTGACCACGTTGACAAAACGAAAGAATATGCTAAGATCACGTATTGATAAAATCCTCAATGACTTAGTTAACAACCCAATATAACAGCAAAGTTGAAACTTATCCATGAAACGTGAATTTTTAAACGTCTTTAGATCATTTCTCATTAATTTTACGTCATATTTGTAAAGTGAATTCGATATAAAGATTAGTGCACGAATAGTACAAATATAATAATTTTCATCTAAATGTTTTTTTCTCTCTTTACAATGTACTGATTTGTGATATTGTTGTAAAATTGGAAATTGTTATGTTTGACTAATTTTTTTTTTGTTTTCAACGCGAGGAATATTTTTGTAAAAACGTGTGCCGCAATGATTGCGAGAAGACAGAATGATCCATGGTCCATCACTCACAGCGATACCAACACGGTAATTAAGGGAGAACATTCGAGTAGACAGCGAAAAAAAATAGGTGAATTTTGGGAATTATTATCTCGAAAACTATTTGTCCGATTTTATCCAGGTTCGATTTATTCGAAAGTATGTATGTTGAGGTATGCTGAGGAATTTTTTTATAAATATATATCGACTGGGAGCGCTGCTGTCGTGGCCGAAGTAAAAAATGTCCCTCGCTCGCTCGATCCGCGATCCCCAAGATTACACGCAGTCGGTCAATCCGAAACAAAAATTTCAAAAAGATTCTCAAAATGTAATGTACGATGCTCTTCGCAACGTAGGATTTTTTTTTTCACTCAATTATTTTTTTTATCAAGCCAGAAAGGTCGGAAATTAAGGTTGAAAAATGAATGTAAAGTTCGATCGGCCGCCGTTTCGTGAAAAAAAATTTTTTTTCAAAAAATCCTACGTTGCGAAGAGCATCGTACGTTACATTTTGAGAATCTTTTTGAAATTTTTGTTTCGGATTAACCGACTGCGTGTAATCTCGGGGACCGCGGATCGTGCGAGCGAGGGACATTTTTTACGCCGGCCATGACAGCCGCGCTCCCAGTCGATATATATTCATAAATAAATTCCTCAACATACCTCAACATACATACTTTCGAATAAAACAAACTTGGATAAAATCGAACAAACGGTTTTCGAAATAATAATTCCTAAAATTCGCCTTTTTTTTCCACCGTCTACTCGGATGTTTTTCCTTAAGCGATAAAACGAGGACGTCTCTCGCGTATCGGAAAATTTTAGCTACCGTGGCTAACGCAGGACGACTGAACGTCGCAATCGTTCAAAATACAAACCTAACAAACTCCTTCGCTTCGTTGATAAATTTTAAATTGGACTGTCGAAGACGAATTATTCGATAAACGCTAGAATTTTTAATAAAAATCATGGATTCGCGAAGTTCTATGTACAAGCGGATGGTAATTGTGTTACGTTATGTTTGGACGATGGCAAAGATTGTCGGACTTCGCAACTGGTTTCTTGAAAAACTTCGCTCATGGCTTTTCTGACCTTTTCCATGAGGTCTTCGATGTCGTTCGTGCCCAAACCCTCGGTCGAAATCGGTGGAAGAGTCGTTATTACAACTCGTCCTGCAAAAGAAAAATAATTATTACAGTAGGAACAGTCATTAAGGGGTTATAACTAGCTTTTAGTGGAAAAATTGAGGGATTATCCTGATTTTTTTCATGAGAAAAGAATATTTTTAAAAAGGATTTAGAAATTCTATTTTAAATAAATCGAATATTTTTTTAGAGAAATGAATGAATTTAGAAGATTTCGTTGGTATGATATTAAAAGCAGTTTGTGAAGGAATGATTCAGCGATATTTCGGGGGTTTTTTTAATGTCGATTATTCCGAAAAGTTCGATTTTTGAGATTTTAAAAATAAAATTTGAAAAATAAAAATTTAATTAACAGTTTTTGGTCCAATAATTATTTTGAAAGACGATATTTCGTTAAATTCTCAATATACGTTGTGAAAAATAGTCTATACTGTATCCTAATAAAATTGTGTTAATATGGTTAGAAAAAATCATGAAAAGCTCTTAATTTTTCCGCAAACAATCAGATACAACCCCTTAAACACACAACTGTTATGATATTTTCCTGAACGTTCTGGCACATTTCAAACGTATTGACATGCAAATTCCAATAGCTTTTTTTCATCGTCACATAGTTTTATGTATGAGAAAGTAAGAAAAAAAAAAGGAAAATCCTCGACCTACCGGGATCCAATCGTTTTTCTTCCTTGGACAAGAAATAGTAGGACGAAAATACGACCGGTAGTATTGGAAGTTGTGAACTGATGGCCACGTGAAACGCACCCTTTTTGAACAGATGAATTTCACCCGTATTGCGTCTTGTGCCCTCGGGAAATATCCACAACTTGATCTGCAATTAAAACGAAACGTTATAAATTATTAAAGAAAAAAGAAAATTATATAAATATAAAACTAAAATAATATTATAATAAAACGAAGTAATAATGAAAAATTTGAATGGAGTGAAATGATAAAATGGTTGAATAAAATAATAATAAAAGATTGAAATAAAATGAAATAACAAAATATAAAAATGAACCTATAAAACATAGAAGTATGATATTTAAAATCTCTCAATTATGGGAAATATCCATAACTTGATCTGCAATCAAACATGCTCGAAACGTCATAAATTATTACAGAAAAAAGAAAATTATAAAAATATAAAAATAAAATAATACAATAATAAAACAAAGCAATAACAAAAAATTACAATAAAATAAAATAGAATAACAAAAAATAAAAGTGAACTAATGAAAGATAGAAGTACGATATAACAAATCTTTTCCCAATTATAGATAATATCCGTAACTCGATCTGCAATAAAACGTGTCCAAGAAGTGATAAATTGTTACAAAAAAAAAAATTATATCCATATAAAAATAAAATAAAATAATAATAAAAGTTCAAAATTAATAAAAATAACAAAGTAATGATAAAAAATTAACCAGAATTAAATTAGAAAAAGGAACAATGATAAAATGTTAATTATGATGAAATAAAAAAATTAAATAATGATAAAATATTAATTATAATGAAATAAAAAAATTAAATAATGATAAAATATTAATTATAATGAAATAAAAAAATTAAATAATGATAAAATATTAATTATAATGAAATAAAAAAATTAAATAATGATAAAATATTAATTATAATGAAATAAAAAAATTAAACAATAAGAAAATATTAATTATAATGAAATTAAAAAATTAAATAATGATAAAATATTAAATATAATGAAATAAAAAAATTAAATAATGACAAAATATGAATTATAATGAAATAAAAACAATAAAATAATGATAAAATATCGAATTAAACCAAGAAATCATAAAACTATCACATAATAAATTTCAACTAATCCCCGCGAAAGAAAAAAAAAATAATAACAAAAAAAAAATGACATTCTCACCCTCTTGTCCTTAATATTATCGGTAGCTGTGTTAATAACCGCCCGAGCTTTCTCGGAATTCATTCTATCGATGAAGATAAGACCGCACAGCCAAGCTGCCAAGCCAAACGGCCAGGCGTAAAATATTTCCTTCTTAGCCACGACCGTGCATTTGTCCATCACCGGCCAAATATCGAACATTCCCAAAATGTCCAACGAACTTTGGTGATTGGCCACGATAACGCAAGCTCGATCCTTCTCGAGGTGTTCGCGTCCTCTCAGCTCCCATCGCAAGCCCAGTAACGTGCTTACGTGGTGGCACATCGACGAAGCAAGCCTGATAATTAAAAATAGCATTGAAAAATCTCATTGAAATATTTTTCAAAGCCACGTAAATAAAAATTCAAACGTACGAATTATAGATTTTTGCGTATAAAAACATGTAAAAGTCTGCAATGAACACAAACATTGGAAAATGTATAGTTAAATATGCGTTGTAACAACCAGTGATGGACAAATGTGTATTCGATGAGTACTGAAGTAGAAAGTGCTGAAGTAATTTGTGATTTCATTGGCACTAAGTACAGGGTAGAAAAGTATTTTGCAATTGACGAAGCATCGAGGATGGAATACAAAGGTATTCGGTAATTTTTCAAGCTCCGACGAGAAGGTACAAAAATATTTCTTACTTGAGAAATGTTCGAATACAAAGTAGAAAAGTATTTATTGCTCGATAAGTATTCGAATGAAAAATACAAAAGTATTCCTTACTTGACTAATCTTCGAATAAAAATAATAAAAGTATTTGTCAGTTGACAAATCTTCAAAAAAAAAGTGCAAAAGTATTTTTTAATTGACGAATATTCGAATAAAAAATACAAAAGTATTTCTTACTTGACGAATCTTCGAATAAAAAATACAAAAGTATTTATTAATCGACAAATCTTCGAATAGGAAGTATAAAGAGATTTCTCACTTGACAAATCTTCGAATAAACAGTTCAGAAATATTTCTGACTTGACAAAACTTAAAAAGAAAAAGTACAAAAATATTTTTTACTTGACAAAGTTCCAAGTACAGATGTGTCATGTTTTCTTTTATTTATCAATTACAGAAGTATATTTCTACTTGGTATTTGAAACTTGGTAATAAAAAATGCTAAACCCTAGACACAGCAATTTATATCGAATAATATAATAAAAAATTGAAAATTAAAATAAAACTGGTTCACACACGGAAAAATTCAAAAAACTTTTGTACGTCATATTTATTTGGTACTTTATAGAAGAATCCGCTTAAAGGCTGCAAAATACTGGTAACAACTGGGGCTAGCAGAATATGAACCCTATAAGTGCGTCGCTGTCTTTCGCACCATTTAAGTGCATCGAGGAGTCGAATCGACCCAAAGCTGTGAAAGACTAGAAAATATCATTCTAAAATTCGGTAAAAATGCATAGATGAAGCTCAGGACTTTTGATATACAATGAAAATTTTTAATACGAAGTTTCTGAAATTTTTTCATTAAAAAAAAAATCAGTAAACGAATAAACTCCTGGAAAAGTGGAAATATTGGCCCGAGTCGAATCTACATCACGATACACTGATAAAAAATAAGAAAGTGGTTTAAAAAAATTAGAAAAAAGAAAGGCAAAGACGACGATACGATTAATTGTAAAAATAAATTTTACCATAAATTTTATCCAACAAGTTTGTTTCAAACGAAGCAAAGATCGTCGATAAGATCTCAATTCTCTGTGTGAAACATCGTCTACTTTTTTGACAAATTTTGTACAGCTCTTATCGACCGTAAACAGGTGCGGGGTTGCGCTAGAAAAAAAAAAGAACAATCGAGCAAACCGTAAATGGGGAGAAAAAAATAAAAATTTAACTACAATAGCCGAGGAAAAATTCGGCGCTGACAGAAAAATATGAAGAAAACGTGCCGAACGAATACGCGTCTAAGAGAAAAAAACTTCTCGCAGGCTTCGTGCATCGAAACATTCCAAAAGGGATCAATCGAAGCGATATATTGTTCTGTTTTCTGCGGGAGGGTTTACTAACAAGAGATTCTTGACGTTTCCCGGCTGAAACATCATAATCGGTATCACCAGAACCGCGTTCGCCATAACAATTCCGTAGTACATTAAAAACTTGAAGTAGTATCTGAAGGTACGGCTCGTCTCGTATAAAAATGGTAACACGAGAATTATAGCAACGATTGTGACCTCAAACCACGATGTTGCCATTTTTGTTTATTTATTTTATTTACTTTATTTACTTAATTCATTCTATTTTATTTAATTCTATTTATTTTATTTTATTTTAATTAAATTAAATTTATTTTATTTTATTTTATTTTAATTTATTTTAATTAAATTAAATTTTCTTTTATTTCATTTTATTTTATTTAATCTATTTTTCTTGTTTTTTATATTTATTTTTGTCGACCCTTTCTGAATAGTCTCGCAAAGAGGGTTGAAAGGTTTTAAAATTTTTCCTTCGTGTTGGAATTAAAATCCGTCGTAAAATAAATCACGAAAGTTGTTTGCGTTTTCGGACAGATCCAAGTCCGCCGAAAAACAAACCCCGTTTTGGGGGCGAGATTTGTTGAATCCACGATTCGCAGATGTGATTAATTTATACAGCACAACGGAAAGCCCACGAGTTTACGGGGGCTTCTTCGGGGCTGCTTAAGGAGATGCGTCACAACTCGGTCGGTAAAAAAAACAACAAGAACAACAACAACACAGAAAGCTGTGAAGAATTGTTCTGGACTATATGATTTTTAATTGGAAATTAATTAAAAGGAAATAATTGATTTCTCGGATGGAAAACGAGAACGGTTGCTTGATTTGTTAAAATCGATAGTCGATCGTTCTCGTATTTTATCCGGAAAATGGGAAATGATGGAAAACAACAGTTTGGGAAGTTTGGGAAGCTATGTTGTCCTTCACGCTTGTGGCAGAAATAAGAGAGACAGACGAACGTGTACATGAATCGCTTTGAGGGCATGTGGTGGGTGCTCGGTCGGTAACAAAAAACTGTAAACCATTGTTCTCGACGATGATTGAATTTTTGGATAACAAACGAGAACGGTTCACTGCGGGTTGCATTTTTGCAGTCAATCGTTCTCGAATTTTATTCAACAAAGCAACAATGGCGGAGAATAGTACTTTGAGAGTATTCAGTCATTTTCCTCGCGCTTTGATATATTTTTGAGGCGATGGACTACAAACTGCTACAAACGCTCTCTCGATGTAGTCCATTACCTTAAAGACACAGGACAATATGTGGTAAATCTCCTTAAGGGATGTAATAATGCTCCATCGGCAACAGAAATTAAAAAGCAATGTGACGTGGCTACAATTAGAGGTCTTGCATGAAGAAAAACAATCAATATTGTCCGTGTTTACGAATTTTCCGTGGTTGCGTGATGCAATAACGATAACGAAAGAGATAGTATTTGTATTTTTATTACCGACAGAGCGGTAGCACATCGTTCGTAAATTTGTCGCCAGGAAATCGACGATAAGACGAAGAGTGGGGATAAGGTGGAAAGTCGCCTTTGTCAAAGTGGTCCCGTGTCAGTTTGCCTCAAGTTTTCCACCCTTTTTCTCGTTCAAATTTCAGAGCCCGTAGTTGGCGCGATTTTCGAATCAGCGCAGAAGGATATGATCATTAAAATTTGATATCCATTGAACATTCGACAAAATAATTATGCTCGACATTTGATATTCGATTTTCATACTTTGTTTGTGTTAAAAATAAATTGTTTTCATCCCGCTGCGTGAACTATTTTTTTAAATATTTTTTTATGTTCTTTATATATGGGGCATTCCATGACAAATCGATCAAGTTCTGGCGGTTATTTTTTAGATCGTTTTCATAATTTTTTATTGAAAAATACTCATTAAAAAAAAACAAGCCCAATTTTTTTCAAATTTTTAAAAAATATATTTTTTGAGATTTTTTTTTTTTTTTGAAAAAAAAAAATGTCCGAAAAAAAAATCTTCATTTGTACTTTTTTTTTTGGGAAAAACGTGAGATATAGTTTGGTCCTTGATCGATTCTACATAGATCCACCAAATTTCGTTCAGCCGTTCAGTCGCGAAGTATTGCGGAATAATTGCCAATTTACACGTATATCTTGGTAAATCGACTCATCGACGGCGATGTAACGCTTCGCCTTAAGTTGGATTCCGAACCACCGGGAGAGCACGTGGAAACCCATAGAAAATTTATGAAAAATTCACAACCACACCGTTGTAATTTCGTACAGATTAATTAAGTATTTCCGAAAACGCCAGGGAAGATAAGCGATTGCGACGTTGCCACACCGCTTTCGTCTTTCAGCGTGGTCAGCAATCTTCGTTTTTAAGACGATGGACTACAAACGTTCTCTCCTTCTCTCTCGTTCCGCAGCGAGCGCCGATAGCGCTGTCATCTTCGCACCGGGCGATGTAGTTCATCCTCTTAAGCCGTTCTGTGTTTAGTCTTCGGTATCCTTTCTCAAGAAACGGTCACGTGCTTGGGCCGGTGCGTTCGTTCGACTCTCAGCGACGTCAGCACTAGTGAAAAAAAGAGTCAAACACGCGCGTATTCGTCTTCGGTGTTTCATTCTACGAAAACCTATCCCACGTGCGCATGCGGTCGATTCATTGAGGGCGCTAAAAAAATCGGGTAAGTTCTTCAAACTTTTTTTCCTTCACTTGCAACGTCGTTTGAAAAATCATGTAATGGGATTCGGTGATAGGTGAATAATGTGAGCATTTTTTTTTGTACGTCAAAATCGGGGATTTGATTATTTTTGGGTACATAATTTAATGTGTATTCGAGAAAACATGAAGTATCGCAAGTAAAAAAAATTATACATTGTCTATATATAAACTATATATGGGGTTGGGCGTATGTAGTGTATTTATAGTCTATATATACTTGATATATTGACTGTATATAGTTGATATATTGATTATAATTTTTAGTATTTTTTTTCTTTCGTTTTTATTATTATTATTTCTTACGTTATACAGGATTAGGCGTATATAGTCTATGTATAGCGTATATATAGTTGATTTATTGGCTGTATATAATTTTAACTATTTTTTAAACTATTTTTTTTCTTTCCTTTTTATTATTATTATTTCTTACAATTCACAGAATTAGGCATATTTAGTCTATGTATAGACTATATATAATATTCTATATATTGTCTATACATGACCCATCCCATATATAGTTTGCATATCGACTATATAGAATTATATTAACTATAGTTAATATAATATAATATATAGTTAATATAATTATTATATATATAATAATTATATTAACTATATATATATATATATAATAATTATATTAACTATATATTAATTATATTAATTATTTTATATTATTATTATATTTTTTTAACGCATTTGGCCTCCCAAAGCTGTGCTTGGGTACAATGGAACGGACTACTTCAAAACAGCACACATGTTCGCATTATAAATATTAATAAACAATAAATGGAGTTATCACGCGTTCGGTAAAGCATATTCACATTGCGAATGACCTATCGCCATTTGCATGTGATTCATACTTCCTTCGTTCGTGTTTTCGCCCGGCTCGGGTTTTTACAAACATAAACAGCGCCTTCATGCGGGTACTTTTTTCTTCCCCTTTGTTTTATTGTTCTCGCTGGGTTTTCAAGACTCCATCATTCATTTTAGAAACGCGGGATTTATTTTAAAGAAAAGTTTTCGACATTAGGCGATCATCTATTGTCTATATATTTTTTTTTTGGGCACAATACTACACAACCGAGGAGGGAAAGGGAGGGGAGGGGGATTTGGTATTTTCCCAGATTGTTGTTCCTCATGACCTTGCGGTCGGGAAAAAATAATCCCCCCCCCCCCGTAAAGAACCAAAAATTTCCCCCTTAAGGTTACTCGCGACCGAGAATTATTTCCAAGATTTACAATTTTTTTTTTTAAACCACCGAGCGTTTAACATCCTTCGAAAATTGTTTTATCGTCCTTATTTTCTCGATATCGATATTTCTACAAATGTTTTTGTAGTTGTACTCACTCCGAGTCGTTGTACGATCAGCGATCGAGCGATCATTCAGATCCAAGCAGACGAAATTCGTCGGAATTCGGTTACGATTGTTCACAAACGCGTTTTGGGGGAAGTAGACGCCATTGTTCTTTGTCGCCGGGTCCAAGAAGCGTCTCGTAATCGGACCAAACGCCGGTTCCGAAGTCACGTGATGTAAACAAAGAATGTTTTTGATGTTTTCTTCGTTTTCGACGACATGCGCGTATGTGGGATTTTTTTGGGTTGGCGTTTATCGAAGGTTTCTTCTATGACGAGATTTAATTTTCTTCGTCGTCGTTGAATTTTCTTCGATTTTGTTGTGGCAACGAGTGACATCCGGGTTTGCCAGACACGTGCGTTAATTGCGTGACGAAGGTATGATGAAATTGTTGGCGATTGTTTATTCTTCTCTTGGAGGAATGATGGCTTTTTTTTCTAATGGTTCGCCATTTTTTTAATTTTTTTTTACGATAATGAAATCACGTGATGCTAGTGGAGTATATTGTTTTATTGTCTGAAGGTGCAAGTGCTATCGTTTTAACTAAAATAATAATGATAATGTCAATAATAATAACAAATAATAATAAATAGTAATAGTAACAAATAATAATAAATAGTAATAATAATAATAAATAATAGTAAATAATGATAATAATAAAATAATCACGAAGTTGTGAAAAATCTCTGCTCTAAAAATTTGGGAAACATTTTGACAGTAAGCATAGAAAAATCTTTTTTACCGGTGATAAAAAAATCTTAGCGAAATTGTTTAACCAAATTCTTTCTTATCGTCGGTGGAAAACGAAATTGGTCGAGTCAATGCAAATCTTTTAGCAGGAATAGCAGGAAGAAATATATTCAATAGTGACAAGGTATTGAAAAAATGCTTTTTTTTAATAAATTTATACATTTATTCATGTATTTTTCATTCAACAATTAACTTAATTATATTTAAATGGTGGAAAATTTGAAACATTTATAATTATAAATGAAGAAGATAAATTCTTTGTCATGTAAGAAATTTCATTATTCAATAGGAATATTACGGTATATTGTATAATAATATAAATTGTATTTTAAATATACTCTCTTGTTACATTTATTGTTTTATTTTATTTGAATTTCTTTTCGAGAGAATAACGATGATTAATTATCTTTGAACGATGTGAAATTCTTCACATAATATAATACAGTAATATAATAAAAAATATAATAAATATAATAAAAGATATAAAAATATAATAAAAAATATAATAAAAAATATAATAATAATACAATAATAATTACAGACTAGATCAATCATCCGTCGCATAATAAATTTCAATATTCGACAGGAATATTACGTTCCATTCTACAATATATCTACATCGTATAATAATATCATCCGCCGATCCACGATTAACCGAAACCAAACTATTTTCAAAACGAACAGTGTCAAACCGCTAAGTAACGTCCATTCCCCGCACCGAAATGTCGAAACAACAAATTCCAATGGTCTTTAAACTCCCGTCGCAGGTCGCCAGCATCCGCAACGATGGCGACGAACGAATCCATGAACGATTCCGTCGCCACGATAATCAAATGCATCCTAATATCGAACAAGGATTATCTGGTTCAAGGCATGCCGATAAAACTCTTGGACAAAGAGTTCAAAGATTACGAAGGCAAATACATTCCCTATCGAGAACTCGGATTCTCTTCGCTTCCGGATTATCTTCGGAGTTTGGAAAGAAGAGGACAAATAAGAATCGTCGACAAGCGCGGTTTCATAGTCGTCTGTCCCTGCATAACCGAGGACGTGGCTCACGTCAGTAAACTCGTAAGGGGACAAAATCCATCAAAAAAACGTTCTCAAGGCGGAAGAAGAGTCATGAGATCTTATCCTCGAGAATCTCAACGTCCTCCCAGGCTCGACAGTAAAATTTTGACGGATGTGATAAATCTAATCAAAACCGAACCAAAAGGAATTCAACTTCATCGATTGATGACTTATGTTCGCGATCGAAAATATTCTTTCATGACCGAAGAACATTTTTTGCGTCAATTGCAAGACGTAAAACACGAAGTAACGATCAAAGGAAACACGATATTTCCGGTTTGTCACAATTCGAACGATCAAACGTCGTGGCAAGGAAATTTTTCGTCGATTAATAAAAATTTGTCGAACAACAACGAGTCGAAAATCTTAACGCCGTCGAATTTTTCTCGAACGAAACAATTTTACGACAACAACGACGACGGATATACGGAAAATATTGCAAACGCGGGATTTTCACCGGAAAAAATTGATTCGAGGCCGGAAATTGTCGAACGTTTGCACGAAGAGAATGAAAATGATAACGTTGGCGAGGACGTGAGGATCGTTGATGCGAAAAATAATTCTTCGGGCATGCTCGTTAACGAGAGAACGAAATTTCGTCTGCAAAAACTCATTGAACAGCGTAAGGATGGAATTTGGTGCGCCGAATTGCCATTGATTTATCGCAAGGAGTACGGAGTTCCACTTAATTACGAGGATCTTGGATTCGAGAGTCTTCTCGAGTACGTGACTAAATTGCCGGAAATATTTCGTTGGGTACGACCCGGGAAAACGAGCGATTACAAGCTTTACGACGCGAAAGCCGAGGAACCGGAAGTTAGACCGAGCGAAAGACCGGAACGTTTGTCGTTGGCGGAACTTCACGATATTTATCAGTACGAGGGCGTCGGGGAAGATCCTATTCCGACGACTTTGGTGAGTTTTGGGAGCTTCGTTTTGCACGCGGAGTTGTGGAACTTAAGGGGAAACGTTCGAGTAGGGAGCGAAAAAAAATTGATGTTTGGTAATTATTATTTCGAAAACTGTTTGTTCGATTTTATCCGGGTTTTTTTTTTACGCCGGCCACGACAGCAGCGCTCCCAGTCGATGTATATTTATAAAAAAATTCCTCAGCATACGTCAACATACATACTTTCGAAAAAAACAAACCTGGATAAAATCGAACGAATAGTTTTTGAGATAATAATTCCTAAGTTCGACCTATTTTTTTTTCGCTGTCCACTCGAATGTTCGTCCCTAAATTTGCATACTGAATTTCTTTGTGTATTTTTAATCGATCCTTCGTTAATTTTCACGAATGAGTCATTGCAACAACTCAAATCGACGAATAAATACGTTCGTTGTTATTTTTTCAGACACCCGAGACATCGGCGAGACTAATTCCCGACGGCGTGATGACCATTGGCGAAACCGTCGCCCAGATTTCCGTTACCGAATTGTTTCGCGACAAATTCGATACCTTGGACGTGGTAGTTGCCGACGTCGTTACACCGACGTTCTTTTGGATTCACGTGTTGAAACGAGTACCGAAGTTTGAACAGTTCATGACGGAATTGGAGTAAGTGTAAATTTTCGAATTAACTATTTTAAATATATTTATTTTTCTTAGAAACTGAGTCTTTACAATTTGAAACATCTGTCACTAAAAAATGAAAATAATAGTTATAATTATACATTATTATTACGGAAATAATAATTATAATAAATTAAATTATAATTATACATTATTATTACGGAAATAATAATTATAATTATAATTATAATTATATAATATCATAAAGTATTTATAATTATAATATATATTATACTAAGAATAATGATAATTTATTATCGTTACTGAGATTATCATTATTATAGTTACAATTATTACTACTATCGATATCATTATTATAATTATAATTATTATTGATACCATTATCGTTTTTATAATTATTATTATTATTATTATTATTATTTCCATTATTATACCCATTGATAGGTTATTATTCCTATTATAATTTAATAATAATAATAAAAATTATTATTATATAGAAATAATTATTATTATTATCATAATAATAATAATAATAATTATTATTATTTTTATTTCCATTATTATACCCATTGATAGGTTATTATTCCTATTATAATTTAATAATAATAATAATAATTATTATTATTATTATTTCCATTTTTATACCCATTGATAAATTATTATTCCTATTATAATTTAATAATAATAATAATAAAAATAATGATTATTATTATTATCATTATTATTATCCTTATGAAAACGATAATTGTATGATTAATAATAATGATTATAATAATGTTATCGATAGTAATAATAATTATATTTACAATAGTGATAATTACACTAACAACAATTATAATTAGAACGATAATATCGATATCAATAATAATTTAAATTACCAATATAGTAATAATAATAATGATAATAGTAAAAAAAAACAACGCCAACGGCCAAAGTCAGAACTCTCACGATTGACAGATGTGAAAAAAACGATTCAAACGAATATCGTGTTTTTTTTCTTCTGCTTTCAGCGAATTTTACGCTCGTCACGCCAGAAAATACGTGTTTCCCCCAATACTATTGGAAAAGGGTTTCAATTGCGCTTGCCTGTACGACGGAAAGTGGCACAGGGGAATTATCAAGACAGTTAAACCCGATTATACCGTGACCGTAAGTTTAACGAAATTATCGTTGATTTATTTATTTATTTATTTATTTATTTATTTATTTATTTATTTATTTATTTACTTATTTACTTATTCATTTATTTTTTTTTTAATTTAGAAACGACGAGTTTGACACTTCGTCGTTGTAATAAAAATGTTCTTGTCACAATTTCAGGTACTGCTTTACGATTACGGAACTGTGAAGAGTTATTCACCGCCGGAGGTGCTATTTTTGCACAGATCTTTCTCGCGTTTGCCGGCACAAGCGATTCCCTGCGGACTTTACAACATCAAACCGAAATTTGGTACCAAATGGACATACGCGGCTTGCGAGGCGTTCTTGAAAATGGCGTTTGAACAGCCAATGGTGGCAATGCGAGGATCGATTGACGTGGATGTGAGTTAAATTATTAATTTGGGGGATTTTTCTAATGCGACAGTTGATTAATTGATTGTTAAAATCAATGAATTAATTTTTAAAATAATTATGCCAGGTCTGTAAAATGGCTCTTCGGCTTTTTTCGATCATTTATTTCCATCGGTGATCTTATTTTTTACAATTTGTCCTTTAAGGGGTTAGGCCACTCTAGAGGCCGAAAAAATAGGCTTTTTTTTTTGGGACTTTCAATTATTCAAATAAGTAATAAAATTATCATTAATAATAATAAATTCTTCTTTAAATCGGGATCTTATTAATACCGATTTTTATCGACGGAAAATTCGATCGATAACGAATTTAATCGATTTGTGGCGATCTTTTCACAACAATTCGATGCTGATCGCCTTAACGAATACCTAAACAATAAATAAATGAATTTATTAAATGCCTGAATTGAATGATAAATGTTATCAATTAATAACCCAAATTATCAAGCCGTAAATAATAATAATAAAGAAAAATTTTAAATCGATAAATTCCCAATACCGATATTTTTATTGACGAAAAATTTCATCGATAACGAATTTAATCGATTCATCTTTGCAGAACATCTTTCCTGAACGATGAATAAATAAATTTGATAAATGACTAAAGAAATAAACTAAAAAAAAAATCTTATTAATTAATAACCTAATTTATCAAGTCGCAAATAATAATAATAAAACAAAAATTTTAAATCAATAATTTACCAATACCGATTTTTATTTACAAAAATTCCATCGATAACGAAATTAATCGTCATATCGCGATCTTTCCAGAACAATTCGATGCTGATCGCCTTAACGAATACCTCAACAATACCACGGAAAATATTATTAATTAATAACTTGAATTATCAAGTCGCAAATAATAATAATAAAACAATAATTTTAAATCAATAATTTACCAATACCGATTTTTATTTACAAAAATTCCATCGATAACGAAATTAATCGATTTATCGCGATCTTTCCAGAACAATTCGATGCTGATCGCCTTAACGAATACCTCAACAATACCACGGAAAATATTATTAATTAATAACTTGAATTATCAAGTCGCAAATAATAATAATAAAACAAAAATTTTAAATCAATAATTTACCAATACCGATTTTTATTTACAAAAATTCCATCGATAACAAAATTAATCGTCATATCGCGATCTTTCCAGAACAATTCGATGCTGATCGCCTTAACGGACACCTCCGGAACCGACGACGTTCACATAAACGATTGGATGGTCGACGAGGGCTACGCGGTTTATGGCAAAATGGTTTGTATCAGGCCTCCAAACTATCCATATCGACGATTTTTACAAATCACGGTTGAAAAAACGACCGATAAAAATCATCACCCCCTCGATTCCGCGAGAAACGTCAGTACGAACGTAAAAACTTTCCCTCCACGCGCCTCCACCCCGTTATCAACCGTAAACAATTCAAATCTCGCGTTTTACGAAACTTTGTTGAAACTTCATCGAAAACCAGCAACGAATTCGATCGAAAAATCATCGACAACCGCGAAAATTAACGATTTACCACCCAAATCCTTCGAATCACGACTCTCCGAGGCTTCCAAACCTTCCCCATCGTCATCGAGCGAATCAAAACCACCGGAAGTGATGAGAAAAAACGTCACGACTGTCCAAAACAAAACAAAAATTTCCACAACCGAATTAAAATTAGATCCAAAATTTTGGGCTAAAAAAAAAAAATTTCTCGACAAATTGTGCGAAATGCACGCTCGACGTTCATCATCTATAAGCCAAACCAGCACTGACATCGTTTCCGATAGTCCAGCATCCACCAGCGCCAGTTTAAGATCCGAAAATACGACTTGCAACAGCACTTTTTCTTCCAACGATAAAAATTTTGTTTCACCATCGAACGACGTTGATAAAAATTTAATTCCACGATCAAACGTTGATAAAAATATCCACGTAGAATCTACGGACGTTGGTGAGAGTGAGAAAAATTCTGCGAGCGCAATGGCGTCGAAACGAGAAGCGAAACTTTTGAGATTGATGGCTTTTCAATCTTTCGGTGAGAAAAAAAAAATCGTGACGCGATTTTCTGTTAAAAATTCTTCTTCCGATAATTCTAACAGCGACAAAGAAGCAAATCTCGTTGATAAAAACGTGTCCGAACAGCCGCTGCATTTGAAACCGGATATAAGTGAGAGATGCAAAGTCGATTCCAATTTTGGCGAATTTTACAGCTCAAACGGTGGTCATGGAAAAATGGAATTTATCGATTGGGAAAAAATGCGTTCCACGAGCGATGGCTCGGAAAAAAATGAAAAACGTTCGATACCGAACGAACCGGTTTTGCCGAACGTTGGAAAAATTTCGGGACAATGCGAAACGATGGAATGGAAAGAAATTTTGAAATTTGAAAAATCAACGAAGACGAATTCGACGAATAATCGTTCGAAAAATGGGAAATCGACGAATTGTTGGAACGAAAGACGTCGCGGGCCGATTTCGAATGCAGGACAGAAGAGTTTGGTGGATTTTGATGGAAAGAAAGCTTCGAAACCGAAGGAAAAATCTTCTGTGGACGTTTTTCGAAACGAATCTTTAAAATCTGAGATAAAATCTTCGTCTTCTTCTTCTCCAAAAATTTGCCAGATTGATAAAAAATCGGCAACGATAACGGAAGAAGTCCCGAAAAAACCTGCAACGTCGAAGATTCCTTCGACCCCATTCGAGCTTCGTCCGACTAGAAAAGCTTTCTTAAATCTCGTCATCGATAAAAAAAACGAAAAAAAAATCCTCCCAAAATCCGACGATCTCCCAAAACCCATCGATAAAAATCTTCCTTCTCCACCTCTCAATCCCCCAGACTCACTCGAAAATTTATCATTCTCGTCAAAATTCCATCCGCAAAAATCAACAAAATCCGAAACAAAAACATCAAAAAAAATCCCCGATGTTTTGCAATTGAGAAAAGATTTTTTAAATCTGGTAAATAAAAATTTACCACCGGAAAATTTGCGAGAAAAATTATGTTTGCCCGAAGGAAATATAAAGAGAAAGGCGGATATATCGCCGAATTTGCGAATGATCGTGAGAAATGCGATCGAAGATCGTGGAGAGAAAGAATTGCGTTTGTACGTTTCCGACGATGTTGCGGAATTATTTAAGAAAAACGACGACGATGAAATCGACGAAGACGACGACGAAATCGACGATTCTGAGAGCGTTAATAACAATTCTTCTTCGTCGTCGGCGTTGGAAAGGAAAAAAATTGTCGTTAATAATTCGGAAGAAATTTTGCGATCGCAAGATAAAAAAAACTTGGATAAATCACAGAATTTCGGTGAGGAAACGAATTTGATTGTTTTTAATCCTTCGGATACTGAATCGATTGTCGAAAACGTTGCGAAATCTTCGGAGACGATAAAGATTTCCGATGTGGAAAAAATCGCGTCCGAATCTATCGAAATTATTGATAAATCGAAGAGTTCGAATTCCGAAGATTCTCAGGACGATGATGATCGAATTACTGTCGATAAAAATGTCGATAAATCGGTAATAAAGAGTGTAAACGCGAGTGAGGATAGAACGAAGGACGTTTTTTGTGAAAAAAAATCGGTAGACGATTTTTCAACGCAAAAATCGTCACCCAAAGCCGAAAAATCGACGAATTCGTGGATGAAAAACGTTTCTACAAACCTCAACAGCGATCTGTTGACGAAGATAACAAAATTCACGGGGATTAATGAAGATTCCGTCGACGATTCGACATTGGACAGCGACGATTTGTCTAACGAGGAAAGTATCGACAAAAAAAATTCCCCAGGACTCAAAAACTTTCTCAAAGACGACGAAAAGCTCGTGAAAAAACATTCAACGACGGATTTTGACGTCTCATCGGATTTTATTCAGAATTCTCATTTACAAAAGAAAAAAAACGACGTTGCCATTGATTTTAATGAAAATCGGCAAGGTTTGGAAGACGAGGATGAATCATTGACGTCTCGTGGACTCGAGGGAGATTCCGGAGATTCTAAAGATTGTGGGAAAGTCGAGAATTTCGTTTCTGAATCGAAAAATGACGAAAATCGCGATGAAAAATCGGTTGCGAAAATTTCGGAATTTATACCGATTTTCAATGATGAAGATATTGAGGATTTGGACGATGACGAATGGGATTACTCGCCCGGATGTGCAGAACTTTTGTCTATGAATCGAGAATTTGATGAAAAAAGGTTGAAGTTCGATGAAAAATACTTAAAAATCGATGAAAAAGATTTAAAAATCGATGAAATAGACTTAAAAATCGATGAAATAGACTCAAAAATCGATGAAATAGACGTAAAAATCGATGAAATAGACTTAAAAATCGATGTAAAAGACTTAAAAATCGATGGAAAAGACTTAAAAATCGATAAAAAATCCTTAAAAATCGATGAAAACGACTTAAAAATCGATGAAAACGACTTAAAAATCGATGAAAAAAGCTCAAACTTAAATGAAAAAGGCTCAAATTTCGATGAAAAAAGGTCAATCTCGAACGATTCGATCGCGACGAGATCGGAAAATCGAACGCCGGTGAAAAAATCGACGTTCGATAAAAACGCGACGATCGAAATTAATTCGAACGTTGAAAAATCGTCGGATCGTCGTCGTTTCGTCCACGGAAATGTAGAAATCGACGAAATTCCGAGCGTTGAGAATAATTCAAAAATGATCGGTAACGAAATGCAATCATTTACGGATATTTCCAATGTCGTAAATGACGACGAAATCTCGAAAGTTGCGGAAGAAAATTCTCGCTCGATTCTGAGTCAAGTGCAGAAGTTGAATTTTAGCGGAACTGCTCGAAAATTGTCGATAACTTCCGGTTCCGGCAGTGTTTCGTCGTCCGATGGCGATTCGAGTGATGAAACTACGAGGAATTTGTTGATGAATACGTTGAAACGTTACTTTTGACCGAAATTGACGAAAAAACGAGATTTTATTTTTATTTGAGGGAATATAAAAATTATTGGGTTTTGGCAACTGAATCATTGCCAATTTTATGGATGAGGTTATCTTAGGATATTCGTCTCGTTTTGTCAACGTGGTCGAAGCACCTAATCTATATTGTTTTCCTTGTTGTTCGGACTTTCACCTTTAATTTAGTAAAAAAATTGTATCGATTAGTTATTTAGTTTAGTTTTTATCCCAATTTAAAAATGAAAGAACAAGACGCGAATTTTTCAGTGTAAAAATCACCAGAACGAAATTTGGCAAACCAATTTTGACACTGACTTTCTTTCGAGGCTTCATTACCATATACGACACGTAAAATCTTTCGTGCGTGCGATGCGTTCCTGCCTTTTTCGGAAATAATACAATTAAATATGTCTGAAATTCGCGTTTTGTTCTTACATTTTTAAATTGGGATAAAAACTGAACTAAATAACTAATCGATAAAATTTTTCTACTAAATTAAAGGTGAAAGTCCGAACAACGAGAAAACAATATAGATTAGGTGGTTTGACCACGTTGACGAGACGAAAGAATATGATAAGATCACCTATTGATAAAATCTGCAATGACTCAGTTGCCAATCCAATAAAAATTTGATTTTTTGACCAATTTTTTAAATTATGTTTTTGCGTTATTGGTATGAAGTTTAGGTCTATTAGGCTGAGGTTATTTTCCCGACGTCTTCGATCACTTCGATAGAAAGTATTGAGACGTTATTGTGCGTAAAAATTACTTTTAGATTGATGATATTTCTTTATTATAAAAATATCGAAATTTGTGTTTTATTTTTTTTATTTCGGATTTAGCGAGTTCCTCTGCCGGATAATAATCAGGCATGAGCATTTATTCAGTGACAATTTATCGAACGTATTTTTATTAATGAATAATGGATTGTAATTCCTATAAAATATAAGAATTCATTGTAAAATAAATTATTCATCCGAATTTTTTTCGTTATTTCATTCAATTTTTTTAGATCGTTTAATATTGATTGAAACATTTCACGATTATTCATCGCAGTTATTCGTTCGAATGAGTGTTTTTGGAACAGATTTTCTTCAAATTAACGCCCATGCCTGGAGGATAACGCGGTTAATTCGTTTTTTTTGTTTTCAATATTAATTAGAATATTTCCAAAAATGTATTTATCTAATCTGTTAAATAAAAATTTATTTACAGTTAGCTGTGGTATTATTGATTCACCGAACACGAGCATAAAAAAAAATCACAGGAGTCCGAATCTTATTCTAAATCTCATTTTTATTCATCCAAATCTTATTATTCATTTTATTATCATTATTTCTCCGATTTATAATATTAGAATAAAATTCGCTTATTTAAATTTTATCTTTAATAAATTGAATATATTTTTTTCCAACTCATTATTGATCGATTTGTTATCGCAATTTACCGATTATCATTTAAAAAATCTAATAGAATAATTTTTCAACAATTTTACTTAACAAATGAAAAAAAAAAAGAAGAAACAGAATTAATTTGATATTGACATAAATATAATTTTTTTTAACATAATTATTTATATTCATAGAAACCCCACGGAAAAATTTCTTCTACAACCTAAATAACTTGAACAACCTAAATAATCCGAAATTTAGGTTAATTAGGTTGTAGAAGAAATTTTTTCGTTAGGTTTTTAAATGAACATAAATATATATGTTAAAAAAATTATGTTTCCGTCAATATCGAATCAATTCTGTTTTTTTTTCATCAAATATTTATTTGTAATCAAACAATTTTGCCCTTCAATAATTCAACAAAATTGCTGAATTATCATTTCATTAATTTTTTCAACGATAATCGCTAAAGTGCGATATCAAATCGATCAACAATGATCTGAAAAAAAAAACAAATATAATATTGAAATTAATTAAAAAATAAAATTTAATTAATAATAAATAAAATTTAATTAATAATAAATAAAATTTAATTAATAATAAATAAAATTTAATTAATAATTAATAAAATTTAATTAATAATAAATAAAATTTGATTAAATAAAATAAAAAATTGATTAAATTATTAAAAAAAATAAAATTTAAACAAGCGAATTTTTTTCTATCATTCCAAATTCTTTCATCAAAAATCCTGCGAATTTGACGACGCTCGTGTTCAAAATCCTTCGTTATTCTTCCTACTACAATTATTTTTTCTCCTTCCGTGCCTGTCTATAGGGTGAAACGGTTGACATGGAGGAATTGCGAAGCGACGAGACCCCTTCGACGGACGACAATGAAAAAATACGGAATATCGATCTCGATCTCGAAACCATAACGGCGATGTGGAGAAATTTATCGTCCACGAAAATCGCCGATAATTCCCCGGAAATATTGGCCGAATTGACGAAAGCGATTATGACGGTTGGTTCGTTGATAAATCGTCAAATAACGACGAATTCGAACAACGTTTTGTCACCTAATGACAATTCGCCATCGAATTACGTCGTTGATTCCGTTTTGTCCCGCGAATCCGCGAATTCGTCGACTTTCGAACGCAAAGACGAGATAAACAATATCGCGGATTTGTTGGAAAATGTGCATATAAACGTGAAAAATCAACGACTAGTCGGTGATTCGATTTGTCCACCGATTCCGCCATTGCCGAATCGCAAAAACGAAACGAAATATTTGAAAATTGATACGAACGCGTTTGCGAAAGATGAAAATTGCGTAAAAAATATTTACGAAGATTCGAGTAGAAACGAAAACGATTCGAGGATGAATTTTAGAACGAATCCTCACGTAACCGTTTCCACGCCTTCGTGGAGGCCTCCGTTACCGCCGCGGTCCCTCAATTTTTTCTCGGAATCAATGACCGACGATAAAAATCATTCTCGAACGAATTCGCACGAACGTAACGCGACCGCTCCGATTTTCGAACGAGAAAAGACGATCGATGCCGCGAAAAAATCTTCGTCACGCGAATCGTTCGAGAATTCTCTTCAAAAATGTTGCAAGGATTTTTTTCAACGTTTGGAAACCAATTCAAAACCGAATTATCCGGAAACTAATCCGTTTAAAATTGACATAGAGAACAATAATTATCGTTCGGAAATTTTTAAATCGTCGACGAATCCATTTTTGATCGATAATTCGACGTTTGATCGAGAAAAAATTGTTCCTACGAAAATCGTTTACGAAGCTAAACCGGTTTATTACGATTTGTCGGGTAAGAAAATAATTGACGGCAAGACGGTTAAATCAGTCGGGTTTGTTGAAACGAAAGAAAAAAAATTGGAAGAATCGAAAATGAGCGATGTCGCGTCGTGGATCGAAAATGGTCAACGTTCGAACGTAGATTTTTTCGTTGATACGGACAGAGTTGCGGAATTATCGAGAACGAAGCCGGTGGATCGTAGTTGCGATTGGAATTTTCCAAGGTTTAAAGGATTTGATTACGACGAACCGAAATTTGAAGAACGCGAGAGGAGATCCGAGGAGAAGCCACGAAATTTTGTTGAAACACGTGAGTATTTTTTTTGTAGAGCGAATGTTTTTTATTAGACTTTTATTAGACATATTTTTGTCCCTATCTGGAGTTGTTTTGAATTTGAATATTTTTTTTAATATCTGAATATTTATTTTTCTGTTTTATTTATCTATTATTGATTATTTCGAAAGAAAGAATGAATAAATCAGTACTTTTAACGATTACTTTTTATCGTTTATCGTTTGAAAAAATAAATAAAATAGCATTTTTACGATTTTACGAGAAGTGCTAAATTATTAGCGAAAAATTAAATTAAAAGATATAATTGTTTCGAAATAGAAAGAAATATGGATTTTCGAACGTGGGCCAGTGGTTTTTATTTTATTTCACAAGCAATTTGAGGGGGAGGGGAGAGTGGTGGGTATGACGATAATGAATGAAGATACCAAAATGGTCCCACAACATATATTTGTGTCATTATCTAGAATTATTTCGAATCTGTATTATTTTTTTTTAAAATCTTTTATTGATCAATTTAATATCGCACGTTACCGTTTAATCATTCAAAAAATAAGTAGAACAGTATTTTAACGATTTTACGGAAAACGGTAAATTATTTTCAAGCAAATGAATTTTGAAAATATAACTTTTTCGATATTTAAAGCAATATCACACGCTTTTAAGGGACGATTAGAGTATGACAAGTTAATGTTGATACTAAAATGGTCCGAGAAAATATTTCCGTACCTATTTAGTATTTTGAAGCTACATAAAATTTTTTTTTTCGATTGTTTCATGTCATTATTGATCAATTCGATATCGCAAGTTACCGATTATCATTTTAAAAAATCAATAGATTAGTATTTTTACACTTTTCCGAGAGATCGTGCTAAATTTTTGGCAAACAAATGAACTTAGAACATATAACAATTTAAATATCGTTTATGATAGTGGAATGATAAATTCCCCATGCATTTGAGAGACAATTAGAGTATGTCGGCATTGAATGGAGATACTAAAATGGCTCTCGAACAATATTCGTCTCTATCTAAAATTATTTCAGATCGTTATATTTTTTTTCAATCCATTATTGATCAAATTAATATAACACGTTATCGATTATCATTCAAAAAATGAATAAATAAATATTATTAAATGATTACTTATCGACGATTATCATTTTTAAAATTGATAAAATAATATTTTTATGATTTTACGAGTTAAAATTGCTCGCAAATAAAAAAAACTTTCAAAATATAATTAATCTCGAATCAATTCTCGATATTGAAAGAAATATGGATTTTTTCACGCGAACGAGCGAATTTTTAACACACCACATGCATTTGAAGACGATTGGAGTATGATAGCATGAAATATTGATACTAGAATGATTTCGTGACGTATTTTCATCCATATCGGTTAAATCGACTTTCAGGTCTCACGGAACAAACCGTCGTTATTATTCATCTCAATCGGGAAGGTTGGATAACCGTCGACGAGCTCGTTGCGACTTTTACGGATTTAAAATCGACCGAGGAATTGTTAAAACTGCTCGAGATTCGAGATATTCAGATACCATTCCGATTTATCAAGCGTACGGATGATCTCGAATTGTTCGACCAATTGGACAGGTACTGATACGATTATTTGCAATATACCAGCCTTCGTTCATTTTTTTTTAATCGTCGACGTCCATCGGAAATAATTTGAATGGAGATATTTAACAATTTTAGGCGAATTATAGGGGAATTAAATGTTTTTAAATATTATATTTGGGTTTTTTTCTTGTTCATGTTTGACAATTTTGGGCAAATTTTTTCGCGAATTTGTATTTTACAATATTATATTTGAGTTATTTCTATGTCCTGTTTGAGAAATTTAGGCAAATTTTGGGTGAATTTATATTTTATATTATATTTCGGTTATTTCTCTGTCGTGTTTGACAAATTTAAGCAAATTATGGCTGAATTTATATTTTACAATATTGTATTTAGGTTATTTCTCTGTCATGTTTGACAATTTCAGGCAAATTATGGCCGAATTCATATTTTACAATATTGTATTTAGGTTATTTCTCTGTCATTTGTTTTTTTAAAAATATTTATTTTATTATTTATTTAGTTTATTTATTAATTAATTGATAATTAACACTTTGCGCTCGTATTACCCCGCAAAGGCCTTTGCTTTGGTGGCCTAGAGTGGACAAACGACCGCAAAGCCCGTTAAACATTAATTTTTGTAAAAAAATATTTTTATTAGTTTCGTAGAAAACGGATAGGTTTTCCATATTTCTTCAATAAAAATATCACTTTACAACGTATTTTAACGAATGAAATAACGTTAAAATTAATATAAGAAAAAGAAGAACTTAAAAACTGATGTTTGATAAGAAATTTTAGGCCAGTTTTAAACGGTTAAAAATTCTTGTTCCAATTAAAAAAATTATAAGAATCGTTCTTAGTTCAGCAAACAAGAAGCCAATTAAAGGAAACGAGAGGCAAAATAATAAAAATTGTTTTAACTCTCAAACAAACCGAAAAGTAGAAAATCTTCTAATTTCTTTCTCTTCGAATAAACTCACGTATCCATGCTACTACTTTAAATTTATATTGTATCAATAATATTAATTTATTTATATTATTCATATTATTATTATTATTCATATCATTATTATTATTTATTTATTATTATTATTCATATCATTATTATTATTTATCTATTATTATTATTCATATCATTATTATTATTTATTTATTATTATTATTCATATCATTATTATTATTCATATCATTATTATTATTCATTTATTATTATTATTCATATCATTATTATTATTCATATCATTATTATTATTCATTTATTATTATTATTCATATCATTATTATTATTCATATCATTATTATTATTCATTTATTATTATTATTCATTTATTATTATTATTCATATTATTATTATTCATTCATTATTATTATTCATATCATTATTATTATTCATTTATTATTATTATTCATATCATTATTATTATTCATTTATTATTATTATTCATATCATTATTATTATTCATATCATTATTATTATTCATATCATTATTATTATTCATTTATTATTATTATCCATATCATTATTATTATTCATATTATTATTATTATTCATATTATTATTATTATTCATATCATTATTATTATTCATTTATTATTATTATTTATATCATTATTATTATCCATTTATTATTATTATTCATATCATTATTATTATTAATTTATTATTATTATTCATATCATTATTATTATTTTATTATTTTTTTAATTCATAAGTTGCAAACGTTAACCTCTAGACTATTTAATTCTCATTTTCTTTCTCCAGGACGTCGTTGGCTGTAAAACGTGACAATCACGGACGAATAGAACGTCGTCTTCACGTGGTTCCAATCAAGTCTATAATGAAAATTTTGCTCGAGTTAGGACTCGTCGATCTCAAAGAAATAAAACGCGCCACGAGTTTGCAAATATATCCTAAACATTCGCACGCGCTTTTCGACGCTTGCAGCATTATAAACGCTTACGGAAATTTCGTAAACGGCGTTAGAACGTCGTAGAAATTTTCCACAACGATGTAAATAATTCGAGAAAAATCCGAAATTCGTACGATAACGTGTAAAATTTCGTAATTGACGAAAACTTTGCTGATTTTTTTTTTTTTTTTTTTTTTTAAATTTTATATCTATCATTTTTGATCGATCACGTGAATTTTCGAATTGAGCTTTTTTTTAAGTTTGTACGATTGAAGATTATTGTTTTTTTAAGTTTGACACACTGCAGATATCTTTAATATGATGATTATTGTAGTTTGACGATAGCCAAGAGGCATCGTGTGCGTTAATTCGTTAGTTTGACAAATATAATGATAAAAAGTATTTTCTATGGAAAAATGCATCGTTGTTCAATTATTCGTTCGTTATATCGACGCTACGTTCAAAATTACTTCCAATTACTTCGAATAAATAATAATAAATGATGAATAAATTCGATAAAAAGTCCAAAAAGTCCGGAGAAACTTTCTCGAATCCTGTGCGATGAAAATCATTCTCGAACGAATTTGCACGAACGTCACGCGACCGCTCCGATTTTCGAACGAGAAACGACGATCGATGCCGCGAAAAAATCTTCGTCGCGCGAATCGTTCGAGAATTCTCTTCAAAAATGTTGCAAGGATTTTTTTGTCAACGTTTGGAAACCAATTCCAAACCGAATTATCCGAAAACTAATCCGTTTAAAATTGACACAGAGAACAATAATTATCGTTCGGAAATTTTTTCAATCGTCGACGAATCCATTTTTGATCGATAATTCGACGTTTGATCGAGAAAAAATTGTTCCTACGAAAATCGTTTACGAAGCTAAACCGGTTTATTACGATTTGTCGGGTAAGAAAATGATTGACGGCAAGACGGTGAAATCAGTCGGGTTTGTTGAAACGAAAGAAAAAAAATTGGAAGCATCGAAAATTGAGCGATGTCGCGTCGTGGATCGAAAATGGTCAACGTTCGAACGTAGATTTTGTCGTTGATCCGGACAGAGTTGCGGAATTATCGAGAACGAAGCCGGTGGATCGTAGTTGCGATTGGAATTTTCCAAGGTGTAAAGGATTTGAATACGACGAACCGAAATTTAAAGAACGCGAGAGAAGATCCGAGGAGAAGCCACGAAATTTTTTTATGCAAAAAATGCATTGAAATGCATCGTTGTTCAATTATTCCTTCCTCATATCGACGCTACGTTCACACGCTCGAACAAAACGTTATTCAAACGTGAGATAAAAACATTGACACGAATTATCAAAAAATTAATCTTCCAATTAAAAACATAAATGGTGAATAAATTCGACAAAAAATCCGAAAAGTCCGGAGAAATTTTGAAAAATTGTGCGATAAAAAAACCGTTGAAAAAAATTCCCGACGATGAAAAAAAATCGATCGATACAAAAATTTCATCCACGAACGATAAACGATTCAACGAATCTCTGCCCAATGACGTCAGAGCTCTAATAACCGCAACGGAGAACAGAATTCGCGAATTTTTCGATGCGATAACCAAAAAATTGTCCGATTTTATGGATAACGATTTACGACAATTCAAAGAATTATCGAAAGACGAATTAACGAAGATCAACGAATCTTTGACCGATTACAAAACGCAATTGGAAAAAATTTCTCAAGACAATATAATTCGCGTTGGGGAGATGAAAAATAAATTGCAGAAGAGAATAATAACCGTGGATGAATTGCAAAGTTTTGTGAATTATTTCAACGAGAAAATGACGGATGTGAAAAAAATAACGAACAATATTATTGTTGTTATGGGTGATAGCAAGATTGCCAATAATTTTGGTAGCGATTTGCAGAATTTGGTGAGCGATTATGGCAAAAGAGTCACGACTGCGATAAACGGATTGTTCGAAGCTTTGAAAGTTAGTTGATGATATTGTGTCGGATTGATTCGGATGAATTTGAATTAGCGTTGATTAAGGGGGTACATCTGTGTAGATTATTTAGTTTATTTAGTGGGTGAATTTTGGGAATTATTATGTCAAAAACTATTCGTTCGATTGAATTGAAGTTGGTTTTGTTTGAAAGTATATACATTGAGGTATGTTGACGATTTTTTATGTAAATATATAGCGAATGGGAGCGCTGTTATTCTGGCCGGCGTAAAACAACTTTGTCGACGGCACGGTTTGCGGTTTCCACTTTTTCTCGCAGTCGGTTGGTCTGAAACAAAAAATTTCAAGAAGATTCTTAAAGTGTAACGTCTTGAGCTGTTCGGCACGTAGGATTTTTTTTATTTTTTTTTTTTTTCACAAAATGGCGCTTGATTGAAATTGAAATTCCCTTTTTAACCTCAATTTACGACCTTTTTTGGTTGATAAAAAAATAAATAAATTAGTTTAAAAAAAAAATCCTACGTGCCGAACTTCATTACCTATCCGTGCATATTGTGTCCAAATTTTAAAGGAATCGGTCAATCCGTTATCTAAAAAAAAGTGGGAATTGCAAACCGTGCCGACGACAAAGTTGTTTTACGCCGGCCAGAATAACAGCGCGCACATTCACTATATATTTATATAAAAAATCGTCAACATACCTCAATGTATATAGTTTCAAATAAAACCAACTCGAATTCAATCGGACGAATAGTTTTTTAAATAATAATTCCCAAAATTCACCTACTTGCAATCTACACAGATGTACCCCCTTAAGGCGTTATACCCGCGATTTCGCCGATTTTCGAAGGTACTTTTCTAGACGAGGTTGAACAAAAATGACGCATATATTGACAACATTTTTCTTACAGATCATTTATGCACATGGTTAAGGATATGTAAAAAAAATCAGAAATATTAACAAATGGCGGAGATATTACATAATAAAGCAATGTATTTTTTTTTTTTGCGCGCGCGTTGATGGTGAAAGTTCTCGGCATCGATGTGGTTGTCAGAAAATAAAATGAACATATTTATAATTGCATAATGAAAAAAAATTATTATAATAAAAATTCGGAACTTAAAATTTTTTTTACTCAATTTTCTGTCGGTATTTTATTTTTTATATTTTTTTTGTGTCGCTGAAATTTTTGTTTCTGTGGTTCACGCGATAGGTGATGATACTAAAAATATGTTGTAAAAATTTCAAAGCGATCTGAACATTCGTTCAAAAGTTAGAACTTTCACAAGGTTCATAAAAATATTTCCGCCATTGGTTAATGTTTTTGATTTTTTTTTTTTAAATACTCAACCATGTGCATAAATCATCTGTAAAGAAAATTTCGTCATTATATGCGTCATTTTTTTTAACCGCGTCTAGAAAAGTACCTTTTTACAAAAGTCTTCTAAATTTAAAACACAATCGGTCGAGTAGTTCTCGGAAAAATCTCGCCTACCGATTTAAAAATCCAGTTTCGTCATAAACGCGTTCAAAATTTTACAAATCAGCCAATTTTTCGAATTTCTCGATGAGATTTTCAGGAAACACTTCCGAATACGTCTTCTTTCCGAAAATGCATTTAAAAAAAATAGTTTTTTCGTGAATTATCGCCCCTTGAATAAACGATTTCGTGCAGAAATCTTCCGACGATCTGAGAAAATCGGTGCCCGATAAGGCAACGTTTGTGACGAAGATAAGGAAAATTCCGGAAACTTTGGAAGTACGAAAAATGCCATCGGTTTTGGGCAATCTTTTCAAACGTATGAAAAGCTCGTCATTGGGTTCTGACGAATCCAGCAGGTTACAGGAAAATCGTTTAATACGAGGGGGTTTGAGAGGAAAATTGCCTACCCTGAATCTCAGCAGACATTTCAATTCGGAGACGATGTATGGGAGAGCGAATGTAAGTAAAAAATCGGATCTTCGATGATCCAATAGCAATACTTATTAGGGTGGCTTGAAAAAAAAAGTTTTTCTTTCTGATTTCAATAAAAATACATTCACTGCGAAGTATCTTGCATCCGGAGAATTCATCCCAAAGATGAACTCGATCGGACCATTTTTCGGGGTCGCGCATGATTTTTCAAGTTTTTCCATTTGATTAACATGGGAAGAACGTAAAGTTTCAATTTAAAAAATCGTAGCGCCGCGAATTTTATAGCTACGTCGATCCCGTAAGTTCCATTTGAAAGCTCTTTAAAAACCCCTTAAAATGGCACGCAGACCTTTGGAATCCGATTGCAACTTCCGTAGTTAATTTCGTTTTTTCGTAAGAAATTATCGACGAAAGTTGCTATCTGATTCCAAAGATCTGCATGCCATTTTAAGCGTTTTTTAAAGATCTTTCAAATGAAACTTACTCGTTATTTATTCCAATATTATCGTACAGTTTAATACAATTATAATTCGGGAGATAGTGTCGATTAAATTGGGACGATTAATTTGGCAAGTTGCTTAGATATTAATTTTTTTTAAAGTTGAAACTAATTTGAAATATGGTAATAACTATTTTCAACAATATCTAATCATCGAATTCGTGAGTACGATTCGTACGAAAATTATTGCATTTGTATTGCAAAAGTAAACGAGTCAAGAGAAATATTATTAGCTTAGTTTAATCGTAATCAAACGAGAGAAAGGATTATATGGAACCCAGGAAGGCCAAAAGTGTCAACAAATGTCTTCAAGATTAGGCTTTTATTTAATAAAAATGTATTTGAAATACATTTCAATGCTGAGTCATTATAGATTATTATTCCTATCAAATATTAGAATCAATTGTTGATTCAGTCTTTCTTATACATCGCTGCGCCACCTGTAGGCAAAAATTGGCCCTAAATCTCTCGCATCAAATCCCAAAACGAGACCTGCGGTTCCATGTAAATTCTTTCTTCCTCGTTTAAACTTAGCAGACGATATCGAACGTCGTACTTTGCCGCAATCAACCGAATTGCAGTAAATTCCTCACGCTTGGAACAATTTTAACCTACAGAGGTACAAAACTTCACAAAAAATATCGTCAAAATGTCCGAAGGAGGAGAAAAACTCACCGGACTCTCCAAATATTTCAACAATCACACCTTTCACGGTCGTGCGAACGTTAGTATCTCAATCAACGACGCACATAACCTAAAAAAAAAAAAGAATTTCTTCTGAGTTGCTGGCTTTCGCGTTTTTCCGAAATCAACGTTCCACACTGATTCGTCGTATTTTGTTTGTTAATTTCAGGTTGCCAAAGCGACGTACGCAGTTGCGGGAGTTCTGATTCTTTATTTCACTCTCAAACCCAAAAGCAAGAAGTGAATATGAATTGCGGAACTCTACGCTCCTCCTTTAGGAGCTTTAGATCGCAGCTGCGGCTGTTACGTAACGATTTGTTCGTTGAAATAATCTTGTAATGATACTTTACGATCCTCGAAATATATGATTGGATGATTTATTGGTGGATCTTTTTTTTTTCGTCGCCCTTCGGTCTTTGGAATAAATTTTTTTATTTTTCGACGGAGAGCGACGAGAAGCGCTCGGTTGTGTAGATGGAATTTGGGAGACGTGCAGCGATTGAGAGCGACTGCGAGTAGCGGAGAGGATGGCGTTGGACTGTTCGATGGAGAAACTTGTGTTTTCTTTGGCGCCGTCTCGTTAAGTGTTAGTTTGGGTCCTGAAAAGAAGCTGCGTCAAATTTTAGCGACGTTTCTTGGGTGTAAAAGGTTTCGCTATTCGATTTTGGCTTATTTTTTACAATTCTCGCGATATCTCTTGCACTATGCCATTGATGAGGAAATGTTGGAGAACTTGGTTTATCGAGAGTTTAATTTCCAAAAAAAAAAGGTTCATATCAATTTTGTCGAAAGCAGAAAATTCATTCGGATATTTGCAAAATTAATGCGAAATATTAAAAATGAAATATATGTTATTATTTTTATAACAAATTAATGTTGTCGATTTGAGTTTTTTATGGCGAGAAGATTTTTTGTGGCGATACTTCGTTGGAAGAAGTGGACGAGAAGAGAATATATTTACTTATCGAGTACGACGCCGTCTTCTTTTATTTCAAATCGTAATTGAGTATTTTGCAAATATCTGAATGAATGTTCTGCTTTCGACAAAATTGATATGAACCTTTTTTTTTGGAAATTAAGGTCTCGATAGAACAAGTTCTCTAACATTTTCTCGTAAAGAGCATAATTCAGGAGATATCGCGAGGATTGTGAAAAAAAAAAAGCCAAAACCGAATAGCAGAACCTTTTACGCATGAGGGAGGCTGCTTAATTTTCAGATGGATACTTTTGCGGACTCAAACTAACGTTTAAGAGAATGGCCCTAAAGAAAATAGAAATTTTCTTCTTAGCAGTGTAGTAAATATACTTTGCTCCGCTACTTGGAACTTGAACTTGCGAGCGCGTTGATGGTAAAAGTTTTCGGCATCGATGTGGGTGTCTGAACAAAAATTAAACATATTTATAATTGCATAATGTATGTATCTTCAGTGTGAACCAACAATATTATTTTTTTAAAATTATTACAATAAAAATTCGAAACTTAAAATTTTTTTACTCAATTTTCAGTCGGTACTTTATTTTTTATATTTTTCTTGTGTCATTGAAATTTTTGTTTCTGTGGTTCACACGATAGGTGATGATACTAAGAATATGTTGTAAAAATTTCAAAGCTATCTGAACCTTCGTTCAAAAGTTAGAACTTTCACAAGGTTCAAAAAAGTGAATAAAAAATAAATAATAAATGAAAAATTTGGAAACTTTTCTCTTTATAAGGCCTTAAGGGAAATCCTTCTACAGGAGGTTAATAATTGAAAAAAAAACAATGTTGTAGATCATTTATATATGTATATTACGTATTTTTTCCCTGTTCGATATATACATCATACGTATGTACGCATTAATTCGTTTATTTACAATGATAATAATAATTCAACGACGCCGCATATATCTGAGTAAATAAATTATGAGTATTTATATCGATAGTACAAAATTGTCGAGTCGAGGGAGAGAACACAGTAACGCAACAAAATGGCATTTTTGTCGTCGATCGACCGAGTCGAGCTTTTTTCGAAGTTACGAAGGGTTTTCGAGAGAAATTTTTAGATATTATGGGTTTGATCGGTCGCAGTCGATGAGATACGAATGATTAGACGATTAAGGGATCGTTCTAGTGTGAAATTGACGAAAATGAAATTTTCGTGGATAATAAACGACTCCTAGGAGCCAAAGTGATGTTAATTGGACCTGAAATTGCGAATTAATCAGAATTACAGATTTATTATAAAAATGTTGTATTCGTGACTCAAAACGCTTTTTTATTTTTGGAATAGTTTTTGAGAAAATGGTGAATGCTCTCAAAAAGAAGTTTTAGAGCCAGCAGATTTTTTACGTCATTTTTTCATTTGGATTTGAAATACTGTGATATTCCATGAAAATCAGGAATTTTTAAGATCCTCGCACTAGAATTGCCCCTTAATATCAATGATCTTCAAACGCATGGTTTAAAGTTATCGTTTAACTTCAAAATACATTTGTACGTACAAAGCATGGCCATACAAAGATCATTTGAAGAAGATCTCGGCAATCAGCGATATTTATCATGAAACCGGAGGCCTTAATTATCCTTTTCTTCGTATATATATAGATAGATCGTTATAAATAATTTTATTTTAATATCTTGATAGAAATTTTGTGACTAGAATACCGTAAAATTTCATCGTACAGCCATGAGAGCGTTTTCGTTTCCCTCCGTTTTGAATATAGAATAATTCTTTTATTCATAGAGTATATCTTACGTCTACGTATTCTTACGTGATAACAAATTCGCAGACATTACTTCAATCACGTACGTAAGCCCGCGTCTGTTTTTATTCTCGGGTTATACTATACAATTAACTGTCTTTGGCTCGGTGTGCATCGTTGCAATTATTTAATAATGATAATAATAATAATAATAATAATAATAATAATAATAATAATAATAATAATAATAATAATAATAATAATAATAATAATAATAATAATAATAATAATAATAATAATAATAATAATAATAATAATAATAATAATAATAATAATAATGATAATAATAATAATATTAAAATACCGATAAAGCAAATTTTATCAATGACCGATCGAGTTTTTATTGAAAAAAAAATGAACACATTCATTTTTATCCAACTGGTTGATAAAAATGAATAATAATGAATGAATAATAAAAATGAATTGAATAATATTTTTATTATGATTCAAAACGACTATTTTTCCATACCTCGAATAAAATTAAAAATGGCCACACTAATTGAAGGATTTACGAATCAATTAAAGAATCAGGATTGTGGTGTAATCCAATTCGGAGGATGATCATCTTTCCTATTACAATAATAAAATTCGGAAAAATACTAGAGAAATAGTTCTTACGCCAATTCATGCAGCCATGATTATAAATAGATAAGATGTGATGTTAAATCCTCACACCGCGCACTGGGGGATTTTGACCCCGTCATTTTCTTCCAAGTAAACTTGAAAAAAAAAGTAAGTTTGTTGTTTCATGAATTTTTTCATACATGTAAATAATTTCAATCGCACTTTTCATCAATGTTATTCGATTTAACAATGTTCGAAGTATATTTGAGATTTTTCCCAACCCGATCGCACGGGTCAATCCAAAATGGCGGACCGTCAAAGCTTGTGCCGGGTCAAATTGACCCCCGCTGCGGTGCAAGACTTGACATATCATACTCAAATAAATATATTTTTTCTCTTATGTACATACACATGACTTTCCATAAAAAATATCGCCCCCCCCCCACCCCATCTCCAACTATGGCGAATATTGGTATCCAAAAAAAAAAGAATTATACATATAATATATTTATATATTTACAGCAATCCGTAAATCCTCTCCTTCCTTCAAATTTTTCTTCTCGTCGTGTTTCATGTTTAAAATAAATCCTTAATGTCTATTACAGGCCGAGTTTGGAGGCTCGAATACCTCGCAAAGTTTATTTATTTATTTATTACCCTATACGTCATTCTCACTTTCATTTCGTCTTGCACTGTTTCGCAATTGTCGCGCGATTTTCTCCAACTTTTTAATTTTATTTTATCACATTCGGACTTTCCCGTCCGCGAATGGCACACGAAACAATACCGCGTCGCAAATCGTGCGAGCCAATCCTCCGGCGATACGATTTTAATTAATTCGTCGCACGATTAAAAAGAAAAAATTAATTAATTATCATAATCAGTGATTCGAGAAGAGCGCAGATTTTTTACAGCGATTATTTCAGAGATGCTTAGGTTTTTGTCGTTGTTGTTTTTTTTTTTGACAACTGTCATCTACTTGATTGGGCAAATTTAGTCAGATTAATTCGATCGTTTGTCGTTGAAAATTTTGATGAGCGAATTCTGTGCTGCCATGGAAATTATGGCAGGCATTCGTCGAATATTGTGTTTCATACATAAATGCTATAAAATAACAATGAAATCATTTCGACTAATTTTTGTGCCTTTTATTTATGTCGAGCATCGATTTAATAAAATCGAACAAATTTTGTAAAAATATTATGAAGGTTTTATAGTGAAAAGTAAATTGAATTGATAATTTTTTTTATTCACTTTTTAACTATAAGAATAAAAATTGTTTTTGTTTAAATATTGACATCATTTTTTTAGATTCCTGAAACTATGTTTTTCGCCATAGTTGGTACGATAATTCAGACAATTTTCAATGTTCTTCAACTATTTAAAAAATTCTTCATAATTATTTGCTCTATAGTCTGACGAGAGGTTCTTTCAATTCTTCGGTTGGACAATTGTTCATAAATTATTAAACAGAAATTTCCTCATTTATTTTTGCATACAAAGGTTAAAAATACTGTGATTTCTTTATTTAAAAAAAAAAAAAAAATCCCCTCGTCAGACTATAAGGACTGCATTATTTTACTACATTCTTTTTTTTATTTTTGGAGATTGGATAATTTTTTACGAAGTTATTGTTGCGACCATGCTTTTCATCAGTAGTCTATTAATAGTCGTAAAAAATAACCTTAATATAAAAAAATATATGTATAATTTTTTAATTATAGTTGGAAAGTTAATAAAAAATCTAAAATCAACAATCTAATTTTTTTTTCACTGTATAACGTTGATAACAAACTTTCAAATTTACTAGGTTCTCATAATCCCATATAAGACATAAGCCCTTAAATAAGGAAAATCTGCGCTCTTGTTAAATAAAAATGAAATCCTCCCTTAATAACCGATATAATCTAATTTATTATTTACAATTACGATTATCGCACAGGCTCAAAATCTTACGAAAATAAATAAACAAGCTCGGCGCCATTGACGATAACGCCGACAATTCACGTATACTTTTTTTCTTCTTTTATCAAACATCAATCTCTCAACAAATTTTTAAAATATATAAATATTCGTACACAACGATTAAAATACATTCAATTAATATTCGAATATCTTCGTTTTGATTATCGAATAATTTTAAAATCTCTCTTTGCATACTAATCTTTGATTATCGCACATATATGTATGTTTGCACATTCGATTACACTTCTAGCACGATATAACAGAATACTTCCGGTCCCTGAATCAGGCTTCCGATGCCCCTTAACCCACCGCAACTTTATCCAACTTTTCTCACCCACGTTTCAGAATTGATAATATAATCAAGGGGTTCGTAATCAGCTAAAAACTATCGATAACATTTTTTTGTTCTCAATCTCGTTTCTTTGACTCCTAGTACGTAAAAGAAAAACAATGAAAAATAACGAGAAATTAAAAAAAAAACGATGCGAAAAAAATAAAATGAAATAAAAACAAACGAAAAATATATCTCTCGCTTAAGGGGAATGCGAAGCTTCACAAATCTTCGTCTCGCTTCGCGAATATCCAATCTCGCAGACTCGATCTCGTAAAGTTTCCCGTCAATCTTCGTTCTCACACTCCTGCCGTCTTCAAAGTTGCCGCGAGCTCGTGGAAAAGTTTTTTTTTACGTGCATTTCATGGCCGAGTTGAGGATAGAGAGAGAGAGAAAGAGAGAGAAAAAAAGGGGGACGAAAAGAATTTGCCCCGATGGGGTTGTAGGTAGCAGCGAAATCCGGCTTTGTAAAAATCCGATTCGACTGCAGTTTGGATTAGTTCAGGCGTTTCGTTTAACTCTTAAATCAATCTTCGAGCTGGGGATCAGCGAACATATTTTTTTTTACTTGGTTGGTTATTTTTTTCTTCTTTTCTTTTTCGTTATATTTACGATTGACGTTTGGAGATTATCGCTGGGTTTGTGGAGTGGTTAGGGTAGATTTTAGGGTGGTTGCTGTCCTCAATATTGTCCTAAATTGCATGATTGAAGCCCTTCTATATGTTAAGGTGGTTGGTGATTTTTTTTTGTAATAGCTTTTGCATTTTACGACCTCATTGATTTTTTGGTAGATTTTTTTTACGCCTTCTTCGCCTTTATTTATTTTTTCACCCCGCACTCCAATTTTTTGGAAGGTTTTTTTGGCCAATTGTTAATTGGATACTTTTCTTTTTTCAGATATTTTATCGAAATTGAGGATTTTTTTTCATAAAATTGGAGTTCGCATGTTCCTAATCTATTTTGTTTTTTTTATTACTTATAAATAATTCGAGATTTTTTTCCAAATTTGAATACACGGTAAAGTTTTTCCAGATACAGAAAAAAACGATATTTCATTTTTTTTCGATATACTATCGAATTTTCGATTTTCTTCTCAGAGAAATAATTTAAATAATAATAGAAAGTAATCGAAAAATCGATTGCGTATCGAATAGAATGAAAAAAATGCTGTCTCGCAAGATAGATTCTATTGTTATTATTTTTTAAACAGTATTTTCTGAAAAACTAGATTTTCTTAATTACAAACAAAAAAAAATCCTAAGATTATGAGTTAAGAAAAAAATCCTCCATTTCGATAAAATGTCAGAGAAAAAAAAATGTATTCAATTAAAAATTGGCTGAATAGCATTCACCTCTTGCAAAAAAAATAGGGTGGGGGTAAGAAAAAGGAAGGTTCGAAAAAATCTTGATAAAAATTTAGTGAGAAGATACAAAAGATACCGAAAAATAAAATAAAAACCTTCGACCAAATCGGGGGACCTAAATAAGCTTCGATCAGGCCATTCGGGACGACCGTCCCCATACATTCGTCTCTTTATTCATTTTTTACCGTATCCGTATCGACTATTTCAACAATTTTGCCAGCGCGATCAATTAAACCTAACGCAATCAAAAAATGAAAAAAAAAAAGAAAAAAAAAAAATGTTTAATCGAATAAAAACTACGAGAAACTCGCAATTGTCCCACGAACGTGCAATGCTCGCTCTAGAGCCGCTCGAGAGATAAAACTTAATAGAGCTCAGACCCATTGTCCGAGCGAACCATCTCACTGAATTAAAACAGACAAAAACAAAGAAACAAAAAAAAAAAACAACAAAAAAAACGAAGGTAAAGCAAAAGACGGAGTAAGAATTGCGGGACATTTAATTGTAATTCCATTTTCTCTTCCTTCTTTCTCTCTTTGCTTTCTTTTCAAAGAAAAAAAATACAAAAAGAAGGAGAAGAAGTTGAATGAAAAAAAGGAATTGCGGGACATTTAATTGTCATCCCTTTCTTCTTCTTCTTCTTCTTCTTCTTCTTCTTCTTCTTCTTCTTCTTCTTCCTTTTCATTTTTCCTTATTTTCTTTCCGTTTCGTTTTATTTTCAGCGTGATTCCAATTGCTAGTGTGAGAATAAATTTTACTGTAAATGAGTTTCGGCAACGTCTTTGTTGGCCCAACCATTCTGAACGCTGGACGATCTTGATAATTGGCTCGGACTTCTCGCAGGACTTCTCGCTCGATAATAAACGCAAGGACCCGGACTCGCCGATCTTCCCATTGTTTTCGTGCTTTGTCGCGAATTTCCATTCGTCAGATGAACGTTGTTGTTTCTACTCGCAATCGTGTTCGAACGATTCAAATGACAACGTCTTATCGAATTTCGTAATTCGATATTGGTCGTATTTGTCACCACGGATTCGTCGTTCGTTTGAAATTCCGGACTGTCTCGTCCTTGTCCGAAAAATTTCGAACTGCAGAACAATCTTAAGAATATTCTTTTGAATTTACGTCCGAATATTACGTAAACGATGAAATTAACGCTACTGTTTATCGTTACGAGAAGATTACCGGATTGGACCAACCAATCCGGCGGTGCAACGTGAAATTTTTCGTAGACGTTCGAAGCTAACGGCAAAACGTTGCAAACGATGAAAACCATTACGACGCACAGCAACATCGTTGCCAAGCCTATTTCACGTCTTTGATGACGCGACAAGTGTTGCAAATCTCGATTCGCCTTTCTTACCTGCGAACAAGAAGAAGAGGAAGTGGAAATTAATTTTTTTTTTTGATAGAGTGTTGGTTGGAATTTTTGGTGGATGTATGGATTAAGGTCTTGTATACGCGATTTCGCCGATTTTTGGAGGTGATTTTCTAGACGCGGTTGAAAAAAAATGACGCATGTATTGGAAGGATTTTTTTTACGGATTATTTAGGCACATGGTTGAGTATGTGTAAAGAAAATCAGAAATATTAACGAATGGTGGAGATATTGAATAATAAAGCAATGTATTTTTTTTGCGCGCGCGTTGATGGTGAAAGTTCTCGGCATCGATGTGGGTGTCTGAAAAAAAATATGAACATATTTATAATTGCATAATGAATGGATCTTCAGTGTGAACCAACAATATTATTTTAAAAAAATTATTCTGATAAAAATTCGAAATTTAAAAGTTTTTAAATCAATTTTTTGTCCGTATTTTATTTTTTATATTTTTTTTGTTTTGGTGGAATTTTTGTTTCTGTGGTTCACACGATAGGTGATGATACTAAGAATATGTTGTGAGAATTTCAAAGAGATTTGAACCTTCGTTCAAAAGTTAGAAATTTAACGAGGTTAAAAAAAATACATTGCATTATTGTGTAATATCCCCGCGATTTGTTAATATTTCTGATTTTTTTTACATATACTCAACCATGAGCATAAATGATCTGTAAAAAAAATGTTGCCAATATATTCGTCATTTTTTTTAAACCGCGTCTAGAAAAGTACCTTCGAAAATCGGCGAAATCGCCTATATAAGACCTCAAGAGCTGCGTTCGAGAATTTTTTCGGATTTTCTGAATCAATAGTTTAGAAATTAGAGGGGAAGGGAGAGGATTTGATCACGGTTTTGAAAAATTAAAAAAAAATTATTTTCGCTCGTTTATTGATCATAGTTATTCGGTTTTAATGGTATTTTAAATCCTTATACTACTAAATAATCGTATTTCATGATTCTTATCAAATACAAAAATTCATTGTGAAATAATAATTCATCCAAAGTATTTCCAATTATTGCTAGAATTGTGATAATTTAATTCTTTTCATAATAATAAATCATACGTACTTCTTCAAAAAAGTATTCTAAATACATTTTCATTCAATAAATACCAATCCCCACTCCACAGCAGCTCGAAAACATTATTTAAAAATAACTTCATGAATTCTATCCATTACAATCAACCCATTTACGTTCCCTACACCAAAAAAATAAATAAATAAATGAAATAGAATAAGATAAGATAGAATGGAAAAAATGAAATAAAGAAAAAAGAATAATCAAACAACAAAATAAACAATCCCTTCCTATGTGAACCATTATTATCATCGTTCTTGAAACGGACGCAAATCGTCGGGTCTGCATGAAGAAAATGTTGATTGTTATTCAGGTTATACCGATTCAGCGTTTTATCTCCTTTCTTTGGGATACTTTTTCCCGTGGTTTATTAGAATAGCTCTCTCACGCAGCTATTTCACACGCATACAAACATACTCGCTCTCACACACCCAAATCCACACACACACACACACACACACAAACACTAGCATACATGCGACTACCTAGCGGCTATTTTAGCAAGAAATATAAGCCCGGAGGTGCGAATAGCTCGAGACGATGGTTTTTCGCGGACTAGCCACGAAGTCGGCCAAGTCGAGAAACGAGAAAAATATGTGATCAAAGTGGTCCCACGTGGGGTCTAGACACAGCGACGTTTTTCCAACCGACCAGCCACTGTGCGAATATTACCACCTTCGCCTTTTTTCGTTTTTTTCGTTTTTTCTCACTCCGCACGATACAACTGCGACTTACGATTACATCCCGGGGGTTAAAGGATACCTTATCTACTTCCTCATCCACTTCCGGACTTCGTCGCGTCATCGGACGAAACGTACGTGGTACGAACGAAGGATTGGGTTAAAGCCGAGTCGAGGGTTATTTTTCGAATGACGATGGGGTAATATTTTTCATACACACATTTTCGCGTTATCATTCTCTCGGCGCATTTGCCGGGGCTTCAACGACGATTCACGATCTCACCGTGAGCTTATTGGGGATTCGTAAAGTCGCCATTATCGTTTTCTCATGGGGAAACGCATGAAATTCATCGTCCACGGAGCTTAACCGGGAAGCCTTGGAAAATAGTAGCTAACTTGGATGAAATTGTAGCGCTTACTTTATTGTTATAATAATAATAATAATAATAATAATAATAATAATAATAATAATAATAATAATAATAATAATAATAATAATAATAATAATAATAATAATAATAATAATAATAATGATAATAATAATAATAATGATAATAATAATAATAATGACAATAATAATAATAATAATAATTATTATTATTATTATTATAATTATTAGTATCATTATTATTATTATATTATATTATCATTATTATAATTAATAATAATAATAATAATAATTATTATTATTATTATTATTATTAATTATAATAATGATAATTTAATATAAGAATAATAATAATTATTATTAATTATTATAATGATAATATAATATAATAATAATAATTTTTATTATTATTAATTATAATAATGATAATATAATATAATAATAATAATGATACTAATAATTATAATAATAATAATAATAATAATAATAATAATAATAATAATAGTAATAATAATAATAATTATTGTTGTTGTTAAAAATCAGAAATTTTTAGAGCTGTCAGATTGCAACCGTTCCTCAATAATGATTTTTCGGTATTACAATTGTGCACTAAGCTTCGAAAAGCGTTAATCTGACGTATTTGGGAATTTACGAAAATATTGTAGACACCATTCTTATGCCGTCCTAACAATTTTCGTTAATTTCATTTGTATTTTATTAGTAGTTTATTCGTAAATTTTTGTACTAATAAAAATTATCAATAAGTAAAAGTAGTGAAGTACTAAACTAGTAAAATAGTACAATAATATTAGTAGCAGTACGTAAGAATTTGCAATGATCGCAGTAATTATTTTTTCTGTTTTATCTCTGATATGAAATCTTTTTGATGATTTTATTTGTATCTTTCACATTTCCCGTAGTTTTCGTATCAATATTTTTCTCGCATAACGCAAGTAATTGTTTGTTCTATGTGGTCTCGTGTCATTATAAAAATATTGAAAGCTCCGTCAGAAGGAACGAAACCACGAAAGAAGGAGAGAGAGAGAAAGAGGGAGAGAAAGAGGAAGAGAAAGAAAGAGAGAAAGAGAGAGAGAGAGAGAGAGAGAGAGAGAGAGAGAGAGAGAGAGAGAGAGAGAGAGAGAGAGAGAGAGAGAGAGAGAGAGAGAGGAGAGAGAGAGAGAGAGAGAGAGAGAGAGAGAGAGAGAGAGAGAGAGAGAGAGAGAGAGAGAGAGAGAGAGAGAGAGAGAGAGAGAGAGAGAGAGAGAGAGAGAGAGAGAGAGAGAGAGAGAGAGAGAGAGAGAGAGAGAGAGAGAGAGAGAGAGAGAGAGAGAGAGCGAGAGAGAGAGAGAGAGAGAAATAGAAACAGAGAGAGAGAAAGAGAAAGAGAGAGAGAGAAAGACCGAAAGAGAGATATATCCACCTGGCAAAGCTCCACTCGCGAAATTGGAACGTGGTAGCTCGGGAAAATTTATCTGTTGAAATATATAGCTCGCGATTGCGTAGCTCGCGGACGAACGTTGGAATCATGTAAGTGCATACATCCGCGACGCTAGAATATCGTTCTCGTGAATGCGCGTTACGATAGAATCGACCGCGAGGTATCCAACCACTTTCAACGGTTATACGGACTATCCTCGCGAGCGGTGCATCATCCTCTTCCCGTCGGTCCATGCTCCACTGACGCCGCGACGTTTTGCTATCCGCTCGCACGAAAAATTTGCAGCTGTCTATCGTCTGGCTCGCAACCTCGCTCGCCCTATCGAATGCGAATTTTCTTAACTAACACGAGTGAGAAATAAACGGGTTGGAAAATTGACGAAAGCTCTTTTATCGTTTTATTTATTCGTGATGTTTTGAAAAGCGAAGATCGATGGAGATGAGAAAAATGTTTACGGATATTATTGATTAGAAAGAGAAGATGTCGAACGATTGAGAGAAATAAATGTCTTGGAAGATTGTAGAAAGCTTATTTATCGGTTTTTTTTTATTCGCGAGGTTGTTTTTAAAAACGAAAATCGATGGAATGAGAACAATATTTATGAATATTATTGATTTAAAAAATATATAGATAAAAAATTGAGAGAAACAAATAACTTGAAAAATGGTAGAAAGCCGTTCTATCGTTTTATTTATTCGTAACGTTGTGTTGATAGCCGGAAAGTCCGTAGAATGAGAAAAATATATACAAATATTATCGGTTAAAGAAATATCCCTATAAAAATTGAGATAAATAAATAACTCGAAAAATGTATCGATTTTTTATCGTCACAGAATCTCAGAATCGAAGGAGATAAACAGCTTAAAGAACTGTAGATAGCTCTTTTATCATTTTATTTATTCGTAAAATTGTTTGGGAAACCGAAAATCGATAGAATGACAAAAATATTCACGAATATTCTTAATAAAAAAAAATATATAGAGATAAAAATTGATAGAAATAAATAACTAGAAAAATTGTAAGAAGCTTTTTTATCATTATATTCCTTCGTAACGTCGTCTTGAAAGCCGAAAGACGATGGAATGAGAAAAATATTTCTCAAATTTATTATCATCGATCAAAAATCAATATTATTGCTTATTCATTAATAAAAAGAGACAATAAATAAATAAATAAATTAACGAAAATAAATAATATAAAAAATTGTAAAAAGCTCTTTCAATCCTTCCATGAATCCGCAACGTTAATTTTAAAAACCAAAAGTCAATAAAACAAGAAAACTCCACCTAAAATATCCCCGCTCGAAAAACAATACCGAAAAATTCAACGCAACTTGTGAAACCCCTCGAAAGCTCTCTCTTTTATTCTACGATATCGACGAACGCTCCACAATAATGGTTCTACATATCCACGAGAACAAACCTATATTTCCTCTGTTCAATTTTCTCGGTTCATATCCAGGTTATCGAGATAACAATCCATAACCAACCGGTTAAAACAAATGAGATGGAAAAATATAAGTTTTCCGTTGAAAATCGAGCCAACCTAGAAAAAAAAAAACGAACAAAAAATGTCCACGAAGCGCACGACGAAGGAATATACGCGATTCGAGAAACTGGGTTAGAAGCTCAGCTTTTCTCCCAACTTCTCTGTACAGCCGGCAGTACACACACTCTCGTTTCTTTCAATTCTTGCGTTAGGATATTCGGGTCGCACTCGAAACGGCTGTTGGCAAAAAAAAAAAAAAAAAAAAAAAAAAGGCCATCGTTTCTGCAAAACCTTAAGGTCTGTCCTCGCTCGTTTTCGAGTATTCTTTCGCCTTCGTTCAGTCCCCTGATTATACGTCGACGTCGAGGATGAAGAAAAAAAAAGAAAAAACGACGAAGATTTTTTCGTCTCTCTCGCGACCGAAAGAATCCTTTTGAGGCCTTAAGTGCCCCGAGTTTCACGACCGGTCGAGTGTTTGACAGATCTTTCGAAAGCTTTTCCCTCTCGACTCATCGCGATTCGCATTTCGCGATTTTCACGACTGCCGGAGATTTTCGTTTTTTTTTTTTTCGCGGGAATAATGAATAAACTAATGTTTGGGAACGTGTGAGGATGATGAATAAAATTATTGGAGGCTTGGTTAGTCGAATAAATGAACGATTTTGTGTGAGGTTTTGGGAAGAACGAGGAAGAATTCTGGAGAAAAATCGTGGAGGAAAATTATGAAGGAAAATTCTGGAGCAAAATCGTCGAACGAAGGGAGAATGAAAAACGTTGGAGGGCGGTCGATTTGTCTAACGGGTGTTCGGGTTTTAATGAAAACTTACCCGTCGATATATGGCCACGTTGAAAATTACCAAAGCGAGAAATGGAAACGCGTAGTAGACGAAGAAATACATCCAGTTCACGTAAACCGTGATGTAAATCTCGCTCGAACGCAAATTCGCCGGTACGACGCAGTAAACCGTTACTTTGTACTTCCAATGAATTTCGGTCTCCAGATCGACCTCCCAAAATCTGTGAAAACCACGAAAAAAACGAAATAAAAATGTTATTCATAATTTTTATCCGTTAGTTTTCCAGCGATTTTGCTCGACGTTCTAGAAATTATTGGAGGATCGGGTTTTTTATATTTACATCTTGTTTCAACTCTCAACGGTCATTCGGGGTCCAGAGGACCCCACAACATTTTTACGTTTGAATTGTGTGCGACGCTTGCGAAGATAATGAAAATAATTCGACTTATCGAAATAATTTAGATGACTTTTCTTCATTAGGAATTCTATCATTATTCGTACTTCGAAAGGAATGTACTTACGTGAGTGGGCACTATCAAGACAGTTTTAATCTCAAAATAAAGTATCTAGATAGTTCATACCTAAAATATTATGTAGAAACATTCAAATTTGTAATATTTATTATTATTTTTGTTGAAATGAAAAAAATTACGTATGTTTGTAAAAATTAAATTTTCGCTCCTTATTTTCGACGACTTGAAGAATAATTTGACGCTATTTTCATTTAAAAATAACTTGAACTGAAACTAAATATCCTAATTTAAAAAAAATATTGATCAATAGCATGAAATGTTTAAAAAAATGAATTTATTTTCATAAAAAATTGCAATATCTAAATCTAAAAAGTAGCAATATAATAATAATGCTACATTGCCAACAATTTTTTCATAAAATATACCAACCTCAAATTAATAATTAACAACCTAACCCAACCCCGAGAAAAAAAATCTAGATAACCTAAAATATTTAATGCCTTCCAGTCGCGATTATTTTCTCTCTCGGTTATTTCTCTTCCGTATATTTTGTCGCGATTATTTTCTCTGCAGTCGATAAAACGTCGCAGCATCCCCTTTGACCATTGCGAAATTCTATCGAAGTGTGACCGTCGAGGGTTGATTTATCAAAATTGTTTCGCGAACGTCGCGATTCGATATTTATCGTACTTCGGTAAATTGTATATAACGGAGACCACGACGATGCACAGAACGGCCAGACGGGCTCTTCCGTAGGTGCAGAACGATCTCGCCCTGAGGGGATGGCAGACGGCGACGTAGCGTTCCATCGTGACGGTCAGGGTCAGGTAGACGGTTACCATCTGGGCCATGCAAGATAGCGGATACAAATAACGGGCGATTCTCGGCATAACGCCGAATTTATAGTCAAACAGAAGTCCCGTGTAAGCGTAGATGGCGGGCAAACCGTGAAGCAACACCTGGTAACACAAAATTCAAAATATAAATTTTAGGGGCCATTATTTGGGTTATTTTCCAATTTTTTTTGGAACGACTTCGAAGTCGATAAAAAAAATTTGAGCATATTTTGAATCTTCTAGTTCAATTCTAACCAACCCCCTTAATCAGGTCAAGTTTCTTATTCAAAATACAGATCATTTTTTATTTTTTTCAAAATACTGTTCCGATAAACTTCACCTAATCGAATTAATTGAAGTAATTGAATTAATTAAATTGATTAAATCGATTAAATTGAAAATTCTTTGCACAGGTCTCATCGTGGAATCGGGCATACATAGTATATAAATACACTGTATATAATTTTTGAATATATTATATAAAAGAGAATTATATTTTATTATTATTTTTGGCATTATTATATTCATTTTTTAATTACTTTTTTTTCTTTATTGGACATACGTGGATTATACATAAAACTGAACCGCTCATTCATAAACCGAAAACCGCGAACGCGCGTCACGCACGCCACGCGATCTCGGTCTCCCAGTCAAAACGAAAACGCGTCACTGAATGCATTAATAGCTCCCGAGGTGCTTTCGAAAGCATCGTCAATCCCCCGAAACTCGAGAAACGCGAAATAAAATCCGCGAATCATAATAAAAAAACGGAACATCGATCAACTCACCGCAGTAATGATGAGAACGGTGTCACATCTCGCCAGACCGATGAGAAGATAATTTATCGACGACTTCATTTGCGGCCTCGACAGAATTATCATCGATATGACGTTTCCAAAAAGTCCGAAAAGCCCGACGAGATTAAGCAAAACTCCATTGGTGATGAATTCAACGAGAGCGCCTTCCGTCAATTCCGCTTTGCACTCGAGATTCGATTGGCCGACGGTCGAATTTTTTATCGGATCGTAAAGCGAACCGACGTCATCGACACTGACGTTGCTGTCCAGTCGATCGGTATAATTACCGAACGAGCTTACTTCCATCGTTCACGACGATTTATCCCGAATTATTTCGACGCCCGAACAAAATTTTGATCAACTACTTCGTTCTCGTCCGATCCAACGCCGTCTTTTTCCACTTTGTCACGAAAATCCGCAACGGTCACGTGACCATCTTCGACGATCGTCATTCGTATCGATTGCTGAGTTTTTCACGGTCACGAGTTATTCGAATTCGTCAGCCTCGACGATTAATCGTTCGAAATGATTTTTGTTTGTTTGTTTTTGTTGTTGTTTTTATCTTTGTACGATTTCTCGATAATTTTGAGGTTGCAGGATTTTTGATCGAGCGGTAATTGACGATCGATGGATCGTTGACGAGGGCTGAGATTTTGTCGGGGTATCCGGGAATGACAGTCGACGGTGGATATTCTTATTTTGACGAAACGATCGGAACGGGTGGTGTTCCAAAACGGCCATTACTGTCGCTTTTGAACTGATGCTGAACAATAATCCTGCAAGTAAAAACATAAATGAAGGTTTATCATTGTTTTGCTTCCTCATGAAGGTAGGTTTGTCGAGGTTTAAAACTTTTTTATCGGGATTTTGATGTTAATAGGTTTTAAAATGTCTCAAAACATCGAGAAATAACATTTGGTGAAAATGTTCGGATGTATGTGTGTGTGTCTGTGTGTGTGAGTGTATGTAATGACCCTCCACAATTCAAACGTCTATAACTCGAGAAGGGTTTAAGCTACAGCGCTGAAATTTTGCACAGCTGTGTTGCCTCAGAATCTTCGCATTATCTGTAATTTTCGCAACGATCGACGCAGCCGCTCGAATTTTACAACGTTTTGAACTTTTCAAAAAATGTCTGTACGCACTCTAGCGTCCGCAAATTTTCAGATATTCCTCTAAATAGTTCTTCACACATAGAGTTACGCACACGGATGTTTGGTATCGCATTTGAGCCGAATCCGTCGAGAAGTTCGGATTTTATGATATTTTGAATTTTTCGAAAAATCAACTTTGTCGTTCTATCTACTGTTAACTTAAACCGATCGAACCCCGATTCCGTATAAGTATGTAATATCATTGATATATGATGTAGATAAAATTGGGCGGAGATCAGCCAAACATATCGAATTTTAGAGCAATTAGAAATTTATAAATTCCAACCTCTGAAAATTGAAAAATGCTCGACTGAACGTGTTAAAATTTACAAACGTGCATAAGCTAATGTTTACCTTTATTTGTTACTTCTCGTTGCTTAATTTGGTAGATATTAAACGACACGTTTACATTATAGAAACAAGCTGCAAGTTAAAACTTGCAATTTGCTTTCTCCGAATCGTAAACAGTCAACGAAGATTCTTTTATGAGGAAGCCAGGAGAAAGATACTCCCTCATAGCTCCCTCATTCGTGGATCCTCATAAAGCAATCTTCGTTCACTACCTACGATTCAGAGGAAGCAAATTGCAAGTTTCAACTTGCAGCTTGTTTTTTTCGTGCATTAAAAGTATTATAAAAATTCGTAACTGCTTGCCATCAGACTGACAGATTTTTCTTCTATATATATAATACTTTATTCGTCAATTTTTTATCAGATCGACGCAATTGATTGGATGGGGATAGTTTTATTACTATAAAAATCTGCCGTTCATATTATATCCATCAAAGCCGTACGTGGAAATGCGTTCGGATTCAATTTCTTCTGACAATAATATCGAGAAGTCATCAAAGTTCGTGGAGGAGGGATTGTATTTGATGGAGATCAATTTCTCCGCGGACTTTATTTGCGGAGATTCGTCTCGCTGGAGACTTTGATTTTCTCATTACATGGAAACGATTGTATCGTCGTAGATAGTTTTGAATTGTGCCGCGAGGAAATGAATGCGATATATCGTTTTGTTTGCTCTTCCGCTTCGTCAAAGGGGTCCGGGATATTGCTTGCCTTTCCCCCTCCTCCACATCCGAGATAGAAAGGGAGGGAGAAAGAGGAAGAGAGAAAGAGGGAGAGAGAAAGTTTCGACATAGTGGATTGCTTGGTTGGTAAACATACTAATCCAAAACAACTCTTCCCTTTGTCGAAACTTCGAGTCCTCGAGCATGTTCCGAGAAATTTTTCTCTCCCTCACGTAAATAATAACAAAACATTCTCGTACTCGGAATTGTAAAAAAAAAAGGTCTGTACACAAACACGGACCGTGTTTATTAATTAATTTTTACTTCCTCATGGAGTAAGCTTTGTTTTCGTGGGAAATTTTTCTATAGGAAAATGCTTGGTACTGAATATGGGCGAAATCTATGTCGTGCTTTTGATTTTGGAGAATTTTGAAATTTTTCAAAAATCGTCGTGGGCTCTCTAGCTCGCGCAATTTTCGAGGTATCGGACTAAAATTTGGTACAAAGTTGTACTATTAGAGAAAAAATTTTCGTATTGAATTTGGGAAAAATCCATCCAGACGTTAAGATTTTATGGGATTTTTAATTTTTTAGATTTGACATGGACTAAGCCATATATTTATTCCGGACTAGATAGATTTACGAGCGGATTTTATATGAAAACAAGGGTTCAAAGAAGCTTTCTCTATGAGGAAGCTAAAATTGACAGCTACAATTTAGATGACTTTTCTCTGCACTTTCAAGGATAATAAAAGTAATTGAACTTCTTTTTATAATTTAGATAACTTTTTTCCTTTAAAATTTCCATCATCATTCGTGCTTTGGAAAGAAATGTACTTTTTATAGCGGGTCTATCAAAAGACAGTTTTTATCTCAAAGTAGAGCATCTCGACAGTACAGATTTGAAATATTTTAAAGAAGCATTAAAATTTGGATAAGTTTATGAATTATTTTGTTAAATGAAAAATTATGTGTATTTGCAAAAATAAAATTTTTGCTCGTTATTCTGTAAGATTTGAATAAAAATCAGGCGTCTCATTTTACTTCAAAATAACGTCGATTCCAATGTAGAGCTTTTGTTGTTTATGATAGGAAGGAACTCAAAATATCCTCATAAAAGAATAATTAATTGATACAATGCATTATAAAAATTCATTTATTTCCATGAAATACTGCAACGTCAAATCAATAATCAATAACAATAATACATTAACGACAATATTTCTTGAAATATCACATCATAAAATTGATAATCATTAATAATAATAATAATAATACATCAACAAAAAATCAGTAATAAAAAAATCTGATCTAGCTCAAAGATTCAACCTATCCTTACCCAACTTAAAAAAAATCTAAATAATCTAACAAACAATGAAAAACAATACCAAAACAATAAAAATAACGAAACGATAACAAAAATCCCCCGTCCTCAAATATCTCAAAAGAGTCTGTAAAAAAACCGAGAACTTGTTTTTTTTAATCTACTTTCTTCCAAACTCGCTCCTTGACAACGAACGTCGTTTGACGGAGCAACGAAAAATGACTAAACATAAAGAGAACTAACCAGGCGGAAACACACTCCGACCGACATCTACAAAGCCCATGGAATCGTTTTCACGTTCCTTCCACCAGGAATAAGGTGTTCTATTTCAACCCCCTGTTCCACAATTTATCAAGCTGTCTCTCGGACGAATAGCCCGCAGACTTTCCACAATGAATAAGAGAGACCGGAAACGTCTTGGCGTCGAATGCGGGGGGGGGGGGGGGGGGGGGGGGGCGTCTGGCACACATTAAAAAAAAAAACAAATTGGTGGCGGAAAAAAAGAAACAGTGAAAAAAACTGCTATTCTCGGAGATTATTGCGAGTTCCCGACGCGGATAAGAGCAAAAAGTTGCGAAAAGAGGGTCAGCGTCGCAGTCTCTGGACTTCCGGAAGGATGGCCGTCGGACGGGAAGATTGAGAGAGAAAGAACCGAAGAGAAATGCAAAAGAAGACGTGGAAAAGTGGTCGAAGTACTTTCGCGGCGCCAGCAGGAAAGAGCTTTTCACCAGCGCGACCGTACAAACGCACACACGCCCACGCGCACGACGTCCGCACGTATGTATAGTTGATTTACAACCGTGTGACGTCAGCGAGATTCCATTTCTCCGGAGGCTGCGGGGGAGTTTTACTACGGGAATCTCGGCTGTGGGTATGTCTGGTTCGGATAATTTGCGTGTGACGCAATTTTCAGTCTTGACTCGAGTGCTTTCACCGACGCTATACAGACTCCAAAGGGCACCGATGGCGTCACGCCCCCGCGTGGTTTGCGAAATATCCGACGATTTGTCATTTTTACGGATAAGAAACGTCCCGGTTCGGTTAACGAGGACTTCGGGGAAACTATTCGACACGCAACTCATGAGACATTTTTTAAAGTCCGAGAAGTTTTAACGTTGAGTGAAATTGCGAGCCAATGGAATAATTAATATTGATGGTAATGATGATATTTGATAATAATAATATATAGGAATGTAATAGAAATAGAATATGGAAATAATTGTAATTATTATTATTATTGATTGGTTTATTTTTCTATTTTTATGTTTATATGAATGATTCATTGGGGAGATTGAGAAGATCGATGGTTGGGATAATAATGATAATTAGAATTTGAATAATAACCCGTTGTTATGTTATGCTATGTGTGCTATGTTTATTAATTATTATTATTATTATTCCAATTACCGAACTTCTACATTTTTTCAATGAATCATTCTAATAATCGTAAAAATGAAAAATGAATGAATAATAATTAATTATAATATTATGATAATAATAATATATTTTATTATATCACACGATAATGGAATATAATATAATTATTACATTGAATTATATTTGATTGTTATAAATTAATTCTCATTGAATTTCATTGTTATGATTATTAAAATGATTGAATGGTAAAATTGAGAAAATGGATGGTTGGAATAATAATAATTATTATTATTATTGTTATTCTAACCATCGATCTTCTCCATTTTTCCAACGAATCATTTCAATAATCATAAAAATTAAAGATCAATTGATAATAATCAAATATAATACGATATCAAATAATATAATAATAATAATATAATCATTATCACCATATATACCATATATAATTATTATTATATTAGATTATGTGATAGTACTATTATTCTAAATTAAATATCGATTTTCATAATTATTAAAATGATTCATTGAAACGCTTTAAAAAATTCGTCGGTTGGCCAGACCATGGAGAAAACCGACACGAGTAAAAAATCATTAGTACGAAGGCTCTCTTCAAGGAACCGCCGTCGACGTCCTCTCGAAGTCCTCCAGTACGTCGCTAGATGCCGTCCGCCACGAATTTTCGAGCATTTTTCGTCCGTGAAAACGCACCCTCTCTCATCCCGTCTGCATTTCATTCGACGGCGTGGTTTCAGTATGCCTCGATACTGTCTGACTCGGCACAGTATGCCTCGCCACTGTCTGACTCGGCACAGTATGCCTCGCCACTGTCTGACTCGGCACAGTCAGCCTCGCCACAGTTCGACTCGACACAGTTTGACCCGGCACAGTTTGACTCCGCGAATTCGACAGATGAGAGTCACTCTTTCTCTGTCAAATTCAGAGAGAGTGCCAAATGTTGAAGAGAGAGAGAGAGAGAAAGTGATTTCAATCTGTCAAACTCGCAGAGTCAAACTGTGCCGGGTCAAACTGTGCCGAGTCGAACTGTGTCGAGTCGAACTGTGCCGAGTCGAACTGTGAAAACGCACCCTCTCTCATTCCCTATGCATTTCATTCGACACCATAGTTTCGGTATGCCTAGCCACTGTCTGACCCGGCACAGTTTGACCCAGCAGAGTTTGACCCAGCGCAGTTTGACTCCACGAATTTAACAGATAAGAGTCATTTTTTCTTCGTCAAACTCCGAGAGAGAGTGTCAAATGTCAAAGAGAGAGAGAGAGAGTGACTTCCATCTGTCAAACTCGCGGAGTCAAACTGTGCCGGGTCAAACTGTGCCGGGTCAAACTGTGCCGAGTCGAACTGTGCCGAGTCAGACAGTCGCGAGACATACCGAAAACCATTCCCATTCGACTCGTACCAACGACGAAGTTGATGAAACATCGAAATCGTCGAAAAACCCCACCCTCCCACTCGCGCTGCCAAGTACAATGGCATCGATCATTCAGTCACGCCACATCGGCAACGTGGGTGTATCGCGATGGCGCGTTCATCCCCAGGGGTCGAAGAAACGGGTGAAGAAATTTAATTAAGAACGAACGCAAGTACGAAGCTCGGCGCGTTGGGTCGCGAGACAAGGGACGAAGAAAACAAGCGTCAAGAGGGGACGGGAAAGAGAATGGACGGGGGATGAAGAATGAAACGAGGACATTGGACGACGTTTCCATCGACTCGACGGGGGAGGTTTGATGATAATCGAGGTTGACGTCGGAATGGTAATTTCCCATGATTAGCAGTTTAATGAAACTCTTCGTTAGGCAGCAGTCAACCGAGATTAGTTCCGAGGGTGGAAAATACAATGGGGTGGTGTTTGGGATCTCGCAACAACGGGAAGTTTTCCGTTGCATTGTTTTTAGACGGGGAACGTCCGGGATATTCGTTGGGGTGGGATATTTGTACGAGATATTGGACGAGTGTCGAAAGGTCATCGAGTTCGTGGGCTGACCGAGGGAGTTTTGGTCGTTAAGGGAGTCTGCCAGTGTATAAACCCATTTTCGAGATGGTTTTATGGGAATTAAATTTGAAAAAACGGTTAAATGTACGATGTATTTTTTTTTTTACAGTTATATTAATACATGTTTGAAGCAACATCTTGAATTTTTTCAAAGCATTTTATTGAAAATGAGACAAGATATTTAATGTTGCGCAGGTCATGTCGCAAAAATTCTTTTTAGTTGGGCGTTGAGATTGTTGCCGGCTTGGTTATCTGAAACAAACGTTTTTTTGAAATCCCATTCTTTACAAATATGCTTATCGTTCGGCCCTCTGATAAAAAATTTTATGAAAAATTTACAAAATGGCGGGGCTTCAAAAACGGTAGTTCGATTTTCATAGTAAAATCTTCACTTCTCGTTGCCCGGAAAAATAGTAATTATAAAGCAATAATAAAAATAGAGGGCCAAACGATAGCCCGTCATGTACTCTACATGTGCGCAAAATTGCAAGTCGATCGGCCCAGTGGTTTCCGAAAAAAATCCACGGCCGATTTGAAAAACGTAATTTTGAGAAAAACGCGTTTAACCTTTTTTTCTAAACACACACTTTTTTAAATCAACGATTTGCAATAATTCTTAGAGATAATTTAATTTTACATTTTTTATATCACAATTATTCAGATATATTGAGAAGTATTAAATGTAGTGTATTCGTAATTATTTATTCGGACAAATTTTGAGTACATTTTCAGTACAAAATAATTTTTAGGTCACTTTCGTAAATTAATAATTTTTAATAATTCATGGAATCAATCAAGTTTTATATTTTTCATACCACGATTATTCAGATATATTGATAACCATCGAATGTAGTGTATCGGTAATTATTTTTCCCTTTACCTGTTGAAGGTGGCGGAAATGGCGTTACTATTTGAAGTTGCCCCGGCGATACGATCGCGAACTCAGCATCGATTAGAACCCGGGCGAGCGCAACTTCGCGCCAGTGGTCAAGGTAAGCGTTGAGTCAGACATGCAGACGACTGTTTATATACGTATAGTCACGAACTTTACACGCACGTAGCTACGTTCAACGCACCGAGCTGACTGGGGACGTTTAGCGAGTTAGCCAAAAGGCTCAACGTTATATTTTTACCAATGAGTAACGTCGCGTTATTTATAAATAATTCGCCGGAATCGCGTTTGTTCAGTCAAGTGGAACGCCCGAGGCACTCACAGTGTTTTACATATACATATACGTATATATATGGGGCAAAATTTCCCGATTCATCGAACTGAAACCCTCCTATCCCCCGATGTGGACGATGATTTTTTTTTTGGTATCGTTTGGATCCTACGACCTCACTAATTTTTTTTTTTTAGATTTTTAGAGGCCTCCTTCCCCTCCCCTCCCACCTCCATATTATTTTTATCAAGAGGTGACTGCTATTTGTACGCTTTTTATTTGGATGAAATTTTTTTCCCGGATACTCTATTGAAATTGAAGAATTTTTTTAATAAAATTGTTCCTAATATTTTCATTGATTTTTTTGAAATTTTCCAAAAATTCGAGTTTTTCCGAAATTTGAATATATGATAATGGTTTTCCATCTAAAAAAAGAAAAGAAAAATGAAATCAATCTTGCAAAAAAATCGATATTTCAATTATTTCGATAGAAAATCGATTTTTAAGTATGAATTAATTGTTGCTATTATCAGGACGTATTTCCTATCGATTTTCTATCGAAATAATTGGAATATCAATTTTTTGCAAGATAGATTTCATTTTTCTTTTCTTTCTTTAGATAGAAAACCATTATCATATACTCAAATTTCGGAAAAACACGAATTTTTGCAAAATTTCAAAAAAATAAATAAAAATATTAGTAACCCGCTGCCCACTCTAATTTTATAAAAAAAGTTCTTCAATTTCAATAGAGTATCCGGGAAAAAAATTTCATCAAAATAAAAAGGGTACAAATAGCACTTACCTCTTGATAAAAATAATATGGCGGGGGAAGGGGAGGGGAAGGAGGGGTCTAAAAAATCTTAAAAAAAATTAGTGAGGTCGTAGGATCCGAAGGATACTAAAAAAAAATCATCGTCCACATCGGGGGATAGCAGGGTTTCAGTTCGGTGAATTACGAAATTTTGCCCCATATATGAATATAATAGACGTGATGTTTAGCGCGATCGTGCCACTTGGCGTGTCCGTGATCCATCGCAGCTTTCGTTGTGACAACATCTCGCGACGTCTTGTTATCTCGACAATGATTTATTTATTCATTTATTCAAACCTTTCGAAATTGTTTATAAAAAAAATAATTGGCTATTTGGGTTGCTTAGATTATTTGGGTCTTTACGAACTTTTTGGACTACTTTGTGAGAAATAATAGTTGTCGCAAATGCGAGCACGATAGTATTTTTTTATTTATTTTATTGTTTTTTGTTTTGCTTTGTTTTATTTATTTTATTTACAATGGAAACTCAGTTGTTTTTATGAGTGATCGCACGTTGAATGACCAACGAAGGTGTTTTTTATGATTCTATACGTAAAACCTCGAAACAAGGATGAGATAGTGCAACGGTCGACTGAAATTTCGATATTGAATTACGTTATAAACTTCTGATCCAACTTTACGAAGCTTCGGTTGGACCGAAAAGTGCGAGTTTGATTTATGGTTTACCTTTCGACAGAGTTCCAAGCTCTACCACTCGGGCGAAAACAAGTTAATGCAATTGAATATGAAATAACCGAAATAACCGAAGCAAAGTTTGGGAAAAATTAATTTCGAAGAGCGTTAAAATATTTTGTTGAGTATAAATTTTACTTTGGGTCAGATCAATCGATAAGTTTATGATCGGGTATTAATAAAATTTTCTTGGAGGGTTGCAGTCTGATATCTGTCATCATTAGAATTATTGAAGATTTTTTTAAGTAAGCAGCGTTACTGATACCACAAGTTTCATCGATCAATCATGCTGGCTATTATAATGCTACAACGAGAAGTTGGAAAATTTATAAGACCGTGCGAGCGACGAGGATGACGTTTCTGATTATTGTGCATCGATTCTTTGTAATCGAACGTTGAGTGATCGAGTGCGAAGAGTTAAAAAGGTACGAACGAGTCAGAAACAGAACGAATATTTTCTCACAGGCATCGTTTATTTGTTATTAACAATTTTCCGACGGTTTTCTAGGCAAATTTTTTTGCCTTTTCACTTTAACAATGCGCCATTTGACCAAAAATCGATATATCAAAAAAATCCTACGAACTTTTATAGCTGTTGCTATATATAATCAAAAAAAAATCATTAGTTCATCATAATTTAAAAATTACGAGAGCTGTTTGTCCGGCCGTGAACCCTGGAAAAACGGAGACGTCTAAAGGCAAAAAAGCCTATTTTTTTGGCCTCTAAAGAGTGGCCTAACCTCTCAATGATCATAAAAAAATGAAAATACTTACAATTCTTGCAATAGTTATAAATAGTTAAAATAAATCAATCCTTAAAAATATATACTCTCATATCATATAGGAATCCCTGATCACTAACCAACGAAAGTATTCGAAATAAATTCTTAAAAAAAAAATAATCATGTTAAAATCATAAAAAATCGTCTCATTTCTTCACAAAAATATTTAAAATACTCTTGTAAACAAAAAAAACGAAATGTCAAACGCTACAAAATATTTACTCAATTATAAATCCCTCCTTTGCCCCTAAATCAACCGTTAAGTTTACGATTGTTTATTAATAAAACTTCCTAAGAATGTTGCAGTCTGAGAGAAGGTCAACGTTACAATTAATTTTCTTTCCAGTCGCGATACCTTTCGCGACGTTATAACGACGATATTGATTACATCCGTCTTTGCCTCGTCATCAATTACGAGCATGCTAATTGGAAAGATTACTAGCCAGAAAAGGTAACTGCGACGGAATGAATGCCGTACGAATTTCAAAGAACCTTCGCTGCTAATTGGGCAGCGGTAACGGTTGAGACTCGAGAAAATTTCATCACTCACGAAGAAAATTCAGTTTTTCTTTTCTCACCATTTATCGATAACTTTTCTCCCGTTACGTACACGACTAACGAGTTTAGCCCGAGCCAGCCGCGACTTTAAACGTTAATCAGGCTTCGAAGACAAAAGCCAAGTCTGCCAAAGAAAATGATACAGCGGAAGAAAAATTTGAAAAAAAAAAAATTTAAAGAAGAAAAAAATAATACATTGGAAGCTCGATGAAGTCGGGTGAATTTTTTTTTCTTCTTTTTTTTTTCATCTCCCGTTGTTTGTATCGATTTCAAGAAGAATAATAACGCGCTCGGTTATTTCTCCACGGGAATCCTGACCATTCCCCACCGACGGAGATTTTTTCTGTGTCTCATTACGGGGTGGAAAAATATGTGCTTATTACGATTTAACAATGAATTTTATTTTCAACAAGATACCGTGATAACACAAAAAAAAATATATAAAAAATAAAATACCGACAGAAAATTGAGTAAAAAAATTTTACGATTCGAATTTTTATTATAATCATTTTTAAAAAAATAATATTGTTGATTCACACTGAAGATGCGTTCGTTATGCAATTATAAATATGTTCATTTTTTTTTTCCGACACCCACATCGATGCCGAGAACTTTCACCATTTTTTTTTTATCTATACATAACCATGTGCATAAATGATCTGTAAAAAAATGTTGTCAATATATGCGTAATTGTTTTTTAACCGCGTCTAGAAAAGTACCTTCGAAATACGTAAATAAGGCGAAATTACGTATTTTAAGGCCTTAAAACAATCTGTATTGCGAGGGAACACGAGGTATGATATGGAATAATATGAATAAGCTATGCAAGCGTCAAATATCTGATGATCGTCAACGTTTTACGTTGTCGTGTTTATTGGAGCGCAATTGATCAATCCAAAACTTCTGAGATCAGAATCGTTGATTGACGGGAGACAGCTGGTCCCTAATTTTCCCTATAACACCCGATAAGGAATGGAACGAAGGACTGTGGAAAATCATTCGTCCTCTGCGCTCATTTGTTGTAGTAACGTGAAGTACGATGCTGCTGTACTCATAATCTACAAAAGATAATTGAATTAACACAATTAAATGAGAGAAAATTATAATTACGATAGCAAACGGTTTTTGTTTTGGATTTTTGAGGGTCGTTCTTGTTCGGATTGTTTGCGAATTTCGATTGCGAAAATATCTCAATCGATCGAAAGAAACAAAAAATGTTTGGCGTAATTTGACGTTTCTAATCCAATTCTCACTATGTTCTGATTAGAGGTGAAGTTTTCCGTTTGAAAATCTTGCAATTTTTCTATTTTTAACCGATTTGAAAAAAGGAAGAGCTTTTCAATTCGAGGTGTGTTTTTTTTTTTTTATCGAGAGTAGTTCGATCAGAATTTGTAGAAAATATTCCAACTCTAAGGGTGGAAAATTAGGGGATGAATTCTGTTCGTTGAAATTCATTCACTTGTCACATAGGCGTAGTTCCAATGTTAATAAAATAAATTTTTACTAAAAAAAAAGAATAAAAATCGACTTCAAACTTTTGTCTATACATAAAGACTTGAACTAAAAAATTGACAATGATTTTCTTTATTGCTTCAAAGAAGAGAACAATAAAGAACGATGTACAAGATTATTGATACCTAAATATTTCTAATACTTAATCCGTTATTTTTAGAGTTGGTACCGCTGTCAAGGCACCAAGAGAAGAAGGAAAATAACCGATTAAATATTCCAAATATTATAGTATCAATAATTTCGTATATTACCTTCAATGTTCTTCCCTTCAAAGTAATAAACAATATTAATATTAACGTTTCAGTCGAATTTTGTACGCATACACAAAGTTTTGAAGTCATTTTTTCTTTCGCAAACATTTTTACTTGTTTCCAGGAATAATTAGTCACCCCGTCAACATAATTACCGAAAAATAGAAAAAATGTATGTATTTTTAACGACAAACTGCATCTTGAACCAACTCATAGTAAGAATAAGGCTGGACCGATAGAATTAGGCTTCCCTTTTTTATTCTTTTTTTTCCGGAATCTATTGAGATTTTGTCGCAATAAAAATGCTAAAATACCCCAATTAACAACCACCCTAATATTCCCAGCCCCTAAATGCGTTCCCCCCACCGTCAAATATGCATACTCACATTCGTAAATGTTTCAAGAGACATCGGAGCAAATTTTCCAGCCGTTAGAACGCACGGTCGACTGGTTCTGTTCATAACCATAACGATGCCATCTTTGATCAATCTACCGTCCAGATCATGGGGCAACGAGTACCATTCCATGCTGTAAACAGCAGCGGAAACTTGTTCGCTCTGATAAGTTATGTCGTTGCACGTCCACGTATAGAGAAACAGTTGTGATATACTTCCGGTAAAATGTAAAACAAACAAACATTTTCTCGGCAATGTTTCAGCGGCCTGTAATTAAAAACGTTCAACCATGGTGATTGTTCAATTAGTTCGTAAGTTCTGGGCACTTGTGGCAATTATTGGGTTAATTATGCGGAAAGTGGAGACCAATTAAGATTTTTTTGGGATTTAAATATGTTGAAGATCGCGAGGTAAGACGAGGTTAAGAGCTCGTACGAGGAGATTAAGGCGACGAAACGAATTAGCCTGTAGGATACCATTTGCGAGTGCCACTGCGAAAATAAGCGGAAGTTTACGCGTATTTTTTTTAACGAGTGAAAAATTGTTTACGCGTCAAGTCGGTAGATTATTCGGTGTTTCAACAAGTCGCTACAAAACGATAAGTAAAAGAGTCCGACGGTTGCTAATTTATGTATCCATTTTTTATGATATTGACTGTAGTGTGGTGCATGGAAAATTATTTAAGGTTGACATATTTTTTTTTTTTAATTTTTATTTGTACTTTTAGTTGTAGGAGGTTGAGGCAAGACGGAAGGGTTGAACATGATGGGGTCCTGAAAAGAAGGCTTGATAACCCAAAAAAGGTATCGCTAACAGCTGAAGATCGAAAGAAAGATGAGAAACTAAAAAAGTTGGCAATAAAATACCGAATAAAAATCAAGAAGACACTATTTTCCTTTACTCGAAGTTTCAAATAACTCATATTTGAAGTCATCTAAAAATTGGATAGGACGTCAGCTGTGTGGACGTTGGGGTCATACAGCTTGCGCTGGGATAGATTCGGATAACTCCGAAGAAGTGATCATATGTTTTTTCTTGTGCAATTCAATAGGCTCAATCTTGCCGCCTTTTTCGTACCCCATCTTACCCTTAATCACGGTAAGGATGGTTTTTTTACAAATTCATGAAAAAAAAAAATAATATTATCGTGTGATTCATTATTTTGCCAAAGACGATGCCGAATAGTACTTAGATGGGTAACTGAAGTATCATAAATAAATTAGAACGATAAATCTGATGATAAATACTTTGTTCTGTTATTGCTTTATCCTAGTCTCTCTTGGGCCTTGCATTTCCCCTAGGCCTTAAGGGGAAACGCCCCGAATAATTTCATACCTACAGGGTGAACCAGTAAAACCCGATGGTTTTTATTTGGCCATTTCCCGGCAGGGGAGCGACCTTAAAGCTTGCCGTTGGTCTCATGGTCTTCTTTTTGAGTAGAACCTTAGTTGCAATGCAACTTTAGACCCCTCAAGATCTGGCGTTAGTGTCAGAGAACTGAATCAAAAACAGCGAATCTGAAATCCTCGCTCAACGAAATTCCCTCCGGTATTTCGACGTACCACCCCGTAGAGCGATTTCTACCCTAGTCGAACGAAAGTTATGAAACCATAACGAGGAAACCCATAATAGGGTGTTCAAGGGTCGGCGTCGCTTCACGGGGTCGCTTTGCCGAGCGAGGATTACAGATTCGTTGTTTTTAATTGACCTCTCTAAGACCACCGAACGATTTTGAGGGGTCTGAAGGTGCATCGCAATTAAAGTTCCACTCGAGGAGAACACTATCAGACCAACGAGAACCTTCAAGGTCACTTATCTACCGGGTACTGCGGAAATAAAAAATTATCAGGTTTTACTGGCTCACTCTGTATATGTTGGAGGCGAAAATTGTTTTTTGTAATATTGCAAGATCTCTCAAAAAGATTGTCGTCGTGCAGGAGTAGGAGAGGGAGAGGGTGGTGGGGGGGGGGGCGTGGATTGTAATTAGGACACATCAATTGTCCAGGAATAACCAGCCAGAGTATCCCCCAATTGCAATCTCCCTCTCTAATTCAATCAATAATGTACATCATAAATATATCAAGGGCACAATGAATACGAAGCCAATCTATTGTGTTTCGTAATCCATAAATCTTTCGTGTTAATGGGGTATATTCAGGTTATTCTCTGTATATTTAGCGTGACGGCATTGAAATTCAATATTTTTTTCTGACCAAATGAATGACGATATTGACGTACGTTTCTGTTTTCTTAAGTATGTCGTGAATTTATTGAAAAAACTTGCGTATAATTTTTAATAAAGAATGTCACGAAATGGCGGAGTTACTTTGCCTCTCTTGGTGGTCTGCTTTTTGCGTAAGCAGGAGATTTCCTAAACAACGGTGAGAAATCAAAACGGGTGGTTGATTATCGTTTTAAAAAAGTTAAACTGGAGCTTGAGAGAAGGGGTTTTTTTATTTTTTGGGCAAATGGCAGTTAATTGAAATTCTTTTGAGGTTATTGGTCCAATTTTTCATTAGTTTATTATAAATAAAACGAGAAACTGATTTTTTTAATCCAGAAAAGCTCCTGAGCTCTAGAAAATACTTTTTTTTTTACATAATCACTCCAAATTTGAACAAAATCGGTCAAGTGATTCGCGAGGAATCTCGCCTACCGATTTCAAAATGTAGTTTCGTGATAAACGCGTTCAAAGTTTCGCCAAAGTTTCTCAAAATTAGCTACAACTCAGCCAACTTTTGGAACTCCTCAATGAGAACTTCAGGAAATACTTTTGAAAAGTTCTTCTTTACCAAAATACAAAAAAAAAAAAAAAAGAAAAGTCACTTAAGTCACGTCAGTGACTTTCAACTACGCGTAATCATACGACAACGTGATTTCCGCGCCCGAAATATCCACACGAAACTTCACGGAGTAGTAATTAAGTAATTAATGACATATTTAAATTCCAAGAGAATTAGATTTGGCGTCCACTTTCTCCAAAATAATTTTTATCACTTATCAGACTCGCCAAAAATTGAAAACCACCGAAACAGATGAGCATGCTCGAAAGCAGCAATTGTCCGAACAATATCCACGTAAACGCTCCTTCCATTTTTTCGATGTAATTGATTAGTATAAGATGCTCGCGAACGCAAGTTTTAAATACTTTCGAAGCTGCCTTCGACGCAACGTCCGGGTCGACGTATTTTTTCACTAGATCGAAATACGTGTCTCCGACTGTTTCGAACTTGTGAGCCAGAATTTTCATTTGGCCAGCCACGTGGATGTTGAAGCAGCATATGAAGTTGTCGAAGCAAAAGGTGCAGATCCCCGAGTGTATGGTCGAAAGGGACTGAGGAGTGTCAAGAGAAATAATTATCATAATTCTTCATCTTATATTGGGTTGACAACTGAGTAATTGCGGATTTTATCAATAGGTGATCTTAGGATATTCTTTCGTTTTGTCAACGTGGTCGAAGCACCTGATCTATATTGTTTTCTTGTTGTTCGGACTTCTAACTTTAATTTAGTAGACAAAATTTATCGATTAGTTATTTAGTTTCGTTTTTATCCCAATTTAAAAATGGAATAACAAGACGCGGATTTTTCAGTGAAAAATCACCAGAACGAAATTTGGCAAACCAATTTTGACACTGACTTTCTTTTGAGGCTTCATTCCCATATACGACACGTAACGTCTTTCGTGCCTGCGATGCGTTCCTGCCTTTTCGGAAATAATACAATAAAATATGTCTGAAATGCGCGTCTTGTTCTTCCATTTTTAAATTGGGATAAGAACTGTAACCGTCGTTATCCCTTCCCGGATCACGTGGCAAGCGCGTCATTACGCCTGTATCGCGCGATTGGAAATGGGCCAATCACGAACCAATTTCTAAGCGTGATTTTGGGGATTGCGCGGGATTTTTCAGGTAACGACGCAATGAGGGGTACCGAGGTACGCAGAGCCTTCCGAGCAAGGAGAGTCGTCCAACGCCCACCGTCGGAGTAATACGGTAACGGCTCCGCAATGCCTACCACACGGCAATCCACGTTTTCTTTATCGTCAAATAAATGACGTAAAACTCGAAGTGAAACGTAACAAAATTGATTAATATAAAGGTGTACAACCAAGTGCTTATGAAATATATAAAGTAACTGTGAATGATGAATTATCTTGATGATGATTTAATGTGACGACTGGCAACGATAAAGGACGATGATGCATGGAGCGAATACGAAATGACCTGAAGATGATAAGAAGGAGTGAAATTAAACATAAATAAATTAAAACGTAAACTGATAAAATATTTAATGAAATCAATTCATGAAGCCACGACGGACCGTTGGGGAATTGATTTCAAGCCCGACGGACCGAGGCAAATTAAACCCATAAAACTAAAACTAAAATATATTAAATGTACCCGGTATAAAATTTCAAAGGACTGATTCGCGGATTTCGTATGGAACGACCTCGGCTTATGAATAGTGAAGACATGAGATACGGACCCTTGATTGTGAAATATATATATATTGATTGCTATGTGCTATGACGAACGGCGAAACGAAGAAGGACAATGATTACAAACTGAGAATGTAAACACGTGATTTGGATGAGAGTGTTGAAATATTGTTGAGCGGGTGCGTTAAAATTTAGTATGAGAGATATCTTGCCGAATGAATATAATACTATTATTGAATGCGATGAGTGAAGAATAAATTAATATAAATAAGAATTAATAATGAGAATAAATGGAAACGAACGATTGAATTTAAGTATGAATGATATAATTATGTCAATGAATGAGATGAATAATTGAGAGATGAATGGCTTAATTAAGAATGAAATGAATAAACAAATAAATATGACGTCATGAACATTGAAACGAATCAAGAAAAAATCGGATCGTTTCATCATTATTTGTACACAATAAATTTCCCACAAAATCGATCCCACTCCGGCCACCAATCCACAAAATTACGTACGATCAATAGAAAATTCGTTACAGAACGAAACTAAATAACTAATAGATACCATTTTTCTACTTAATTAAAGGTGGAAGTCCGAACAACGAGATAACAATGTAGATTCGGTGCTTCGACCACGTTGACAAAACGAACGAATATGCTAGGATTACCTATTGGTAAAATCCGCAATGACATAGTTGTCAACCCAATAGTTAGTAAACTAATTTCTTTCAATTCACTACTCCAACCCCAGGACCCCACAATTCACGTACGAACGAAAATATCATTGCTCGGTCATGCGAACCCCAATAATTACGAGTCAGCGCCATAACTGTAATTCTAATCGTTTTTCCACGACTTTTTTTCAAACTCTATGCAAAAGTACCAAATAAATAAATTGTACTTGAATTAAACGAAATAAAAATTTTTTATCGTCGAAAACGCAAATTCATGAACGCAAACAAAAATTAATCTGAACTGTTCGTAAAATCCTTCGGAGTTTGGTGAACCCCTGGGGTCCCAGGGTTAACCCTAGGGTATACCCAAATATTAATTAATACAAAGTCAATACCTCAATGAAGTAAGTAACCTCAAAATACGGAGTTTCCGACATCGGTAAATCGAACCATATTTTAAACGGTAGCAATTTGTCCGTTGCATTTCTCGACATATTTTCTAATTACGATAACAAAAATTCAATTAAGCCCATCGTATTAAATTCCGTCCCGTGGTTATCAAATAGCATTCATTTTTATGAACATTAATACCAACCGAACATCGGTGCAACGATGTAACTGAAGGCGGCGCTTTGAACTATTATCGTGAAAGTGTAAGTGAGCAGAACGCCTTTCTTGTCGCATTCCTTGAGAATTTTGTCGCCATAATCGTCGTAATCGACTTCCCAAAAATGAGCCTCCGCGTATGATATTATGTTCATCACGACGTCCCGATAAACCATGAAACTGGTCAGCTTTACCATTATAATAATGAGAAGCATAGTTGCGCAGAGATTGTAGGTCAATGCCTGAAATAATTTTAACTCATGTGTTCGCACTGTAAATCACGAAATAGTAACGACAACGGCAGCAGCAATAATTGTAGCAACAGCAACAGCAAGAGCAGCCATCGAAACAACAACAGCAGCGGTAACAACAACAACAGTGACAAAGAACAACAAAAACAACAACAACAACAACGACAAAGAACAACAACAGCAGCATCAGCCGCAAAAACAACAAAAACAACAACAGCAGCAAAAGCAACAGCAACAGCAACAGCAACAGCAACTTCAACAGCAACAGCAGCAAAAGCAACAGCAACTTCAACAGCAACAGCAACAGCAACAGCAACAGCAACATTCGATACAATAACAGCAGTGACAAAAACAGCAGCAACAATAACAATAACAACAACAACAACAACAACAACAACAACAACAACAACAACAACAACAACAACAACAACAACAACAACAACAACAACAACAACAACAACAACAACAACAACAACAACAACAACAACAACAACAACAACAACAACAACAACAACAACAACAACAACAACAACAACAACAACAACAACAACAACAACAACAACAACAACAACAACAACAACAACAACAACAACAACAACAACAACAACAACAACAACAACAGCAACAACGACAACGACAACGACAACGACAACGACAACGACAACGACAACGACAACGACAACGACAACGACAACGACAACGACAACGACAACGACAACGACAACGACAACGACAACGACAACGACAACGACAACGACAACGACAACGACAACGACAACGACAACGACAACGACAACGACAACGACAACGACAACGACAACGACAACGACAACGACAACGCCAACGACAACGACAACGACAACGACAACGACAACGACAACGACAACGACAACGACAACGACAACGACAACGACAACGACAACGACAACGACAACGACAACGACAACGACAACGACAACGACAACGACAACGACAACGACAACGACAACGACAACGACAACGACAACGACAACGACAACGACAACGACAACGACAACGACAACGACAACGACAACGACAACGACAACGACAACGACAACGACAACGGCAACGACAACGACAACGACAACGACAACGACAACGACAACGACAACGACAACGACAACAACAACGACAACGACAACGACAACGACAACGACAACGACAACGACAACGACAACGACAACGACAACGACAACGACAACGAAAACAACAACAACAACAGCAACAGCAACAACAGCAACAACAACAACAACAACAACAACAACAACAACAACAACACCAACAACAAGAACAGCACGAACGCACGTAAAAATCTCCGAGGCAATACCACAAATCGATGCCGCAAACGACAATTGCGAAGAGAATGGCGATTATCGCATAAATAAGCGCGCAGTCCATCAACAATTGTTCGCGTTTACTGTCCGCTCGCCAAAATCCCACGATTTTCATGTAAAAACGCGTTAGATTGACCGATTGATACTTATTCTTTTCACCCGCCATATCGGAAAGCTCGCAAAAGCGACCCCGACGATATTACGATCAAAAGTCGCGTGCGTGTTACCCACTCGGGTTTGCGAGACCGGTCTGGGAATTCGCGTCACGAAACCTCGTTATTACTCCATTCGCGTGCATTATGAAGTATCAATTTGCGGATAAATTGGCGCGTTTGAAAAACCATTTATGGATGCATGTTCAAGGCAGGAAGATGAGGGACGAATGCACGCGACGGCGTTCGTTCACCCGATCGATCGGCCATTATCCCGAGTCGCTCGTATTACCCTTCATTACATTCACGGAAGCCTCATGCGCTCGGCTATTTACAAAACGATTTACACCCCTGCTATAAGCGTTGTTTTTTTTTTTTTTTTACAATGAGAGGCTTTTAAAGTGGGGTGGATGTCAACCGTTGGGCGTTGCAATTACTTCTCGATGTATCGAGCGAAGAGACAGCGCGAGGATGGTTCGAGACACGAAGTTTTGGTTGGCTTTTAGTAATTTAGTTATCGGATTGTGCAGGGATCGAAATTATTTGCGTGCTGCGAAAGTAGAATGAGCAATTTTTGCGCTGTGTATTTTTTTATTGTATTGTTATTCAATGTGTTTGAAATTGTTTTATAATTTTTAAGAGTTTGCGCTTCGATCGTTATCGTCGTCGTCGTCTTCGTAGTAATTCAAGTTAAGAGAATTATCTTTTGATTTTTTTTTATTCTTTAAATCGTAAGCTCGGTCACGAATTAATTCGTAGTAACTTTGTCAATGTATTTAAGGATACTGACATAAGGAATTTTTAACTGTTTGGAGGTGGAACTGTCAAGTGTTTATCATTCAAATTATTGGAGATATTTTTAGTAAGCAACGTTATTGATACCACTGATCTCATCGATCAATTCTGTTGGCTATTATAATGCTACAATGAGAAGTTGGAGAATTGATAAGACCGTGCGAGCGACGATGATGACGTTTTTGATTATGGTACATCGATTCTTTGTAATCGAACATTGAGTGAGCGAGTGCGAAGAATTAAAAAGGTACGAACGCGTCAGAAACAGAACGAACCTTTTTTCACAGTCATCGAACAATATATCCTGTTGATGAAGCTGGTTTTTTGAAATGTAGTCTTTTGATCTTTTACTAAATTTCAAAATTTCTTTTTCAAATGCATGGAACATTCGTTAACGTCTTCTTTTTCAAAATATTTTCCGAGTCGTTGACGTCGCAGATGATCATTAACAGGGATGGGTATTCGTCGAATAAAAATGTATTTGAAATACTTTTTTGAAGCTAATAACTATGATAAATAATCAGGCAAAATAAAAATCGTTGCATTTATTGTCATAACTATAAATAAATTGGATGGATTATTATTTTTCGATGGATTGTCGTATTTAATAGGAATTATAATCCACGATCATTCACCAATGAAACCATTCGAAATATCTACATTTTCATCGAACGAACGCTCATTAATGATAAATAATTGAAAGAATAATTCTTTCGCAATAGATTTTTCTCTTCAATAAAAATTATTATTAACTCACCATTCACCAATAAAAGTATTCGAAATCTATTTTGAAAAAAAAAAGAACTACGTTTAATAATCATGAAAAAACAAAATTCCATACTTCACGCAGTAATTATAAATAATTCACATCAATTTTTTCCTATACAATAGATTCCCACATTAAATAGGAATCTCTGATTATTTCCCAAACAAAAGAATTTCGGAATCCTTATATATTCATTGCACCCATGCCCATCCGTGGCCGTGCATTAGAATGACCGGGTAAAAATGACGTCGATGAGATAACCTCAATTCACCGTCTGATCGTTACAGAAAGGACGAGAAATCCATTCAGGAGTCATGATCGAACGTCGCCGATGGCTACATCCCCCGCTTTATCGGAAACCAGAGGGTTACTCGCCCCGGGGTCTTGCTCATTTCTCGCTGGTCGATGAAAAATGAAAAAAAAAAAATACCCCTCGCCTTCCCGAACCTTGCGAGGGTTTCCAACGCAAATGACCAGGCTCGAGAGTTCTTCGTAAACCCATCGGATTGTTCCTTTTCTCTCGTAGTTTTCTCCAATCTCGGTACGTCGCCCGCTCACAAAAAATCACGGCTTAACGTGGTATTGCTGTCTAGAAAGTTCAAAAAATCGATTTGATTTTTTTTTGCATTATCTTATAGTGTAGGGTTTCGACAATGTGCCGAATAAATATTAAGTTGCAATTGAGTAAAGCTCGAATAGAACCGCCAGAATCCGTACGCCCGTTTGGACGAGCATTTCACGCCGCGACCTGCTTAACAGCCCATAACTTGTGTAAATTTCAATAAAATCTCTTATATAAATTTGTGTGGTTAGTTGAAACATGACTTATTATGCGTAAAAAATCCCGGCACTGTAGGTTTACTAGTTTTCCCAAAATTAATTCCTAAAAATGACTTAAAAAACAAGCTTCTAGACAGCAATACCCCGTTAGCATCAAACCATTCGATTCCATGGCTTAAAACCATTGAAAAACCCAGAAATAATTATAAAAAAAGCAATCTCGAATTTCCTAAAAATCCCTGCGAGGGTTGTCTTCATTTGTGATCCGAAGACGATTTTACGTGTCGCACAAGTCGCCCACATACGCGTCGTTCTCCTCTTTGACCTTCCAGACCCTTGGCCGAATGTCTCACGGTGTCACGCGATTTTCTTTTTCCAACTTTCATCCCTAATTTTCTTTCGTCGGTGCCATCCTGCCGCGTATACTCTTTCCCCGGCTACGTATATAGATATTCTTATCTCGTTTCTTTTTTCTTTTGTGCGCTTCCATGTCCCAGCCAATATGCCTCGACCGCAGAAGCCACGTCGTCGTTCCGAGACCATCGCCGTGTGTGAAACTTCGTGTTCGACATCACCCACATGTGACCCGGCTCGAAAGAAACCCGTTGGAGCTTCGCTACCCCATGGATTTTCGATTACGACCCGGAGGGTAGTCAAAGCAGTCGTTAAAGTATCTTTTTAGTTTTTTTTTTCTTTGCAAATCTCGCTCGAATCGCCGGCGTAGCTGTCTTCAGATTTTTATGCCAGTCGAGAGTTACGATCCCGGTTCAACTCAACGCTGATGACATTTTTTTTAGACTGCTGGTTATTCAGTTTTTTTTTAAATCCCGGGTGGTAAGAAGTTAATAACATTAATTAGCTTGTTCGGTTTTTTTTTTCGTCGCCTCGCTCGTGAGATTAAAAACTCGTTGAGGTGGAAGCGAAGCTGAGGGTGCGAGGAGTGGAATGTGGAGGAGAGATGAAGAGTTGGAGAATGAATTTTTATGCCCCGGGCGGCGTTTGCGGTGATAGTCTGGGCAATCAATTTTTATGTCGTACACAGACGAACGAGGCAACGTAGCGGAATTGCCGATAAGAAAAAGTTACCGAGAGAATGCACAGCGGAGAAGAAAAAAACAATTTTTTACCGATTTGCGCAGACTGTGTGGCTTTAAGGGGGAAGAGATTAAATGAATTTATTGAAAACACCTGAATTGTTACTAAACAAGAGCGAAATAAAAGCCGTCCTACTATTATCTGTGGCTGGAATGTCTTAAAGTTAGGAAGCGAGCTTCACCTTCGGAGCTTGTTGTTCGAATTTTTCTTCGAAATTTCGTTTTTCAGATCTGCGCAAACTTGTGGCCGTTTGGGTTGAGTGGGTCAACATTAGATAAATTTGTTGGAAACACCTGAAGCCAGGCAGCCCACGGTAACGAGGTAAGCCGAGTACTTGCGCGTTTCTACGCTCACTGCCTGTGGTTCGACGGGCATGAAATTGGGAAGTCAGCTTCACCTTCGGCACTTGTTGGTGGAATCACCCGATACTTCTTCAGGGTGAGCTGTGCAAAGCTCACTAAGGGTGGGATGTTTAAAGCACCCTCAGGGTGGGGTGGTTAAAGCTCACACGGGGTTGGATGGTAAAAAACTCACCCAGAGTGGCCTAGTTAAAGCTCACCCGGCGTGGGAAGCTATTACCCCACAGAGTTTTTACCCTGCAGCTGCTCGAGCTTTCTTCTTATTTGCTTTTTTCGCACCAATTTTCCCGCCGAGCTTGAGCTTTGACATTCGGGATGTGCCGTCTTTTATCGGATTTCGAATGCGAAATCCCCGTGTACTATAGATTTTGGGGCGCTCTTCGCATCGTGGACGGGTCGTGTTTGGAAGTCTCTTCTCTCAAGGTCTTGGGGGGACGGAGAAAGCTCCGCTAGGTTAAACATGCACTTTCGCAGTCAATCCGGGGATGATCGCTATTACGCCGACTTAGCTGTATTTTATTGAATCATTAATTCATTGATTCATTGATTTATTGATTTATTGATTTATTGATTTATTGATTTATTGATTTATTGATTTATTGATTTATTGATTTATTGATTTATTGATTTATTGATTTATTGATTTATTGATTTATTGATTTATTGATTTATTGATTTATTGATTTATTGATTTATTGATTTATTGATTTATTGATTTATTGATTTATTGATTTATTGATTTATTGATTTATTGATTTATTGATTTATTGATTTACTGATTTATTGATTTATTGATTTATTGATTTATTGATTTATTGATTTATTGATTTATTGATTTATTGATTTATTGATTTATTGATTTATTGATTTATTGATTTATTGATTTATTGATTTATTGATTTATTGATTTATTGATTTATTGATTTATTGATTTATTGATTTATTGATTTATTGATTTATTGATTTATTGATTTATTGATTTATTGATTTATTGATTTATTGATTTATTGATTTATTGATTTATTGATTTATTGATTTATTGATTTATTGATTTATTGATTTATTGATTTATTGATTTATTGATTTATTGATTTATTGATTTATTGATTTATTGATTTATTGATTTATTGATTTATTGATTTATTGATTTATTGATTTATTGATTTATTGATTTATTGATTTATTGATTTATTGATTTATTGATTTATTGATTTATTGATTTATTGATTTATTGATTTATTGATTTATTGATTTATTGATTTATTGATTTATTGATTTATTGATTTATTGATTTATTGATTTATTGATTTATTGATTTATTGATTTATTGATTTATTGATTTATTGATTTATTGATTTATTGATTTATTGATTTATTGATTTATTGATTTATTGATTTATTGATTTATTGATTTATTGATTTATTGATTTATTGATTTATTGATTTATTGATTTATTGATTTATTGATTTATTGATTTATTGATTTATTGATTTATTGATTTATTGATTTATTGATTTATTGATTTATTGATTTATTGATTTATTGATTTATTGATTTATTGATTTATTGATTTATTGATTTATTGATTTATTGATTTATTGATTTATTGATTTATTGATTTATTGATTTATTGATTTATTGATTTATTGATTTACTCAGTTCCTGTTAATTTCATTCTAGTGTCAAAATCGTTGCAGTTTCATTCGTACTTGAACCATGGATGGGCATTCATTGAATAAGAATGTATTTGAAATACGTTTTCAGATGAATAACTATTACATGATTAATTATCATGCAACAATTCAGATTTTCACCTTCCGTCGATAATGACAAATAATGTGGATAAACCATTGGTTCTACAATTGATTCCAATATTAAAAAACAATTATAATCAAGTATAACTCGGTAATGAAAGGATTTGTAATACATTTCCATCGGATGAATGCCCATATTGATTGCCACCCTTCGAGCGTTATAACTTGTACATGTTGATTCGGTTTCGAGACCGTAGAAGCCGGAGCTGTCGAACGAGAACTTGATGCAAGCACGCTTGAAATGCATCGTCGAAGCGTCTTCGAGACGTTTCCCTATTAAACCTCAACGGTCTCATTTCGGTAGAATTTCGTGACGGTCAAAGGCGGATCCTTTTGACCCCAACGACTAATACTTGTATTCTAAAATAGCGTTTCCATTATTTTTAAATGTAAAAAACCTCAAAGTATTCTGTAAGTCTTTTAGCATTAGGATTAATTGAGTTTTTATTACCAATTATAACTTCAGCGTAATTTTAAAAAAAATTTGAAAATAATGCAGTCACTATTTTTGACAAAATTATTAAGAACTTTTTCGAATTTGAAGATATTTCCAAGATAATTTACGCACAGAACGTAGAGATACTTCACTTTTGTCTGCTTGCCACGGATAGAAAGTTTGCGAAAAAGATCTGGATGTTAAATCCTATGCCCGCATCGAACACGGTTTGATTACAGAGAGAATAATGACATCTCGACTACGTACTTTTCTCGAATGTTCCGGCTTAGCATCTCTACCGACAATCGTCGAACATCGACGATCTTTTATTGCAATAAATGCTATTAAAAAAAAATTAATTGAAAAGAAATCATATAAGTAAACGTTATCGTCTTCATAAGTTTTACCAGAAGGAAATTCGACGTTTTCATATCTTCGTATAAAATTCCTTCGTTTTATTTTTATTATAATGAACGGGTGCGGATCAAAGATTCGAATATTCAATCCGAATATTCTTCCGACCAAGGTTGTAAAGAATGCATTATTCTTCGTAATGCGTCATCGTTTTTACTACTCATTTTTTTAATGATAAAGAATATTTTAATGCTGTAATGAGTGCTGTTGATTTTTTTCCATCGCTCATTATTTTAAATAATTTTTTTCTTCTATTTCTAATAACTTTTGATAAATAATACTAAACAAAATTACATTTCTCATGAAAAATTGTGGATAATGCAATTTTTTCTTCATTGAAAATATTACAAACCTGCTTTTGACAGATCGATAGATCGAATAAAAAATGTTTAATTCGTCTCGGCTCAGGGCGGCTTATTCCATTCAGGCGGCCGAACGCTGCCTGCAATAGTTTTGATACGCCAATAGTTTGGCTTCCGGAATTTTAATCTTTCGTGACATTGACAGCCGGAGCCATGCCGATTCGTATAATTATTTTTTCGTAGCATTTTAATTCGATTCATCGACTTTTCCCAACGTCAAATATTCCAAACTTTTATCCACACCCTAATGGACGACTGCATCATGCTGCAACCCATAGGACAAAATACTTTCACAATACTCTCGGAACGACATCAACCAAACCCCTTTATCCCCAATAATGGCACTGTGCCAACAAACCACGGAAATAAAAAACAAAAAAACCCATAAAAACAACTAGTAAAAAAATACGAGAAGAATAAAAGTCTTCAAGTGTAATCTGGTCAATTGAAAAAAACGTTTCCATTCTTTCTATAAATGAACGCGTGCGTCATTCGCAAAAATACCACGTGAACCGTTGAATTTCGAATATTCGGTTGACGATAGATCGAAAATGATTCCGGACTTCTATATATGGGGCGAAATTCGCGAAATGAAATCGGTTCATACTCAAAAAATCGATTTTCTATAGAAATAAACGAAATATCGATTTTTTTCCAAAATAGATTTCATTTTTCTTTTTTTTTTAAGTTGGGAAACCATCATCATATATTCAAATTTCGGAAAAACTCGAATTTTTGCAAAATTCCAAAAAAAAAAAAAAAATATTAGGAACCCGCTGCTAATTTTAATTTTATGAAAAAAGTTCTTTAATTTCAATAGAGTATCTAGGAAAAAAAATTCATCCAAATAAAAATGGGGCAAATAGCAGTTACCTCTTGATAAAAAAAATAGTGGGGGGAGGGGAGGGGAAGGAGGGGTCTAAAAAATCTTTAAAAAAATTAGTAAGGTCGTAGAATCCAAAAGAAACTAAAAAAAAAAAAATCATCGACCACACCGGGGGATAGAAGGGTTTCAGTCCGGTGAAACGGCGAATTTTGCCCCATAGATATTTTTTTCTACTCTATTGTTATAAACGCCGATGCATAAATTCATAATCCGTGGTTCTGACAAGTCATTTGATAAGCATGAGTTGTCTATTCTGCATGGAAAACGTCTATTCTTCGGAACCGTAATCACACGACGGATGCCGCACGTGCGGTATCGACTACATAGGCGAATGAACAATATAATGGAGAAAAAGTACGAGCACGTCATAACGGGAACAATCATGAATAGCCAGTTTCAGTTTACGAGACATTTTTCCGTGGTAATCTACCGGCCGGACGAGCCCGCATTATCGGCGAACGTGCGAGACAAAAAAAAAAAAAACAAAAACAAAAAAAAAAAAGCACGTAACGTAACACATAATGCACGGAGATAGCGAGTATGGTCTGACCATTCCCGTGCTGTTACTACTGACGCCCAACGCCAACGTGTACCGCCATGGTCGTGGTATGGATGTGTTATAGATCTATATACCGGGTGTTTCACCTAACTCGACCGTCTTAAATATCTCGATAATTATCGACGTCACGAAAAAATGTTCCAGACAAAAGTTGTACGGTGCGAAGGGGGTCATCAAATGCGACCGATTTTTTTTTAATTCGGTGGAGGCGCTGACGCACAGTGAAGGTCACCTCCACTTTTTTAAATGGTACGGTACATTTTTTTTTTCAACCGTTTTGTAGAGCATCGCAAACTGCATGGACAATATTCGGGGGTCGGAGTGGTTAGAGGTCATTGAAGATCGGTCATTTTTCATTTTTTATTAATTGTTTCATTCATTTTTCATTTTTCATTAATCATTTCATGAATTTTTCATTCATGCATTTCTCATTCATCATTTTATCCATTTTTCATTTATTTTTCATTCATTTTTCATTCATTTTTCATTTATCATTTCATTCATCATTTCATGCATTTTTCGTTCATCATTTCATTCACTTTTTATTAATCATTTCATTCATTTTCCATTTATCATTTTTCATTTATCATTTCATGCATTTCTCATTCATTTTTCATTCATTTTTCATTCATTTTTCATTTATCATTTCATTCATTTTTCATTCATCATTTCATTAATTTGTCATTCATCATTTCATTCATTTTTCATTCATTTTTCATCACTCATCATTTTCATTCATCATCATTCATTCATTCATTCATCATCATTCATCATCATCGTCTGATTTGGTCATTTTTTGTGACCCCGATAATCACCGAGATATTTAAGGTGGTCAAGTTAGGTGAGACACCCGGTATGTGTGTGTGTATGGCACGGCTCGACCGTTACTGCACTTTTCCACTACGTAAATATTGGACAGCTCAATGAAATTTACGATCATCGATATTTCTGCCTTTCGTTTTAAATTGGACGCCGCAACTATTTCGCCGATTCGACGGTGAAACATTTTTCGTTGGTTCGAGTGAAAAACGCAAAAAATTTTGGTCAGCGAACATTCGTGTGAGGCAATCAGCGGCGGGCATCGTGATTGTTTTTTTTTTTTTTAACTTGCAAGCTATTGGTGTTTTCTCGGAGAAATTAGAGTTTGTTGATTTGAGCTTTTGAAAAGTGATTATTTAATTTTGCAAAAGGTGATCGATTATATTTCATTGATTGATTGATATTGATTATATAATTATATACAGGAGAAAGGTAATTGATTATAATTTAAGATTTCTGATTGTGATTAATAAAGCTATTGATTGGAATTGTGGATAATATAATTAATCATATTTTCTGTATCTAATTTTTAATTTTGATCAATAAAGCTATTTATTAGAATTGTGGATAATAATATTGATATTAATTATATTTTCTGTTTCTAATTTATAATTATAATCAATAAATTCATTGATAAAAATTGTAGATAATATAATGGTAATTGATATAATTTTAATTAATCATATTTTCTGTATCTAATTTCTAACTTTTATCAATAAAACTATTAATTAGAGTTATGGATAATATGATTAAAAAATTCATTATGTTTTCTGTTTCTAATTTATAATTCTCATCAATAAAGCTATTAATTAGAGTTATAGACTGTATAATTCTAGCTAATTATATTTCTCCGTTCTTCTCCGAATTATATCGGTTTATATTTTCTAATTCTAATTATCGAAGCTATTCCAAATTCTATATTATATTTTCTAATTATATTTTGTTCGAATCAGAAGAAACCATCAGAATGGAAGAGTAAAAAAAAATAATTAGACAGAAGATACGGGGATTCCCTCGCGAGTTGTAGAAACTCCTCAGTGGTTTCTCTCTGCCAACGTTGCCACACTCACGGCGAGGATCGGAGAGCGACATGGCAACGCTGCAGCCTGAAAAACGTTGCAACATTTCTCCCAAGAGGTAATTAATGTCATGGGGTCGCATGTGGTGACAAATCTAGGGTCAACTTTGAGAAGAACGAGTCAAAATACTTCGAGTAGATTCGTAGAAATTTAACAATATACACGTGAACTTCGTCCCGTCAACGACAAACGTATCGAGTAGGAAAATAAACGTAACGGTCACCAATAATTATCACCAATAACCAAAGTATTTACGCGACTCTAACCCTTCACCGTCACATTGAGGGAAATCCACCCGTCGATCAACCGACGACCGTCGGTTTTTCTTCCCGTTTTCATCTCTTCGTGAATTTTTTTTACCATTTTGCCATTTGATTTCTTCCAAATAAACTTTTCGTACATCACATAGAATGTTCTAAGCATGTTCTGTAATTTTTTCAACCACTTCGGACGGATAGTTCGCTCACAAACGTTCTTTTCACAAACCGATCACAAACCCTTCACAAACGTTTTTTCTTTCCGTTCCCATCTCTTTATGATTTTTTTTTTTTACCATGTTGCCATTTTATTACTCCCAAATAAACTATTCGTACATCATTGAGAATGTTCTAAGCATGTTTTGTAATTTTTTCAACCACTTCAGACGGATAGTTCGATCACAAACGTTCTTTTCACAAACCATTCACAAATGCTTCGCAAACGGTTTTTCTTTCCGTTCCCATCTGTTGATGAATTTTTTTCACCATGTTGCCATTTTATTTCTCCCAAATAAACTTTTCGTACATCATCTAGAATGTTCTAAGCACGTTCTGTAATTTTTTCGACCACTTCGGACGGATAGTTTGCTCACAAACATTTCCCCAAAACCTGACTGGGTGAAATCCACCCAATATGACGGTCGTGATATTATTCCATAGTACGACGTTCAAGGACTGTAGAAAAAAAATAAAACACTACGAGCGAATGATAATTAGTTGCATCAAAACTGTTGGGTACTAAAACTTCTCCTCCTCCATCTAAAAGAAACTTTTTTATATTGCATGTAACCGTATATAAACTCGTCTTCAGTTTTCCGTAAGCCGAGCGAGTATCAAAGTCGTGTAACGAGTTTCAATTCCGCGTTGATTCCTCCGAACGGAGTTCTCCGGTTTACCAATGCAATTTTGCTTCTTTCCCTTCGGCCGCAATTGCCGAGAGTTTCCGAGACTCGGTAAAAGTAGTTGAGGCTCACCGAGCCTTCGTTCTTGTGAAATAAATGCCTTGAAATCTCAAGAACGAGAGAGAAAGAGAGAAAGAGAGAAAGAGAGGGAGAAAGAAAGAGAGAAAGTTTCGAACGGTTTTGGGATAAGACGCAGATCGTGGCGCAACCTTCGAATAACCCACCGAAGAAATTTGTCAATCGTTATTTCATCGTTATCTCGACGGTGAAAATTCTCCCTCACCCAAGAAAACGTTTTCGACGATTATTTTATTCAAGACGTTTATTATGGTCACCATAAAAAGCAAGATAAAGAGCCCGAAGCCCGCGGAGAATTCCATGATTAAATTTGAATATCCGTGGAATATATTTGCAAAAACGTTCGAAGATAAAATTCAACAGCTACAAAATTCTTTGATTAAATCGTCATCGGTTCTTAAAATACAGACATTTTTTTTAAATTTCGTTTTTTTTTTTCGTCTGTCTCGTTGCGTCGAGAAATTATCTGGAAGGGTAATTAAACTCTTGAATTAACGAAGGAACTTACCGGTATCACATCGGCGTCTTATCCTCAATCCTCTCGCCACGAAACTGCACATACACATGAAAATAAATTAAAATAAAACGAAACAAACTTTCTCGCTCGTTGATTCAGCAAGTGTGCACCTTAAATTCTAAATTCTTCGTTATCCACCTCACGCACGATTCTATACAGTTCCATAATTTCACTTTGATAATCATCGTTATCTATGCGGGCTTTCATAAAAATTGTCGCTCAATTTTTCGCACTTTCATCGTTTTTTTTTGAGATTTTATTATATTTTATTTTACTTTATTTTTTTTTAGGCAATTGTCCCAAGAGTCGTACGCGTAATACACGAATTTACGAGTCGCACACGGTCACGTACCGTTCGTACAGAAATAGCCCGGTCTTTTGTCGCCGGCCGGATAAAAGAACTCTTGAAAAAAGAAAACAAGAAACGAGAAGCGAAAAACAAACGCGATGTTGGTTTCGACGCGTTCGCGATATAATTCCCGAATAAAATCGGGTTGAGACGAAGAAGCTCGGCGCCAAAAGCTTCGATTTTCGGTCAACCACCTTTTTGTCTTGCGTATGAATGAATAAATTTTCGGGGTATTTAAATTATTCGTTTATTATTCGACTCGCACCCTCGGCGTGAAATTTCTTCGGCTTCGCGTTTCATCATTCAGGCCGGGGAAAATCTTTCGGGTGTGCTCGAAGCACCGTGCAATGTACTCGTTACACTACTGTGGACCGAGTGCACGAGCTTGAATGGAAGAGCACACAAAACGGCGCCCAGTCACTGATGCGCGACACAACGTGCGCCGAGACGAATTATTTAACGCTCGGACTCGGCGTTAGCCTTTCTCTCCGTGGATTTCCAGCGATATTGTATTATTGATTGTTTCATTCACGAATTTGTTATTTTGTCGAATTTATTATTGATAAGTTTCACGGTTGTATTGATGAGCTTGTTGATTGATTGTTTTATTCGCGGATTTATTGTTTTGTCGAATTTATTGTTGATAAGCTTCACAGTTATATTGATGAGCTTGTTGATTGATTATTTTATGCACGGATTTATTTTTTTGTCGAATTTATTGATGATAAGCTTCACAGTTATATTGACGAAATTTGTCGATTGATTATTTTATTCGCGAATGAACTATTTTTTGAAATTTATTATTAATAAACTTTACAGTTGTATTGACGAAATTTGTTGATTGATTATTTTATTCACGGATTAACTATTTTGTGGAATTTGTTATTAATTAACTTGTTGATTGATTATTTTATCCACTAGTTAACTATTTTGTGGAATCAATTGTTAACAAACTAGTTTATTGATTATTTTATTGTATACGATTGTATTAACAAATTTATTGTTTGATTATTTCATTCACGAATGAACTATTTTGTCCAATTTATTATTAACAAATAATATCGAGATTCAAAAATTGTTTTGCTTTAATAAATTCATGTTTTATTATATTTATTTTTTCGGTCACTATTATCATATTAATTGTTTGGTTTCAGGGATTATTTCTTTGTATTTTTACGTATTTGTTTACAGATTCGTATCCTTCGTCGCCTTCTCGGAGCCTCTTGATTTTTCTCTTCTCGTGTCTTTCTCGTCTCGACCCTTCGGTGATTTGTCGAAATCCGTCGGCTTGACGAGTAGAAACCGGAAGTAGAGCCGACCAATTAGTATGATTCGGTGAGAAATCGTGGAAACGAATCGTTAGATAGAAATAAGAGATATCTCTGATCTCTATTCCGATCTAATTTATTTATTTATTTATTTATTTATTTATTTATTTATTTATTTATTTATTTATTTATTTATTTATTTATTTATTTATTTATTTATTTATTTATTTATTTATTTATTTATTTATTTATTTATTTATTTATTTATTTATTTATTTATTTATTTATTTATTTATTTATTTATTTATTTATTTATTTATTTTTTTATTTATTCATTTAATTATTCATTTATTTTTTTATTTATTCATTTAATTATTCATTTATTTTTTTATTTATTAATTTATTAATTTATTAATTTATTAATTTATTAATTTATTAATTTATTTATTTATTTATTTATTTATTTATTTATTCATTTATTTTACTTATTCATTTATTTATTTATTTATTTATTTATTTATTTATTTATTTATTTATTTATTTATTTATTTATTTATTTATTTATTTATTTATTTATTTATTTATTTATTTATTTATTTATTTATTTATTTATTTATTTATTTATTTATTTATTTATTTATTTATTTATTTATTTATTTATTTATTTATTTATTTATTTATTTATTTATTTATTTATTTATTTATTTATTTATTTATTTATTTATTTATTTATTTATTTATTTATTTATTTATTTATTTATTTATTTATTTATTTATTTATTTATTTATTTACTTATTTATTTATTTATTTATTTATTTATTTATTTATTTATTTATTTATTTATTTATTTATTTATTTATTTATTTATTTATTTATTTATTCATTTATTCATTTTAACATTGATCAACAGCAGTCACGTACTTTTACGCCCTTTCTTATTTTTTTCCATAGCAATTCCAATCATCCCCCGACGAGTTCGACAGCTTCGAAGGAAAAGAAAACGGTTTCGAAGCACTCACTGAATTTTTTCCACTCTCCCAGTCACGATTGGCGTTGAAGCCAGTTCAACTGCGTCCTCGAAACGCCAGCAATTAAACCTTTTCCCCAGTGACGATTGATCGCCGCATAAATCACTTTCTTTCGGAACAAGCGGAAATCGTTACATTTTTTTTTATCATCGCGATTCACTGATCGATTGAATTTTCGTCGTTCGTTGGCTCTGACGAATTGAGTCTCACCGACGAAACCGAATGATTGATGTTTCAATTAATTTGCACGCGATCAATCGACCATCGACGTTCATTCCGCGTGAATTAATCCGAACGCGGAAGAAGAAACGAGCGCGGCTCGAATCGTTCCGCAAACGCGTTTTTTTTTGCGTTTCCAATCGTCGTCGAATCAAATAATTTCGCATTCATATTCGTTATTTATTTCTTCGCAACGTTAATCAACGGTTGATTCGTTCAACCTTTAGATTCATTTTAACGAAGATCTCATTGTAGAACAGCGACGAGAGGAATAATATTATTTTTCACGCAATTATTTGATCACCGCGTATAATCGAGAATGCAACGTCGTCGTTTATTCCGATAAATGGATTCAATTACGTCCTTTGTGCAGCTTTAATTGCCGGTTATGCGTCGAGGTTTTGATTCGATTGAGTTAGTATCAATTTCATCGACCACTCGTCGGTGTTTCTCATATCAATCGTTCAACGATCGTTCGATTTCTCCGTTGATTAGCAAACGCAGCCGGTAAATTAACGAAGTTGTCGTTGTTGATTTATTTATTTTTTTTACTAAGTTTCTTTCGCTACTTCCGGTACGTGACGGATGGCCGACCCTTCGACCGTTGGATTAGCGTTGCGAAGGCGGCGTGGGATTAATTCTCTTTGCTACGAGTGCCAATCATTTTTTTTTTTTTATTGACTTTTCTCGGGACTTCGAACGTGTCCCCCTTAATCGCTTGTGACGACGAGAATTTGTGATTCTTCGGAGAAGTTGTCTTCGAAGGATTTTGAAACTTTGTCTTTTCTCCGATGTTCCGGGATTTATTCGTAGTTCCGAAACGATTATGAGTCATCGTTAAGGGGTTGGAACAAACGCGGGTTCGGCGAGCGAACGAGCGTGAACGGAATTTTCGAGTGGAACTCGAGGAATTTGTATTTCGTGTAATTAGGCCGAGGCGAAGGAGGTTCTTGTTCGCTCGAATTGCTTCTGTGCCATTCGAGGGATTTTAGACTGTACGGATGCGGGAGGAAGTCGGTTTGACCGATATTCGGTGGAATGGTTCAACGTTGCGTTGACAAACTGGGTCATTTCGACGAATTTTGGGTAAGATCGCTCGTCTTTTCTAGATTGACAATTTTTGATAATTTCTTTGAACAATTGAATGCTATTTTTTGGGATTTTACAGATGTAGACATGTACAGAAGTCTTTAAGGGGACTGAGTCACCTAAAAAGACGAAGGAAAAAAAATTTTTTTTTTGTGACAAGATCAATCTACATTTTCATTATAATTTATCCTTCTGAAGTATCTATACTTAGCTATCTTTTCAAATTTTTTCAGAACCATATCAAGCATCCGAACGCTGTGATATTTTCCCAAAGTTTGGGAGCTTGTTGTAAGATTCAGACCGAACAAGTCAACCGATCGTGGACTTTGACGTCTCATTTTGTTCAGGAAACACATAATTCCGAAGTGAATGTGGGAATTTGAAATGCGAGGTACGATGAAGTTATGGTGACCTATTGTTCAACTGTTTTTCCACAAATTTTGTTTCCTTTTTACGTTATAGGCTGCTAAAATGTTTAAAGTGCATCAAAAAACAAAATCCCACATTCACTTTGGAATTATGTGTTTTCTGAACAAAATGAGACGTCAAAGTCCACGATCGGTTGAGTTGTTCGGTCTGAATCTTACAACAAGCTCCCAAACCTTGGGAAAATATCACAGCGTTCGGATGCTTGATATGGTTCGGAAAAAATTTGAAAAGATAGCTAAGTATAGATACTTTATAAGGATAAATTAGAATGAAAATGTAGATTGATCTTGCCACAAAAAAACATTTTTTTTTCCTTCGACTTTCTAGGTGACTCAGTCCCCTTAATGTGTGTTGCTGATGTTTTTTTTCATGACAGCCGATGGGAGAGTTGTCAATGGTAGGTGGATGAAGTAATTGCTGGATTAAATGTACCCGGTGTGCTAAAATCGTGGCTCGAGAGAAATGTGTCATCTTAAAGTTGAATTTGTTTTTAATTTTTATAAATTATTATCATGAATAATTAAAAAATTATTCGACATGGAAATATTTTATGGATTGTCTCATTCACGAATTAATTATTTTGTCGAATTTATTATCAATAAACTTGACTGGTATATTGACAATCTGGTTAATTGATTATTTCATTTATGAATTAATTATTTTGGCGAATTTATTATTAACAAACTCGTTGATTGATTATTTCATTACCTAATTAACTATTTTGTCGAATTGCTTATTAACAAACTTGTTAATTATTTATTTCAATTTTGAACCAATTATTATCTCAAATTTGTTGTTAACAAACTTCTTGATTAATTATTTCTTTTACTAATTAACTATTTCGTCGATTTTATTGTTAACAAACAACAACAAATCAATAAAATAAATTATTCGACATGAAAATATATTCAATATTTTGTTAAAATAAGAGCTAATCCTACATAAACAATTTTCAATCATTTATTTACACAATTTAATTGTATATTTTCGGAATTTTTATTACACAGACACATTGAAAAGTATCGAAATTGTATTTCTGATTTTTTTTCATAAAAACCAACGGAAGGATTATCGCTAGCAGGTGGTTGAAGTACACTGCCGGGTTAAATTTACCCGGTGATTTTTATGATCACTTACTATAAAATTTAAGAAAATTTATTATGATTACGGATTATAAACAAATTCCTCTACATGGAAATTTGCTGAAGATTGTTTTCGTATAAAATCCAATTATTTGTGAGTTTATACTAATATTTTATCACTACGAAATTTATTACTCATCCTTTTCCAAGAATCGTGTCGAAATTACAAGAAGCGATTTCGAGAAGCGACTCTCAAAAGAGAACGGAAGAATAATTCCGTAATAATCGTAAATGCAGAGGGAATACAAAAGCGTGAAAACGGTGGAAGAAACATTAATCGAAATATTGTCGGAGACGGTTTGCAATACGAATGTTGACAAAAGGACTGACTGTAAGGGATAAAACGTAGCTCGCATAAAAAGAACGGGAGTCCTTGATCCCCAATTGGTCGAGGGTAATCCTTAAGGGGGCCCGCGAGTTTCTGAGCCCACTTAAGCCGTCGTCGTAACGAAGAAAGCATATTTCACACTTCCGGAAGCTAGATCTCGAATGATGTACGATTAATCGGAGGATTGGGGCGAAAAAGGACGCACAAGGGTGGAGCTGGATCACGTATATAAAACATATATTCGAATTTGTTTACACATTGAGATTTCAACGATAATACGGGTTCGAGATATTGCGACAGAAAAATAATTGACTGAAATCAAAGAATAATAATCATAAAATGTAGGTATTATAATAAAATGAGTTTAATAATCATTCAATCATAATCATCAATGAAAACGTTAAATTCATAGTATTTAACAAAATAAACTACAATGATCGAAGAATGATAATCATTGGATTAATTATAATAAGAATTATTCGATGATTATTTATTGATAATTATTAATTAAAAAATAGAAATGAATAATCATTAATAAAATAATCAAAAATAATCGACGGATAATAATAGAAAGTGTTGAAGAATCATATAATAATAATCATCAATAAAAACATTATATTAATAATCATTAATAAAATAAACAACAATGATCGAAGGATGATAATCATTGAATTAATTATAATCGAAATTATTCGATGATTATTTAATCATAATCATCAATAAAAACATAAAATCAATAATCATTAATAAAATAAACAACAATAATCGAAGAATAATAATCATTGAATTAATTATAATAGAAATCATTCGATGAACATTAAATTATAATCAATAAAAAAATTAAATAAATAATCATCAATGGAATAATTGAGAACAATCGAAGAATAATCATCATTAAATTCTTCACAATAGAATTCATTCGATAATCGTTGAATCATAATTATCAATAAAAAATAAAATTATTGATCTTTGATGAAATAATAAATAATCATTGGATTAAAAATAATTCGCCGAGCATTTAATTATTGTAAAAAGCTCTCGTGAACGTAAACCAACGATTGCGGTTGATTAAAATTGTAAATTCCTAGCCGAACGAACTACCACGGCGCGTTGAATTCCGCGGTCAGTTTATTTTTGTTAACAAACTTTATATAATCCGCTCGCAGTGGTCGGAGTATTATAAACGCCGTTATTGGAGCGCGCAAAGTCCCAAAAATTCGATCAAACTTTTCAACGTCCAACGTAACAAACTGAATCAGCTTCGGGTTCTCCCAAAACTTTTTTCCCAAAAAAAATGAAACAAAAGTCTGACAAAATTGAAATTAAAAAAATTAATTCGCCATTGCACTTTAATTGATCAAGGATGGGAATAAAAAGGGGATGAAACGTTGATTGTGCCAGACAAACTCCTTCAAACCCTCATCGCACTTACCCACGCCAGAAACCCAAATTTTTGTTTCTTCCTATTATTTTTTCAAACTTCATCAATCACTTTTAAATTTCATTTTCGCCACTCCCACGCGATCACGCACTTTTTTTTATATTCATTTCCGGTAATAACGATTTGAAAGAAATAATAATTTTATAAAATAATTAACACAGGTACAAAAATTGATGTATAGGAAGGTTTATAGTGGAACGAAAAATGTATAATACGCGTATTTCGAAGACGGAGGAAACGGGAAGATGCGGAGACGGTGGACCAGCGGAATTCGCAGCGGTCCTCACGGAAAACGCACTAAAGCCAGCAAGACGCGGTTTAGTCGGGGTGTCAGAAATGACCCTGGCAGTGATCGCCGCCTGCGCGTTGCTCTCTGCGTTTCGACACGCGACTTCTCCCCTCTGGTTTCGTCCCGAGCGTTTCTCGTCTTCTGCTTCAACGTCTTTACGCGCTCTGGTATCGTTGTCTCTTGCATTACACCTCTCCCCCCCCCCCCCCTGCCTCGTATCTCGCTACTGGTCCAATTGTTATTTCCACGCTACTGTGCGGGTTACCTCCGGTTCATTTTACCTCGCCACGCGGTTGGACCCGTATCAGCATCGATGCTCACTGATCGCCGATAAAAGAGAAATTGCCTAAAAGTCGTTTTGTATCTGAATTTATTTGGCGCATTTTTTTTTTTTGGTTTTTTTTTAACAGAAAAGTATTTTTTACGTACTGTTGTGAAAAATGTGTTTTTCGTATTTATGAGCACGTAATGTTGGGTCTGTTTTTGATTTTGTTGGAGGAGTTTATGATGATAGGAGTTGAGAAAGTCGAGATTGTTATTGATATGAACGACTTTGGCTATAAAAAAAGTGTGGGTGGCGTAAAAATCGTACGTAAGATCTTCGATTTGAATAGTGACAGAAGATAAAAGAAAAATTGCCTAAAAGTTGTCGTGTATTCGAATTTATTCGGCGCGAGTTTTATTTTTTTTTTCAAACAGAAAAGTAATTTTTACGTACTGTTGTGAAAAATGTGATTTTCGTATTTTTATGCACGTAATTTTGGTTCTATTTTTGATTTTGTTGGAGGAGTTTATGACGATAGGAGTTAAGAGCGTCAAGATTGTTATTGATATGAACGACTTTGGCTATAAAAAAAATACGGTTGGCGTAAAAATCGTACGTAAGATCGTCGATTTGAATAGTGACAGAAGATAAAAGAAGAATTGCCTAAAAGTTGTCGTAGATATATCTAAATTTATTGGCGAGAGTTTTTTTTTTTCAAAACAGAAAAGTACTTTTTACGTACTGTTGTGAAAAATGTGATTTTCGTATTTTTATGCACGTAATTTTGGTTCTTTTTTTGATTTTGTTGGAGGAGTTTATGACGATAGGAGTTAAGAGCGTCAAGATTGTTATTGATATGAACGACTTTGGCTATAAAAAAAATACGGGTGGCGTAAAAATCGTACGTAAGATCGTCGATTTGAATGGTGACAGTAGATGAAAAATAAATTACCCGAAATTTCTCTCGTATCTTAATTAATTTACCGCGAATTTTTTTTTCTTTTTCATAACAATAAAATATTATCTACCAATTGTTGTGAAAAATATGTTTTTCGTATTTTTTGTGCACGAAGTTTTGGTTCTATTTTTGATTTCATTGAAGTAGTTTACGACGATGAGAGTTACGAGTGTCAAAACTGTCATTGAGATTAACGATCGTGGCTATAAAAAAAAAATACGGGTGACGTGAAAATCGTAGCCAAGATCTCCGAGTTGAAGAGTCACAGGAGCCCATGACGTGCGCTAGCATCCGCTTAACATCGTCATTTATATATATATGGGACGTTACATCCCAAATCACCAGATTGGAAACCTTCTATTCTCCGATGTTGTCGATGGTTTTTTTTTCAGCATCGTTTGAATCCTACGGCGTCGCTAATTTTTTATTTTTTATTTTTCGGATTTACCCTTTTCCTCACCCCCACCCCATTTTTTTGGCTTATCAAGAGGTAACTGCTATTGTGCTATTTTTCAATTGGATGAAATTTTTTTCCTAAATACTTCTTCGAAATTGAGACATTTTTTTTCATAAAATTGGAGTGGGATTCATGTTTCTAATATTATTTCAAAAAACTCTTTTTGAATTTTGAAAGAATTCGATTTTTTCCGAAATTCCAATGCATCTTAATGGTTCCCTGTCTAAAAAAAAAAATAAAAATTAAATATTTCTGGCAAAAAAATTGATATTTCGATGCTTTTCTATAGACAATAGATATTTTTATTATTTTAGTTTCATAAAAAAATAAAAAATTATCAAAAAATCCATTGTCCATCGAATAAAATCGTAGCATAGATATATTCCCAGGAGAAATTTAATTTTTCTTATTTTTTAGATAGGGAATCATCACCACACACTCAAATTTCTGAAAAACTCGACTATCCAAATATACAAAAAATTCTTCCAAAATATTAAAAACATGCATCCCACTCAAATTTCATTAAAAAACATCCCTAATCTCAATAAACTACCTGCCAAAAAAATGTCATCCAATTGAAAAATAACCCAATAGCAGTCTCGACCAAAAAAAAAAAAAAATGCGGTGAAATAAAAAAAAGGAAGTATCTAAAAAATAAAAATAAATAAAACCGAGTTACGCCAAAACAAACTAAAAAAAAAAATCATCGACCACATCAAGAAATAAAAGGCTTTCACCCCGACGATTCATGATGAATTGCCCCATACACAAATATATACATAACACGTCTCGTTAAATTATAATGCTCGCCATCCGTTCGTCCGGTCCACATGCATCTCCGCGGGTCGTCATCGTTGTCTCGAATTCGACCGATCGTTCTCACGACTACACTTCTTCCCCACGTCCTGGACCATCTCGCGTTGATGAGATTTCACACGAGGCCCAGCCTCGTTCGGGTTAAACCGCATCAACAACAAACAACAAACAAATGATATAACAAATGTTATATCCTAATAACTTCGTCCACGTCTCTCAAGTTCCATTCGTTCCCGTTCATTCGCATGAATATGTAAATTGTATCTGTGAAATATCGCAAGCGATGGTAAACGTCGAGGGTGGGACGCGAATTACGAGAGTATTTTTTTCCATTTTTATCGAAGCTCGCGGCGTCACGAAGATTCGCTGATATATAACGGTTGATATATAAATATGAATATACGTATAAATACGTCCGAGACGGACGAAACGACGCTAAGATGTGCGGGGAAAAACGTTTGTGACGTGGATGAAACAACGTCGGTTCTTATCTCATGGATTTCCGAATGGGAGGCTGCGGACGTTGGTTGGACACTTCTTGAGATTGAGGGATGAAGGGTGGGTTTCGCAGCAACGTGGAGGAGCTTGAATTTTTTTTTTAGAAAATATTGCGGGCCGGCGGTTATAACGAATACGTAACAGGGTGGCTATTACCGGGCGAAGGGCGTTGCGCGAGGGTGTCTACTCGCCCTTTGTCGAGGGAAATTTGATGGTCTTGATGGAATTCTTAATGGAGGAATCGTGCTGACGAATATCGAGGTCGCAATGACGTCTTCATCGCGAGTGAATTTCGACGGAACGTTTTCAATTGTTACGAAGAGTTGTAGTATAAAATATAACACGTGTATGGGTCATTTTTATATATTTCTATCTTTTTTTAATTAAAAATTGATGAATCTGCATAAAACCTGAGCCAAGTGGGACAAAATGACCTGACCCAAGGGTTAAATTTTTTTTCCTGAAAGTAGGGTTTATACCCGTGAATTCCATGTGGTATTGGATTTTTTCGAGAATAATTAGTCCTCCCACCAATATAATTACCGGGATGGAGAAAAATTGCGTGTATTTTAAACGGGAAACTTCACCTGCTTCTCGGAAGGTGAAAAAGTTGGACTAAGAGGTTCAAACTAAGCTCAACATTGTTTTTTTTGCCATTGATTGACACCACTCTCCAATCACATTTCAAAAATGACCCAAATAAGAACCACCCTAATATTTATATTTGGTATATTTATATGGAGAAACCTAATATATATTGGATGATTCTACTCTCATAGAAAATGTTCTCTTTTGTAGGTGGAAAAAAATCAAAGGTATTGTGGACTAGGGCTAATGTAATACGAGCTAGTTTATTTGGGAGACAATCACTCTCGTCGGAAATATTGTTCTGCAGCTGGTAATAAATTATTAAGGCTATCGTACGATCTAATTTCGTTAGGATAATTTTACTGGCGTAAAAAATATTCTACTATGGGTGAAAGAAAAATCGATGGGATCCCGTAGGCCAGAGCTATTATAATAGGGGTTGATTCTTTGAGGTAACAATTATTTATATGGGAAATATTCTCCTGTAGCTAGTAATAAATTTTCAGAACTATTGTTGGATATAGATTTTCAGAGTAACTTTCTGCTAAATCTTCTTCTGTAGCTGGAAATAAATCGATAAGACTATCGAACGATTCAATTTTTTAAGATAACTCCACTCTCGTATAAAATATTCTTCTGTAGCTGAAAAAAAAAATCGATAGGGTTCGAAGGGTCGGAGCTATTACAATATGAACTTGTTTTTTGAGGTACAATAATTACTCTCATGGGAAATATTCTTCTGTAACTGGTAATAAATCGATAAGACTATCAAACGATTTAGTTTTTTATGATAACTTTATTACTCTCGTAGAAAATATTCTTTTGTAGCTTAAAAAAGAAATCGATAGGGTTCGAAGGGTCGGAGCTATTATTATATGGACTCGTTTTTTTCGAGGTTTGATCACTCTCGTGGGAAATATCTTTCCGTAGCTGGTAATAAATCAGTAGGGCTATTGAACGATCTAGTTTTTTAGGGTACGATACCGCCACGCGGTATAAGACCACTTGCCAAGCGCACAATCAAAAACTAGTCGCAACTTTGAAAGATTGTAGCTCCGTCAAAAATGAACCTACAGATTTTCCATGCAGACCATTGCGAAGCTTGTTTAATTCTGACCTGAATGAACCTTAATTGGGTGGATTCGGACTTCTGTGTCCCGAGATATCACGTGAGGAAGACAAAAAAATAATTATGATTCATTTTTTACGAAGTTACCAACTTTCAAAGTCGCGACTGGTTTTTGATTGGGCAGATAAGTAAGTGGTCTGAAGACATTATTTTACATATGAAAATAAAAAACAAGGGTGCAAAGCCAAACCTTGCACATTGCTTCCTCTTAATTTTACACATTTGCCAGAGTTTTCTCTATAAGAAACTATGTGTCGATCAATTTTTGGCTTTCTCACAGAGGAAGCTTCGGCAAATGTGTAAAATTATGAGGAAGCAACGTGGAAGTTTCGACTTTGCACCCTTGATTTCATACAAAATCCGCTCATAAATCTATCTAGTCCGTAATAAATATATGGCGAATTTCATGTCAAATTTAAACAATTGAAAATCGCATTAAATCTGAACGCCTGAATGGATTTTGCCCAAATTCAATACGAAACATCTTTCGATAATAGTGCAACTTTGTACCAAATTTTAGTTGGATACCTCGAAAATTGCGCGATCTAGAGAGCGCACGACAATTTTTGAAAAATTTCAAAATTCTCTAAAAACAAAAGCACTACATGGATTTTGCTCAAATTCAGTACCAAGCGTCTTCTTGTGACACTGCAACATTCTACTGAATTTCAGCTCGATATCTCGAAAATTTTGCGAGCTAGAGAGCGCAAATCGATTTTTGAAAAATTTCAAAATCACGTAAAAACAAAAGAAGTGCATGGATTTTTCGAAAATTGTAATCAAAGAAGGCACCTTGAACCCTTCACATGTGTAATAAGTTTCAGCTTGATATCTCAACCCGTTCTCAAGTTGTCAACGTTAAATCAATCCAGACATTTTTTCAAAATATTATTTCTCGGCGATTTTGGAAATTCCGAACACGTCTACATGAAAATCTGTAAAAAAAAAATGTTTTCACGAAAACAAACCGTCCTCCATGAGGAAGCAAAATCAATAAGGTCACGTGGATCAGAGCTGTTGCGAAGTACAATGTAATTTTCCATAGTCTTGAAAAATTATATTTTTCACTATATTATTTTCGTTTTCAGTCCATAATGAATCTCAGGGTATTTTTCTACAGTTGAAATGTAGAAAAAATGACGATGATGAAATTGGCAAGACTATTCGCAAAGCGTCGCACCCGTGAAATTGGGGGAAGCGTGAAGGCCATGCGACAATCGAGGCCAGACGTCCTTGATTCGATCAACCGGAATCAAATCAAGTTTACTGCAGCCCTGAATCCTGATTCGAGCTTCTATGTGACGCGATACGATCTAATTGGAAGCGTGCAACAATTCGGCCCTCCGGGTTTGGTGATGGGATGACCGTTCTATGCATTTCCCGGGCAAAAGTTATTAATCGATACAATCTCTGCTACATCGTTGCTTAATTAATGACAATCGTGCGACGCTACTTGATTTAAGACCGTGTTAAATTCATGTCTCCTTGTATTATTATTTTAAAGCTTGACTTGTTTCTTCGTATTGTTTACATTTTGACGTGTTACGTTTAGGTAATCGTTACTAAATCCGTCCGGTGCAAAAATGGCCGGACAAAAATGGCCGCCTAAGAAATGGCCGACTGAAAAAATGGCCGATGGAAAAAATGGCCGATGGAAAAAATGGCCGATGGAAAAAAAGGTCGACGGAAAAAATGGCCGATGGAAAAAAAGGCCGACGGAAAAAATGGCCGATGGAAAAAATGGCCATACACAAAATATTGAACGACTCTGGCGTAATATTTGGTGTATGAGCGCCCGTTTGTGAATCAGCAAAATTGTATCGATGATTCACAGTATTGTGATTCCATCCCGAATCAAAGAGACGGCCGTATAATTTTAATCCCCCCCCCCCCCCCCCCCCCCCCATACAGTGGTGGCTTGCAACCACGTCCACCTTGTTGGGATTCAAAACTGCGACAAGGTCAAGGATTTGTGTCTCGACCAAGGACTTGGTTTGCTGGAAAGGTTTGCTTTATCGTTACTAAATCCAAAATCCTTGTCGATTAAATAATCACAGTTCTCTAACAACGTTGTTCCTTTTCGCTGTACTATACCGACTCTGTACGGAGAAATAACAAGTCCTTTGCAGATGAAATAATCACAGTTCTCCGACAATGAGCAATTTAATACGAGAAACAGCTTACCATAATTTAAACAAGACAATGGAGCCAAAGCCCGCAACCACATCCCACCTTTTCGGGATTTAAAATGGCGACAGGCTTCTCTCTCCTCGTTCTCATTCCACGCTCCTCCGTTTGGTCCTCGTGACTGCACCCAGATCCTTTTAAGGCCTTACATACGCGAAAGATTAAAAAAAATTTCATTTTAAAATTTTTTATTCCATTAGCTTAAACGGTTGGGAACATTTGAAGTTTTACATAATTGAAAAGTTTCGAAAATTGTTAGAATTACAGCTGATTGCATTTATAATAGATACGGCCACAATAAATAACAATAACAAATACAATAGATACCGACTTCAAAGCCGTTTTCCACGATTCACTATTTTGAATCTTGTAAAAGTTCTAACTTTTGAACGAAGGTTCACATCGCTTCGACATTTTCACAACATATTCTCAATATCATCACCTATCGTGTGAACCACCGAAACAAAAATTTCAATGACACAAAAAAATATAAAAAATAAAATACCAACGGAAAAATTGAGTAAAAAAATTTTAATTTTCGAATTTTTATTATAATAATTTTTTTTTAAATAATATTATTGGTTCACACTGAAGATACATTCATCATGCAATTATAAACATGTTCCTTTTTTTTCAGACACCCACATTGATGCCGAGAACTTTCACCATCGACGCAAAAAAAATACATAGCTTCATTACGGAATATCTTCGCCATTTGTTAATATTTCTGATTTCTTTTACATTAACCATGTCCATAAATGATCTGTAAAAAAAATCCTATCGATACATTCATCATTTCTTTTCAACCGCGTCTAGAAAAGTACCTTCAAAAATCGGCGAAATCGCGCGTGCAAGGCCTTAAATTAAACAATCACCGCCCGTTTCCGCAACAACGAGCCTATTTGATACGCGAAACGTTCGGCCGTACTTCAAACGAGACAATAGAAACAAAGCCCGAAACCGCTTCCGCCTCGAAAGGATTCAACCCTTGCGAGGCAGGGTGGAAGACACGTCCTGCCACGAATGACATTGCCGGACTCGTGTTGACCTTCGGAAACCAAAATCTCTCGGTGCATTCTCGAGGGCAACCCTCGGATTCGGTTGCAATTGCAAAAGGTAATATAGGATCGCTCGTGTTCACGTTCTCGTGGATTTTCCATCGCGAAAGGGGTGAGAAAGCTGTCACGGAGGGATGATAAACGACCTGGCAACTTCCGTACCGCACCCAACGTCGTCCCACGTTGACCATCGCATCGTCCTACCGCACTTACCTATGAACGTCCACGACAGAAACTCCGGTGGCTTACCGATATGCCAACCTACGCGAACGAGACAGTAGTACCTACGTACGTTTAAGTACTGCAATTTGTCACGGTGGTACGTACATCGTCGAGGACGGGGGATAACCGTTCTACGCACGTGATTGGTAAATGGATTACGGGTGCAACGAGCATTGGGTAATTTACCGAAGCTGTTTCGGCCGCGTGTGGGAAATACAACCTCGCGTCGAATACAGTGTGCGGAATGGTTCGATGCTGATGCTCACTTGCACATTGTCCGGGGGCGCGGGGATTGAGGCTTTATATACGCGATTTCAACGATTTTCGAGGGTACTTTTCTAGAGGAGGTTGAAAAAAAAATTAAGCATGTGTTGATTACATTTTTTTTACACATCATTTTTGCACATGGTTGAGTATATGGAAAAAAAAATCAGAAATATTAAGAAATGGCGAAGATGATGGAGCAATGTATTTTTTTTTGCGCGCGCGTTGATGGTGAAAGTTTTCGGCATCGATGTGGGTGTCTGAAAAAAAATATGAACATATTTATAATTGCATAATGAACGTATCTTCAGTGTGAACCATTAATATTATTTTTTAAAAATTGTAATAATCAAAAATTCGAAACTTAACATTTTTTTACTCAATTTTCCGTCGGTATTTTATTTTTTATATTTTTTTTCCGTCATTGAAATTTTTGTTTCTGTGGTTCATACGATAGGTGATGATACTAAGAATATGTTGTGAAAATTTCAAAGCGATGTGAATCTTCGTTAAAAAGTTAGAACTTTCGCAAGGTTGAAAAAAGTGAATCGTGGAAAAACGGCTTTGAAGTTGGCGGTTGGGCGCGCCGCGCGGTATCGATTATAAATGCAATCTTACCTTATTAAAGAGCATCCTGCGCTATATGTTGGGCCTGAAGCTTAAAATATTCCGAACCGTTCAGGCTAATGGAATCAAAAATACTAAAAAAATTAAAAATTTTGAAATTTTTTGCGTATCCAACGCCTTAACGTCTGCCTCAGGGGCTCAAATACCCCTGGGCGCTCTGAAAATCGAGTAAATTTATAAAAATATTATAAAGGTTGTACGGTGAAAGAAAAATTCAATCATTGATTTCATATTTTTCATTAACTTTTCAAATACAAGAAAAGAATGATTTTTTTTTTCGTATTAACATTATTTTTTACGCTTGTTAATAGATTACTGATGGAAAAATATTGTTCCGTAGTTGGGAATAAATTATTACGGTTATTACGCGATCTAGTTTTTTCAGGATAATTTTACTGTTGTGGAAAAATGGTCTTTTATAGCTGAAAGAAAAATCGATAGGGTCCCGTGGTTGGGGGCTATTTTGATATGGGTTCGATATGGTATGATAAGGGGTAGATATGGTTTTGATACGGGTTAGTTTTTTCAAGGTAGAATTGCTCTCATGGGAAATATTCTCCTGTAGCTGGTAATGAATTATTAGAAGTATGATTGATGTCATATTTTTATTACTTTTCTAATAACCTAAATGAAAATTAATGAGAAAATATATATTAACATTGTTTTTTACGGGTATTAATGGGCTACTGATGGAAACCATCGACACCATGGCTTCACTAAAAATTATCCGACCGCCAAAAATAAAAAAAGAATTTAGTAAAATAGTGTAGTAGTTATTAGTCTAACGAAAAGCAATTTTTTTTGTTTGAAAAAAAAGAAATCACTGTATTTCAAACTTTGGCATGCAATAAAAAATGGGAAAATTCTGTTTGATAATTTATAAAGAATTGTCTAACCAAAAAAATTTATAAATTCTCTCGTCAGACTATAGAGAACATAATTATCAAGTTAAAAAAAAAAAGTTGAACAGTATTAAAAATTGTTTGCGCTATCTTGCCAACCGTGGCTAAAAACATAGTTTTAGAAACATAGAAAATAATGTTAAAATTGAAAAGAAAAAAAAATATTACAGATGAACTGTTAATACAAAATTTGGAAATGACAATTTAATTTTTTTTCCACCCTAATAACATTTATAATAATTTCTGAGATCTTGCTCGCTTCTCATCGCGCGCATGTGAGCCCTTAATATCCGTTCGGAAACGTTCCGTTTTCGTGATTCAGACGAGAAAGTTCTTGCGTCACGTGGAAACTCTAAATCCAAGCAAATAGGATATTTCCCGTATTCAAATCGAAACCCTCCCCATATCAAAACGTGGAATTTCTACTATTAAGGCCTTATATACGCGAAATATTTCAAAATTGTTCATTTTTTACATTTATTTTTTATTCCATTAGCCTGAACGGTTAGGAATATTTTAAGCTTTACAGAATTAAAAAATTCCTATCGCGTGAACAACAGAAAAAAAAATTTCAATCACACAAAAAAAATATAAAAAATAAACGGCCGACAGAAAATTGAGTAAAAAAATTTTACGTTTCGAATTTTTATTATAATAATTTTTTTTAAAATAATATTGTTGGTTCACACTGAAGATACATTCATTATGCAATTATAAATATGTTTATTTATTTTTTCAGACACCCACATCGATGCCGAGAACTTTCACCATCAACGCGCGCGCAAAAAAAAATACATTGCTTTATTATGTAATATCTCCGCCATTTGTTAATATTTCTGATTTTTTTTATATATACTTAATCATGTGCATAAATGAATAAAATCCTGTACATAAGGCCTTAAGAAAACCTGAAAACTCTACTACTAAAATTAAATGGATATTAAAAAATCGCCAAAATTCTTCAAAATTTGATCCAGCACACCTTTTCATAAAATAATAACACATGAAATATTTCACAATTTCTCACTGCATAATTTATCAATTATAAACACAAACGTGATTGATAACTCCGGTAATTGTATCTCTAAGTTGATTAAAAATTGTGTCGACAAGCAGCGAATAATAAAAGTTGATGCACTCGATCCCACGTCATCGGCCAACGGTTTATAATTTACGACTTTACGCGCACGTGTATCACCACCGAGTTATCACTCGTGATTGATCGATGAGATCGCCGAAATGTCTTCTCAGCCATCGTCGCACCACCGTTTTGGACTTCGTATTCACTAATCCACGCCTGTTCGTCCAAACCATATCAGAAGAAATAAAAATCGTTCCAAAAAAAAATTCTTTCATGCGAATAAAAAATTGAACGATCGTTGAAGAAGCCGTCATCGAAATGTTTGATCGATCGTCGTTTCATATCGTCGAGAGAGTGATCAATACTCGCGCAGAAACGTAACCGTATTATCATTGAAGTCTCACATCAATCGCTTAGGCCTGTAGATGTTTTATTTTACGAGATGGTGGTCCAGACTGGTCCATACAAATATGACAGACTGCCGAGACGTGTCTTGTCAAGACGTATCATTTTCTCAAACCATCTCACGCCTTTTTCCCGACGATTGCGCGGGCAAACCTTTTTCTTGTCAACTTGGTTCAGGACAAAATGATCGATGAAATATCGAATACAATTTCACTTAATTTTGACGTATGGTTACGCGTCCCGTTGCCTAAGAAGGGGAGGTAGATAGGTCATCCCTCTACGTTGCTTTTGGCAGGGTCCGCTTTTTTTCTTGTCATAGTTCAACGACATATTCGAGAAGGGCGTTGAGACGTGTATTTCTATTTTTGAATTTTAGGGTCGAACTTTTTTTTTCAATTGACCGGAGAAGTTCGGAATTTTAACCCTTCACCCTTCACACTGGATGGAACCCAATTTTTTTTTCTTCACGTTTTCGTTTCTTGATGAATTTTTTTCAACGGGTTGCCATTTTATTTCTTATGAATAAACTTTTCGTACTACATCTAGAATGGTCAAACCATGTTCCGTAATTTTTTTAACCACTTCGGACAAATAGTTTGTTTACAATCGTTTTTTTAAATCCGGATGGATGAAATCCGCCCAGTGTGACGTCCGTGATATTATTTGGTAGTGTGTAGGTGAAGGGTTGAAATGTCCGATGGTCCAAAAGTTGTTCAATTGCAGTTCAATTTGTTCAACGAATTCTATCCGCAATTCAATCTCGTACATTATTTATGATATTTGGGATGGAGATATTTTCAAGGATATCTGAGCGGAGCAAACACGATTTCGAATGTTTGTTCTGCGAGTTCTTCAACGTGTGACGAGAAATGGGAACGAGTTTGTCCGTAGGGACGA